>HE671286.1:308937-350595 GCA_000313835.2 Heliconius melpomene melpomene | reverse complement strand
ACCCAATATTATAATTTTTTATATAATCTTTAAGATGTTTAAATATTGCCAGATATTTCTATATTCATATTGCATAGTATATAAGCTTGTATTATGCATACTGAATTTTTATGTTGTACATAAGTGTGTATATAGTATATACACATATACGTAAATGTTATGTGCCATTAGTTATATAAGCAGAAGCTTAGAATTGATTAATTATTTATTGACTCAAAAATATTATACTTTTCGGGCTAGTCTTGATTTTATTCTCGACAACAATGTATGGAACATTTAGATATCCTCATAAAATTTTCGTTTTGTATAATTTACTACAACATATATACATAAACATGATCAGATATTTTAATTATCGTATAGGTAAATGTGATTTGCTAAGCGTGGGGTAAAACAACATAACAGGGTAACACTGATCGAACGTTCTCTGCGCATACGTATACTGCGCAATTTGCCGCGCGTGCTTCCCATTATCAATAACATATTTGCCAGACTATACACTAACAGACACGTAAGGTTAAAATACATATATACCCATATGTTACATCAACATTGTAATTGGACATCAATCAATACTATTGAACTCAATTCTTTACATACGGTGAGAAATAATTGTGGTATTTAAAAACTACTAGGGACAGCTTTTAAAGAAATAAATAGCATATCGTGAATATATAAAGGATGTAGTAGCAGTTAACAAAGACCCTTACTCCTCTTTCTTTGGGCAAAGAGAACTGACGTAGGCCAATACCACTTCTTATCGCATAGCTGTGTGGAAGAGCAAGGAGCTGCATGGTAGATTCCATAGAGCCCTAACGACCCGGATGGGACACTACTTCTTCTTTATCTTAGTTGTGGGGATATTTTCGATGAAACTGAAAATTTTCTCTGTGTAATTATGGACGAAGTTATCAAGACAAGGAATTATCAGAGACATATTATGAAAGATTGCACTATCGACATCTGTCTGGCGTGTCATCGAACTGTGGAATCCCTCAGATATGTTGTCTCTGGTTGTTCTTATCTTGCTAAGCCAAGATAATACACCAACAACTTGCTTTTCCATACAGCCTTGTGGAATTGAAGGTACTATGTGAGAAGGTTCCTCCCTCTGGAGCCCTAGCCACCGATGACCTGGACTCTTGTCTAGCCGAAATTAAAGAGCATTTTTAAAAATATTTTTAAATGTATTTTTTATATTAATTTATATTTAAAAATGTAAAAATGATTTCTCTTTAATAACAAAAGTAAATGAAGTAATGTCTAGTAAGCTTTAAGGTTTACTCCTAGTTTATATAATAGTGAATTACCCCAGAGCAATTAATCTCTGTATTAATTAGAGTGAAAATAATATTAAATTAGATATAATTTAATTTAAACTGCATAATAAAGAAACGTATATTTCGGAGGCTTACTGCATATTTCATCATTCCACTTATATTTTCCGTATGTACGAGTATATAGATTGTCCTTGACTCAATTACAATTTATTGTGATGACTTCTACTATTATTCTTTATTTCTTTTAAAACCTCTTTAAAAAATAGATTAATACATAGCAGATAATGCTAGTAGGTACACATCTATTTTAATTATATAAAACTGTTTACATTTGGAAATGGGATTTCTATTTTTATAGGGTTTTCCTTATTTTTTCCTTATTGTTAAAAATATTATGCTTCTTGGTGTTTTACCAAAATTTGAAATAATAACAATAACAACTTAAGGAGTTAATGAATATGTTTAGTTTCATTGACTAACATGAATAATTCCCTCTGTATGTATAGCGACAACTGCGCACTCTACATAAAAATATAATAACTCTACAAAGTCAAAGTCAAAGTCAAAATATCTTTATTCCATAAAAATGCTTAACATTCACTTGGACATGTCATAAAAGATAAAAAAAAAATGGAAAACAAAATAACCAAAAAAAATGTGCAATTTTGACTTGAAAAAAGCCCGTTCAAATGGTTGAGCTCATGAGAAGATACAGGCAAAGAAACTCATGGCCACTCTTTTTAAATGCCAACATTTGTTATAAATCACAATTAACAATTTTAACTTAGAAATAGAGCAACTCATTTCCAAACATCTTTATCGCGAACATAATCTTTAACAGAGTAATAAGCTTTTTGGCAGAGCCTGTGCTTTACCACTTTTTTAAATTTGTTCAGTGATAAATTAACCACGTCGTTTGGAAGTTTGTTATAAAAGTGTATAGTTTGACCTACGAATGAGTGAGACACTTTATGGAGCCTAGAGAAGGGCACAGCAAGCTTATTTTTATTTCTTAAATTATATTGATGGAGGTCACTGTTTTTATTAAATTTATTAATATTCTTATGCACATATACTAAGTTGTCGTAAATATATTGGGAGTGTAGTGTGAGGATGTTAAAGTCTTTAAATTTATTCCTTAGTGACTCCCGTGGACCCATTTTATAGACTGCTCGGACAGCCCGTTTTTGGAGCACAAAAATGGTATCTATGTCAGCGGCACTACCCCAAAGTAATAGGCCGTAAGACATAATGACTGACTACTAAGTACTCTATAGAACTTTATATAAAGATTTATGATCATTTTCAATACATCAGGATTAAAAATCATATAGCAAGAGATTTCTCTCGCTCAGCATTTAAAAAGCCTTATTTGCTTAAGATAAAGAAATTTAAGAAGAGGAGAGCTAAAATAGCTATTAATATAGCTATCACAAAGAAAATAATAAAAAAAATCATTAACAATACCTTTAAATAAAACCTTAGTGTCCGTATGAATGAGATTTGTACATAAAGTTTTTTCAGCTGAGGCCAACGATCTGTGCGTGGGTAAGCTCACTTTATGACGCCCACCTATATTCAGCTGGTCTATATTTAGACTATTTTCATTATACTTCTATCGATCTTTACACTTTTGAGGCCAATCGTGGCGCAGAGGCATAAGTGTGTGAAAGTAAACCCGACTGGGTGTGGGTTCGGTTCCCACTCGAGCAAATGAAATATTGATTGAAATTTATATTTTCATTTGTTCGCTCTGCTACTCGAGCGAAAGCGCGACGTTAAGTTCCGCCACTAAACACGTAATGCCTCTGGAATTGAAAATTGAGAACGGAGTGTCTTAACACTAGTTAGCGGGTGCGTGAACCTGATTTTATTTATTTATCTTATGACGTGGCGTTTCTTATTATATCAACCGTTAAGTTTCATATCAAATAACTGTCAAAAATCGTTTAATAATTGCTTAAAACCAGTTTCTCTAATATTGCACTACTTTTGTGGCAATTAAGGCAATGATAGCATATTAATTCAATCTCTATTGCGTAATAGACCTGTTGTGGAAAATTTGTAATATGAATGCACTGAAAATTTAATCGTATAGAATTACAAGTATTTTCACGGTCCATTTTCATTCTGTAATTATTTTCATTTGTTCACATATATTATAGTAAATGTTATAGATCTTATAAACAGTACAAATATAACAGAACTTGGCGGAACCCAAGGTCCTTACCAGAGCCAGGAAAGCGAAAATATTACATATTAATTTCCTCGAGTGGGAATCGAACCCACAACCTCCCGCCCTTACACGTGTGTGCAAATGAGTATGCGTGTGTTTTAAATAATTAATTCTAATTAATAAATATTCAACATTAAGTGGTTGATGCGGAAAACGGAAAAAAAATATAATAGATATTTACAATCAATAAGATCTTAATTGCGAAAAATAACACAAGATTAAGATTTACAAACGTTGTAATTATTACGATCAGTTCGTAGATGCGCTTTCGCTGCACATTGCTGCACTCACGCATCAACATCGGTATCTAGCAAAATTTTTATATATAAATATTATACATATATTATATATATTTACATATTATTTTTTTATGAACATCATATATTTTATTAAAAAAAATTCAAATTTAAAAAATTTAGTTAATTAAATTTAACTTTTGCAAGTAATAAAAATAAAAAAATACATTTGCGAGATTTATGTTTCTCTCAAAATATATACAATATACATACTTCCGCGTAAACATATGCAAAAAGTTCACTGTGGCTCAGTTGCAGAATGTTTTAAAATAAAAACCATTATGTAAATTTTATAAACGAAGCTTAGAATTAAGGAAGTGACTTGTTCATCATAACAATTTAAATAAATAATATTTTGGAGATTAATATAATTAACTTATATATATGAGGCCAGTCGTGGCGCTGGGGCTTGTCACTAAACGCGACAGGTAGTGGATTCGATTCCCACTCGAGGAATCCAGTATTTAATATTCTCATTTCTTCACTCTGTTCTCGTGGCAAAGCGTTTAGTTACTCGGCATCCAGGATGGCTACTCGGCATCCAGAATTCTGTAGAACGTGGGTTGAGAAGTGTCTTGACACTAGGCTCTCTGTTACATGAAGCTAAAAAAACCATTTGAAGTACGTAACCGATTAATTAATCTTAGTCAAGTGTTGCGTGTCCTGTCGAAGACAAGCGATGAAATAGTACGCAACTGCATATATAGTGAAAAATGAAAGTAAAAGTATGCCATGAAAATGTAATCGCATATAATAAATATTTAATATGTAGTATCATGCGATCTGCTGCGTCGGTCCTAGTTTTATTCAGCAATAAATGTTTAAGTATTAATTTTATTGAATATAGATTACAATTAATCTTTTAAATATTTATAAGAAGTGGTTAACTTAGAGTGCCGTGAGAAATGTTGCAGGGGGAACCTAGTGTCAAGACTCCATTCCCCACTTTCTTCCGAATTCTGGAGGCATAGCGTGTTGAATGGCAAAACTCAACGCCGCATATTACAATACGAATTGTTGTTATTTCTATCCCTGTGTATTTAATTTTTTGTCAAAATAAGAAAACTCTATATATAAAAATAGATTTAATATAAATATTGTTACCAGAATAATATAGGAATAAGATGCAATCTTATAATCAATCTTCCTGTCTGTGTGCCAAATCATTTAGCTATTTTGGTATGATTAATTTACAAATAGACATTTATAATGCTATAAATATGGTAGGTAGAGTATAAGAATTCATGTATGTATATATTGTAAATATTGGTTTTAACGCATTTTTTATAGGTGAAGGCAACTTTTACCTGGATCTCTTTTTCCTGTACAACCTCTTTCGTGTGTACTCCATACAAGGTAACATTGGCAAAATAATTAGTGCTCATATGGCAACTTCTAAATGCCATAATAAAAGAACAGAACAGAAGAAGTTTACATGTAAAATCATACCCAACTATCTAGTGCATTTTAAACTTCACAGGAATTGAAGTTATAGTAGATACATTTTGTTATAAATAAAAATGGACTTACCTTATCAAAACTAATAACTGGTGTGGCCGAACCAATGGTGCCATCTTTTTTCTTCTCAATCTTGTATACAACTATATTATTCTCCCTTGCTGTATGTAAAACGAAAGCTTTTGAATCCGGACTCCAGGCAACATGCGTTGCATAATCGAATTCGATGTTCACCCTCAAAGTCTTGTGTTCTTTTACGTTTAGATCACGTATGTCCCAAAGCATCACTGAACCATCTGTTAAAGAAAAAATAGGCTTCGATAAATTATAATTTCAAATGAATACAAACTAATAACTACTAAGTTCATTGATAAGACTATCTTTCAAGCGAATATTCATCCCCCCTATCGTTAATGGTAGACAACGGCGTATATAGATAAATTTTCTGGGGAAGCCTTTGAACAGATATGTTCAAGTAAAAGTTTTTTTTTTTTTATTTTTTAGAGCTGTATATTGTTATTTGGTAGAATGTGGGTGGATTAAAGAGTATTCTGGGATGGGCAAGGTTCGCCCTGTTCCTTCTCTTCCTGCGCCTATGATGATAGATTCGTGAAATACTGGAAAATTTACACGTACATGACATTGCAAAGTCTACCACATACTCCCAAGTCTTGAGTCAACATTAAACAACAACAACAACAATAAATTAAGAATGTCATATATTTATACAAATAACGTTATATTCTCAACATTGCCGTGTAAATATTTACTGATGGCACATTTATCCTTGTATAAACAAGTATAAGCAAATAAAGACGACTTCCAATGTAAAATTAATATGAAGGGCACAGAAACTTCCCTTTTAATATTATTATTATTATCTGTGACACTCTGCGAGATGTTTGAAGGTGAAGTATTTATCTGTATTTGTAAATTTTATATTTTCATTTCACAATGCCAGGGCATCGGCGACCGTGACTGTTAGTCGTTTCATTGTCAACTCCATTTTGAATCGTAAGTACGAAGCAACGTAGGCAGATATTTTTCACCTACACATACTATATACCTATATTATAAATTCGAAAGTAACTCTGTCTGTCTGTCTGTCTTTCTGTTAATTTAATTGTGATAAAATACTCATATAGAGATACTTGAGGGTCTCGGGATGAACATAGGATACTTTTTTTCCTTGTATTTGTAATATTATCGATATATACCAATATATTAAAATACTTATTAATTTGACATGCAATTTATTCTGCTATGTTAATAACAACCGTCGCTAAGCGATCGTTGCTAAGCAACGATTTGCAAAGTTTGTTGTTAGAAAATGTCACCCAAAATGAGCTTGCTTAACGCATTTTTCTATCGAAAACTGAAAATAATTTCATAAATATATTTAATAAACATGCGTATCTTTCAAGCGGGCGTAGCCGCGTTCGGGTCCACTAGTAAATGAATAAAGCTAAAATAAATAAAAAATATTTCGAGGATGAAGTACTAGTTATACTAAATTTCAGGTACAAAAGTACGTTACACATTGAAAATTCAAGCCCAAAAAAATAAGTTAAATGCGTAATGCTAACAAAGCACAACGCTAACTGTATCCGTCTTTTGTTTCGTCGTCGCTAAGCGTGTAATCTCTTGGTTACTTTCAAAATCAGGTAACGTCGTAAAACATGAACAAAAAAGATAAGAATTAACTCTACTCTTAATTTTAATGATTGGAAATGTATTTTAGTTAAAACTTTCAATACAATTTTTTTTCGCCAAAATTTCTTTATTGTCGGGGTGCTTAGCAGGTAACAAGAGGATAAGCACAGGTTGCCATACGAGGCGGTCAGTGAAATAAGTATTATAGGTAAGCAAGCGTGCAACAATGCGGGAACCAAGTAAAAGGTCATCAGAGCATTGAGATATCGAAACTGAGTCACTATACCAAGGCCTTTGGATTTCAGGCTGTTACGAAGGCAATTTTTAGCAAACTCTTGATAGACCAGTGACGGCAACTGATCGCTCAAGCATATAAAAGTACTTTTGCATGAAATTGTAAGCCATTTGAATTTATTTTTCCTCACTGTATAATAATATGCGTCATACACAAGCGCAATAAAGTTATCTTCTGAACCTATGTCAAGGAGAGCTTGTTGAAATCAATAAGTAATAAGATCAAAAATACTTTTTTCACCAACTTCAAAAAAAGGAGCAGATACTCAATTCGTCGGAATATTTAAAAAAATATATTAATAAGAGAATGCCGTATAGTGAAAAATAAAAACAAGATAGATTTCAAGTACTGGGGATAAGTCAAAGGAAATGTATGGGCAATAGTTTGAAATTAGAAACGGATATTTCACATCATCCCATCACTCATGTTTCGTCAGGGTTTTAGTCAAGATCGAACTAGTATCCAAGGCAAAAGATGAAGTAGTATTCTTGAAATTCTATCTTACTTGTAGCTCTTGTAATAAGTACCTAGTTATTGTTTTTTTAATAATTATTATATTAATACATTGAATACTAGCGAATCAGAATTTATTACACATTTTTTAAAATAGCTTAACCAACTCGTCAGAGAATGTTTAATTTGAGTACTAAGTGTTTGTTTCTTAAAATATAAAAAATAGTGCACATAACATTATTAAACTCCTATTGCATTGATTATTTAAATTTAAAAGAATAATAATAACTCTATATTTTTTGTTTAAGTCTACTATATATAATTTTATTTATATTTGAGTAGGGCACAGATTAAAACTACAGCAAACTGACCTCGTTTAGTATAATCTAGAAATAATTATATCTGTAATTTTTTTATGTTACCAGTTTCGGAGAAGTGTGTCGTCTAGAAATTTACATCTCTTTAAATTTAAAATATATTTTATATGTAGCTTAACCGTTTCTTACTAATTATTGATAGAAAATACCTTTTGAGAAAAATCGACTGATCGAAAATTATCAAAAAAAATATATATAGCTATTAAAAAATTAAAATATTTTTAGGCATGAGGCCACGCAAGGGACTATAAACGCGACAGGTTGTGGGTTCGATTTCCATTCGAGGAAATTAAATTTTTAATATTCAAATAACAAATTGATGTTACGCCTATTATTTTGATTGATAGATATTAGATTAGATATAAAGAAATACGCATTTACTCTTAGATATTAATAATAAACAGAAAGTGACATTATTAGAAAATTTGACCCAGATTCATTAAGCGTTCGAACTTCTAATCCGCGTCACAAAATCTACAGTTACATTATTTTAAAATTCTAGTACATATAGACTTTTAGTATAGGTATTTCCTTTTATAAAACACTAAAACTAAAACTATTTTAAATGAATTACAAAAATATATTAAAATACTACGAACACAACCAAAGGAGGTTGTTAATTCTTTTAGTTCATTGGCCTTTTCAAGGGAACCAGGAAGTGACTACGCCCCGACAGTCATGATAAACGTGAACCTTCAATTGCCATCAGCAAGTTTTGCAGTATAATCACACATACGTTATTTAAATAATCATACAAGTCATTGCTCAATTCAGTTCATATAAATAGCATGAGGATTTTCAAATACGACACACAAAAAACCTGTCCATGTCAGTGACGCTACCAAATTCAAGGTTTCGCATTATAGATGATACTTATTAATATACCTGGCTATTTATTCATATAGTAATTATATATTTTTAAATATTTGAATATACAGTTAATTTTATTAATTTGGTTATCAATGGTATAATATTTATGATCTCAGATTTGAAAAAAAAATACTATAATCACTAGTAAGAAGGCTGTTCTATCTATTCATTAGATATTTCCATGCTTGTGGCAGCAGCAATTTCATCTTCAACCTAATGGACGAACCATATCTAGTAGGTACATGACAATATATCATGGTGTCTTGGTGGGGACAGAAGGCGTGTCGAAGTGCGATGATGAAAGACCCCCACACTTTAAGCAACTTATTGTGAAAGACTTACGTGGAGGCGTGCTCTGCACGGTCCACGGTCAAACTGTTTGGCATGGTTTGCCTTTACGTCCAAATAAGTTTAAGTACAAAATCATGAACATATTTCAAAATTATTTTAAATTATTGACTCAAACCGTATGTAAATATTATATTAATATTTGGGTTTAATGTAATATATGAAATGATTTACTTATTTAAAAACGAAAGTCTAACCCATCTATAATCTAGCTCATAACTGTAGTATTCATAATTTTTTTGCTTATTTAGAACATTGGTTTGAGATGTATTGACGATGTACGAAACATCAATAATATTTTTTTAGTAAATTATATAAAATTCACCATGGCAAGAAATAATTAAATTTGTTAAAAAAATATATTTTTAGTCGATATTCGTATTCCATACCAGTCAAAATACGATACTTACTTCAAGCCGGTCAGACACTCAGAAGCGCCGCGCTGCGAACGATGACGTGGCCAACTATAGAAGCTGCATTCACTTTCTTAGAATTATGAATGACTAACAATTACGATATTTGATATAGGAATCATATTTTGTTTATGTACCTAGAATGGTAGTCATTGCTAAATCTTTTTATTAGTTACTTGTTGATTAATTTAAAAATAGATGAATATTTGTAATTTAAAGATATCAATTACGAAATATAGGATGAGATAAGATAGAAAACAATATATATCGAAATATCACTCACTTTTATTGCCATTGTCCATATCTAATGAGGAAATATAGAAATGATTTGTCCTCGATGATAATATTTTACGCTAGTGTTTATTGGATGGCATGTACTCGTAAGTCTGTGCTAAATTTCATTATCGCGCGTACGTAGCACATAGTAAATTGGGCACATGTCAGATAAACCGTAAACTACTTTAGCATAAACAAGACACTATTATTAAGCGGTTGGTTTAAGGTTTTTTATTTTTTCAAGCGGGCATCGAACCCACAACCCGTCGCATTACAGGCACACGACTGGCCTTAAAGTTTTAGTTAAAGTGTTTTAGTTTGCTCATCTACTATGTATTTCAAAATTGTTTTATATAAGGGGGTTATATAAGCTCGCTAAGAATACGCGGTCGCTCGTAAAGGTTGTGCAACATCACAACGCGCAAGAGATGCCTTAAATTCAACATTGTGCCTATGATACGTTATGAATGTAGATATATATTTATATATAGTATGACGGGTTATGTGACGAAATTGCTTGTAATATTATATGAGGATGAACGGTCGACTGAGTCGTCCTACTTAGAAGCCGCAAGCCGTTTCGTTGAGTCAGATAAAAAGAAAACAAATTTTTGCCAAGTTCGCGGAACAAAGTACTTAAGTCTTTTGGCAAGGTAAAGATTGAGTAAACTATTATTAATATAAAATTTCTAAGAGCTGTGATATTGATAACAATGTTTATATGTTGTATATAAGATGGTGTTACGTGTGTCGTTTTCCTCTACGTGTAGGTTTGACCCAGACATTCATGAATCATCGTTTTTATAGTAATTATATGTATCGTTGCTTGGAAAACCACGTAAGCGGTAATAAACAAATTACAATATTCTTTTCTATCAATGGCATATTTCCCCAAAGATTTCTTATTTAGTCCACGAAGTATTTTCAACCCCTTACCCCCTCGCTATGTGTATGTACGGTAACAATTGCCAGTTAAGTAGCAGTGAAATCTAACTTAGTGAAAGTGTTCTATCATATGATGTCGAAGCTATGTACTTAACTATAAAATCGTATGAGGTTTGCATTAATCATGACATACTTTCTTTATGATTTTACCGTTGTAAACATTTAACATAAATTCCCCCTATTATGATTATCGAGGAATATTGAATCACTATTTATTGCAAAAAAATAAACAATTATACTATGGAAGTAGTAGACTTACTTACAAATAATAAATGAGAATAAAAAAAACTACAAAGTAGAAAAATATATTACGTTTATTGCTAGTACGCAATTCGAAGGCACATAAACAATACGCGCACTCCGTCAACGTAATAAATAAAAAAAGTCATTTGAGAATCGTCCATAAACATATCGACTCTGACATTTGAGAGAAAAATCGTATAACATTTATCACTTGAAATTCAGGCGGAACTAATCAAAGGGTCATATGGTTGCAATATGGGGAGCTGAGTCGAAGTGCGGGTTCGTTGAGCGCGTTCTTCGTGCACTTTAAGTAGGACGAGATCCAGAGCTGCTCGCGCATCTTCGAGTGGAGAGTGACCCGAGCTGCTCTTCTGAACGCTTCTTCCCAATAATTCTTCTGACAACGTACGTAAAGATCGTCTAAATGGAAAGCCTCGGGAATGCGGATACAAGGCACTCGTATCCACCACTGCCCCGTGCAATAACTTCAATGACCTTAAATCGTTTTCTAAGGCATGTCCAATCAAAATTGTGTCACTTCCAACAAATCCTAATATGTCATTTTGTACATCTCTCAGCGTCTTGGTCGCGCGCGCCATGTCGCGCGGCCTGATGCCTGAGAACCTGGTATTGTGATCGACAACAGGTGAACTAGGCTTAACTAGCGATCTGTATACGAGTCGTCCGTCAGCTGCTATCACTGCAATGCTCGCCAGCTCCAATCCTGCGGTGGTGTAGCACATCTCTGTATCAACAGCGTAGACACCGCCGCGAGGTGACCGTGCCCGTACGTAGCCTTCGAGTGGTCCATTCATGCCAGGTTTGGTTCCACTCCACACGTGAAATCGAGACATGCTGCACCCTTTACTTCCATAGGGAGTATTACAGCAAGTGTGGCGCGAGTCGCCGCTGATGCGGCCCCAATGATACACGCAAGATTCTTCAATAACATATTCACCTTCGCGAGTCATACGAAACATTTTATCACAACGCACACATAAATGTTCCACTGCATCCGCTTCTTCGTCACTTTCAGAGCGCGGGGTCGAACCCCACGATCCACGTCCACTGTCACTTTGAGAGCCGCTAGGGATAAACTCTTTCGCATTAGGGTCGAACGGCTTCAACTGTATAAATCGAGGACGAGGACGCGGCGGCGGATTGATATACACCACGGCCTTCGAAGAGTTGGGCTCTATCTCTAGAGGGTAGCCCAGGGCCCACATCCGCTTCGGGGAGAGCAGATGCGGGCGGAGAGCTTCCCCTAGTTCTTCGGCGGAGAGCCTCTGCGGCGTCGACGGCGGCGGCGGCGCGGTCGGGGGGCGGCGTCGATCGCGCGGTCGGCGCCGACGTGCTGCTGCGCCGGCAGGATCCACCGCCGCGTTGGTCTCTTGACAAAACCAATCATGCCAATGAGTACAAAATTGCATGTTTCTTGATAGGCTTGTATACACATAGAGTCGAGAAAGCGAGCGCGGAGCCGAGTCAGTAAATACGTGCAATCGCGCGCGCGGGCGCTATACTAATGGCGCGCTGGTGGGGCAGCCCACGCTTTATACGTCACGTAGGTAGAGCGCGTTCGTTAACGGGACATGCCAATCGACCGGCCTATTCTCATTTTTCTAAACAATAATAAATACTACTTTCTGGAAAAAGATAAGTAAAAACAATTATCCCTATTGTAAAACTAAGAGCGATACAATACACACACAAGTACGGAGGTACCTATCGACATCAATACGAAACAGAAATGTTGCCGTCGCTATCTTTGTTTACGTGTATCAGCTGATTTGGAACCTTATCGTCGACCCAAATATTATGTATAGAATAATAGGAGTATCTAAATATTTCTTTCCGTTATCCGTTGTACTGTTTTTATTTTGAATAGTATTTATTGTACGTATTATATTAAAATTATGTGATAATATTTAATTTGTGCGTTGTTAATATTTACCTTGGCCTAGAGCCTTGAATATGATGTTAAAAGATGTACGTGTAATGTAAAATACACACTAACATACAAACTTAACTAAAATTAGCTTTTTTATTATTTAAACATTAATTTATTATATTTATAATTTAAAATAATGGGATATAGCGCTTCATGAAACATCGTTAGCTAATAGCTATATCATTATTTAATTATATAAGCCAAATTATATTTGCTAAAGACCTTTTGAATTTGTAGTTAACAATTCTATAATTAAGTATAGTGAATTAACTGTCTCAGATAAAGCATGTTCAAATCTTTTCCTTAAATATGAAAATAAAATATTCACATCTTGGAATACCTATTTCTTTCGTATACGAGCATCGACATTGGACGAAAGGACGGGCATTGCCCTCAAACATAATGTCACTGGACAATTTAAGATTTCTTATACTATAGATTTTTGTAGTTTTATATACTTAGTTAAAATAATTAGTCAGACATACATATAAATAATAAATAACGGTTATTTCTTAACTGCGCAATTTACTTTACGAACAAAGAGTGCAAAGAAGACTGCTTTATGCACGTACAGGAAAAGAAGACACGTTTCATTTCGAGTTCAACGTCATCTAAAATCTGTGAGTCAACATTTAATATCAGTTTTATGTAATGTGACGTGATTTATGTCACGGTAGCTTCCGAACAAAAACTCTATTTTTTATTTTCATGTAAATGAAGTTTTTTTTTTTCATATTTCAATTTCTACATAAAATAATTGTTTATTAAAAACAATTAAGAATTGAATAAAGTATTACTATTGATAGTTAATAAATTATATGATAAAGAAATTAAATAAACTTATAAGTTGGCCGTTTTATCATTAAAGTAAAAAACACTCAATAAAATGTTTATAAAAACACTTAAAACCTGGTAGCGAAAAAAAAACCATTAAAAATGCAAACATAAAAACAAATTTTTAAAAGGATTTTTTGGGTTCACGAGAAGTGGCCATGGCAAATTTAATTCAACAATGTATATATTAAATGTTCAATGAACCGCACTACGTCTGCGTAGCAAAGAGACCGAGATACGTTCAGAGCCGATTCTCGTAATCTGTATCGCCAAGATACGGTCAATGAGAGTCAGCCCGTGTGGTCGTCACGTAGCGTCCCACTCGCGTGTGTGCGCCGATTGTTTGTATACAGAGACGCGTGTGGGCGCGGCGCTGGTCGGTGACTCCGGCGATAACCTTCGAATCGATGTCAGAACACGCATCGCCGACTTGTGGCGAACGGTATCCTATACGAGTACGACCGAGGGGCCAATCAACTATATAAACTACATAAATCTTCTTTCAATCCATTTGTCTAAGTTTATTTGAGATATATAATATTATAAATATCAAGATGTGAAGGACCGTTCATGAACCTCTGATAAAAATGTGCGATTACATATCAGCATCCTATGCTAAATATATTGTTGTGCTGTTTTGTAGTAAGAAATTATTTCGAAACATAGTAAATTTATGTATGTATATTATTTTTATTCATTAATTTCGATTAAAGTTACATTAGCTTATATTTTTTTGAGAAAAACAATGTCATTCATCAAAACTCTAACAATAACTGCCTAAAGCAACTTTATTGTCATACAATACGCAATAATATACCTACACCTATTTCAATAGTCGTAGACATACATATTACATATGTATGTATATGTAAATAGCTTGTACCGAGCTGACCAGGTCCTCTAATAAAACACTTCAAATTTAACATTATTTATTATTTTTTAATCAGTTGTAGACCTGGTTAGGACGATTGTGAATAATCGATAAGCACTACTCGTAGAAACAATGACTTTCTTTCAAAAACATTGCCCAATGAATCATTAGCATTGAACGTGAATTAATATCTTCCTTTGTTTGATAAATCGTATTAATATGCATAAAAAGGTCTCCTATAGATACAAAAACCAAGTGTGATGTTCGCGTACAATCGCGGTCAGTAGGCCACGGCTAGTGAACAGCAATACCGGAACATTGGAAATCAACTATATATATTTAAAATAAGGCGGAAACTAAATATGCATACATACATATGTATGTAAATACACAAGACTATAATTTAAACAATAAATTTTAATTAATGCAGTCAATTCAGTTTATTTTTGTAAATATATATAAATAAAAACGTACAATTTTCATTTAATTAATGTGACAGACTAAAATAATCGATTTTCAGTGTAAAATCTAATTTTTAAAATTTTCCGTGGCAGTATTTGGTGAAAGTCGATCGCGCCATCAATGACCCAGTCGCGAAACTGACCACCATCATGTTTCGCGTCTCAAGTAGGTCAAGGAACACTAGTTGCTACGACGGTTGAGCCTCCCACATTGTAACAATGAGAAATTATTACTTAAAGATAATATTGTTATCAATGTTTCGAAATTATCAAATTGTGCTCGTTTGGTTTTTATCTTTACGCATTTCCCGGTGTTATCAAGGTGTAAGTTATTTAAAAATTATACCACTATTAATAAGTTCTTATTTTAGACGTGTTTAGGGGCGGAAACCAACGCTGTCATCATCATCATCATCATCATCAGATACTTAACGCGAACGCCGTACTTTGTCTTAATTGGAGAAATGCAAATATTTGTTCTACCAAATTTTCACAACATGCTGTCTAACATTTTTTACTTTTAAATTAAGATCTCTATACAATATCCCTACTAGAAATAGGTATTGTGCACACAACAGTATATTAACATCATATTAAATTCATCCATTTTACAAAATTAACTAGAAATTATTTGTCAATAAAATTGGGTTCGATCATTAAAAGAAAAATAAACTTTAAAGGATCTAATTTCGAAAAAGATTTTACTCAAGCAAGCAATAACAACAATTTTACAAAGCAATAACAACAATATAAACTTTATGCTAACATATAAAATGAAATACAAACGAACTATGTAATAACGTTGGAAGATGCTAACTAATATGGCGAAACGAGTTCACAATAAACCGGAAAAATAACGTTTTCGTGACACGTTCATAGCCGCTGGCTACGTCTGAACTACACGCACACTCTACGAGACCCGAATACTCCGCGAACGACTACCTACTCTTTGTGAATTTAAGGAAGTTATAAGATTTTACAAGTTCTTTAATATGTATACAACGTACACTATGTTTACATTGTTTAAACAAAGAAACAATGACATGTTTCAATTCAAAAAAAGACATGTCCTATAATTTTTTTAAAACATTTTGGCAGCTAGAGTTCTAGAAGTTCGACTAGGGTAAATATTAAAAAAAAAACAAGACAAAACAACAAAAAGCCTTAATAATGACAATTCAATTTCCAAATCATATGTATTATTTACTCCGAACGTAATATAAAAATCATCTGTAAGAATCATCGAATATAATGAATCATTTTCGTTTACACACTAGCTATGTTTATTTTACTTCGTTCCGTTCGTAGTACTTAACGGAACACAAGTCGTAAGTACCGAGTCGCAGACGGCGACCCATATGCGATGGGCTGATTGCGACTATCGTTGCCTACATTGACCGCTTATCTATATAATGCTACGCAGTAAGAAACGACTCTACCTATATCTCTACCAGTTTGAACTACCAGAATGGCCGCCTTTACAGTTACTGATATGTAATCGCTGAGATATTACATGAGGTTTTTTTTTATATGTTTGTTATGTTTGGATTCTAGAGTAGTTCAACATTATATTTATTGTTATATTAATTATGATTAAATATAAACATAAAATAACATTCTCCGTATCAAAAACACTTGTATAAATATTTCTGCAGTCGACTCGATTTTACTCATATCATTTTAATCATGGAAATCTTGATAAGAGAGGAAACTGACGTAATTTATGTTATACTGTATACAAATATAAAAATGACGTACTCGGAAAATGAAAACATCGATATAGAGAATGGATAATCCACTTCTAGCCAGTGTGGATTCCCCGAATACGGCATCTTGCCAATATACTGATAAAACATGCTATGTATATTTTAAGGTGGTAATATATGTAAACAAAAATTCATTAATAAAATATTATATATTATATAGAAAAAAAATTATAGGTTTTTTTAATAAGGTTTTACAATATTTTTTTTTTTACCACAGTATTTTATTCATAAATGTAATGATAAATTTATAATTTTATGTTTTTTTTTTCAACTTTACAGAAAACTGATAATAATGACCGAAAATTATTATTGGTACTTGAAGAATCAATTAAAATTCTCTTTCTAAAAATGTTTATCGAAAGTAAATATATCTACAGTAATTATATATAGCAAATGAGCCATTTTAAGCTTATTAGATCTGTAATCATCCATTACAAATTTATGAAATGTGCCAAAAACTGATTAAATTATACTAAAGTTACTAGAAAAAAAATATTTTCTTGATAAATCGACATTATCAACATTTCGAGAAGTGATTCAAAAGACAAATATATAAAAGACAATTTTTCTAAACTCCATTAGTTAAAACGAGAAATAAGTATAACTTATATATATTATGTATTTAGCAAACGAGCATGACATTTGACAACAATATAGTACCCAACATAACGTGTACGTAAGAACTAATTGTATATGAATAGAATGCGACAACAAACGCCGCCGTTGCCCAATCCTAGCCGCTAATTTCTAAACGGAAACATTGAGTTGCAGTGTTTGTAGAAACGTTGGGCAACCAGCCATTCATATATGAGGCTGAAGGACTTGCTGAAAGCGTATAGACTAAAAGAGTTAACTGTAACATTGACGAGGTTTCTAGGCGCGAA
This sequence comes from Heliconius melpomene melpomene, assembly GCA_000313835.2. Lineage (NCBI taxonomy): Eukaryota > Metazoa > Arthropoda > Insecta > Lepidoptera > Nymphalidae > Heliconius > Heliconius melpomene. The sequence goes on along the minus strand of HE671286.1, from coordinate 332,685 downwards.
CATCGAATTTAAATATGTATAAAACAATTTATTTTTAAAAGAAAAGTATTAATTACTAATTTAGCTGTTTAAAAGATTACAATTAAAAAATAATTACATTAAACCTAATGATTTAGAATATTTTAGAACATATAACTAAAACTATCTAACAAGATTCGAAAGTAAAATGGAAACGTGTGATATTATGATAATCGTTTAAGCGCCTAAATATAAACGAACAAAAACATTTGCACGCGCAGTTATCAGAGTGTGGTAAGTTATGTTACGCATTCGCTAGCTTCGGTTTGCTACTTTTTCTACTTGAAAATGAAAAGTAATGTGTGTTTTTAATGATTTTTATGCTGAATGTAATAGTACAAGAAATATTTAAATTATTTTTCTTAAAATAAATAACTATTCAAACTCTACACTTCTATAAACTCTAAGTTCTTTTCTTATATTATTAAAACTAGCAACCAAACCCAATATAATTTGCCTAATAAACGACTTTTTACAGGCGACTTTGTGATCAATCTTTGTGACGATTTCCTTGTTTTATAAAAAAATGTTACATAGGTAAGTTTTTATAGTCTCTACCTAGAGCATTTTTGCCCTAATTGGTAACATCGTTATTTACTTCCCCATTTTTTATATAAAGAAAGATTCACAAAATATAATACTTTAGAAAATATTTTAATAAACTTATTTACCTAATATTTACTTCCATGTTTATAATTTCATTCTTGCCTGTGACTCAACCTATTAATTTGTAAGTTGGTTGTATAATTGTATAAGAACGACTCATAGTATAAAATGTAGGTCAAACGATAGGAAGTTATGATTTTCACTGTTTTAGGCTTCCGGTGGATAACAATTAACGTCATTATACGGATATAACGGTGATCTTTGTTTGATATGTAAATTAACATTTGCGTGACAATGAGCGCGAAATCTAATTATTTGCTTTGGTATTTGAAACAGTTTTGAAATAACGGTTACACAGAAAAAATATCCTAAAGGCCTAATTACGTTATAGATGTTATAGATATTGTAGATTTTTCGATTTTGAAATACTATAATATGATTTAGGTATATTGGGGTAAATTCGCCGTCTTCGCAAGAGATCTATGAAATAAACAGTGAACGTATTCTATTTAGTTAAGGAAGGTCACGCGTAGACACCACAAAAAGCCTATTTTTTAATACGACAATGGCATTGAAATAAAATAGATATTTAAACGGATTTTTAAATGGTGCTGTGAAGGGAATTTTAAAAGCGGTTACAACTCCTTTGTTATTTTAAATTATGCTAACCGAATGGCAATCATTAATTTAAAAAAAAATCTACTATAAAATAATAGAAGAGATTCCTTTAGTGTTAAAACCTCAAGATAATATTCTCGGCTCTATGAATACACAAGCCTAATCAAACACATCAAATAAAAAAAGAAAACAAAGTTATAAAAAAAAATAAACAACATAATATACAAATATAAAAATGTTAAAATAGTATTATTTACAAACAACCACCACCTTGTTAATAAAGCAATATGAAAATATATTTAGTCTGCCTCTGTCATGTGTATTTTCGACGGTCCAAAGTCTATTATTAATTATTCTAGTCTATTATTAAAAAAAAAACCAACAAATACATAGATAATATTCGTAAAAAAATATTAAAAATTATGTTAAAACATTCATCTAATTTGGGAAAAAAACATAGTTACGTAATACATATTTACGATAACACCAATAATATTTTTATTATTTAAATTATTTCTCGTTATGGAACATTTCGCAATGTGAAAGTAACATTACGGCACGGCGCCGGCGCAGGTATGGCGCGGTCCACGGCGGAGAAAGTGAACTTTACAACTTATAATATAATTTTTGTTTACATCCACGTATTTCATGTTAGCTTATAAACAAAAGTGTTTCGCAAAACGTATACTTGCAACACATTAAAATTATTTACTTATGAATAATTTTTATCTTCTCCTTTGTTCGGTTATAATAAAATTGACATTTTAGAAATTAATTAATTATTAACATTCGTACCTAAACAAGATATATGTGTACAGTACATCTCTATTCATAAAAAAGTGTAAGAACTTAATATAAGACTATAAAATAGAGTAAATTTTCAGGAAGTCTAGTGATGCAACACAATTTTCGTTTATTTGTATGTAATGTAATTTAACTATAAATACTGAGAAGGAAATCACTATTTTTGTTATTTATATTATCCGAATTGTTGCCTTACTTATCAACAACAAATCTCATAAGAATGATATAAATATAATATTTAGTTAAAAGTGAATATTCTAGACGAAGCAAGGTTACAATTAATCGCATCTTCCGCGCAGGGTGACGCTGCCGTTTGGACAGAAAAGACCTCGACGGTTACTGTTTTCCTGATTCTTGTGTATATGCCCTTGACTGAAACCGTCAAGAGGCTTTAATCACATAAAAAAATGCTTGTTAGCTATATATAGCTTATGGCGGCTGTAACATTAATCTAAATGTACTAAGATAAAAAAATACCGGTTTATTCGTCATTGTTAAATATCTCTATATTTTTTTATCAGCTTTACGTTATATCCCGCATGTAACAGGCAGGGTAGGCATAGGGAACCTAGCGTTAAACACTTTGCCCCCCGCCAAAAATATTAAATATTTTATTTCCTCTAGTGGGAATCGAACCCGCAACCTGTCGTGTTCACATTCACGCCTGTGCCTCAGCGCCACGACAGTCCTCTGGCTAATCTTTATAAATGTAGTTTGTTTTATTTACATAAAATATAATTACAAAAGTATACATCCAATGTTAAGTTTAGTGTAGTTAAGTAAGACCCTATTTAAATCAAATATGCTTAAGTTTAATAAGTCAAAAATATTACTACTGGTGGCGCCATCTAACTACTTAAGCAGTAGTTGATCGCGTTGTTTTAGTCACTTCGTGTTCATAAACTCGGCTAGAGGGCAATGTTATTTTTTAAATAATTATTAATATATATAACGCATTAATAAATGTAAATATAGAATAAATATTTAATTATATTTAAAAGTAGACATTTTATTGTCTTGTGTAAGTTCAAAAACTTCTTTTCTGTGTTGCTAACCTTTAAATAACCTCATGTCATAAAAAATATGTTATTCTTATGCAGATATAAATAATTTATTGAAATTAATTAGGTAATCTGTAATAAATTTGTATATTTTATCATATTTCGTTACTACAAAATACTATGCTCTGAAGATAACATGCAAGATAACAGTCACGAAAACAAAATATATGTATGATATAAACAAAACAAAATACGAGCAGTGACCACGCGGCCGCACGACATGCGCTCTGGCAACACGTGTTTACGAACATCACTACATTAGTCATGTGAAACTAGTATTCGAACTAATTTGCAAAAGGAAATTCTAATGATTCGGTAGAACGCTGTTTCATTTTACTATTATCTGTTGTAATTTATGCTTTTAATTTTACGCATAATTTATACAAAAAGAATGTTACGTTTTAATCTATAACGACTTCTGTCATTACGTTCGAATAATAAAACTTCTAAAAATAAATATCCTTCATACAATATCTATGATGCGCATTTTGGACTAAAGTAAAGAATATAAAACTTATATTTTGCAATACATTTGTAAGGATATAAGTAAAATTCACAATAATAATATTAGTTTAACATAAACAAACTTCGAGCGAGTGAAAGTAAACTTGCCCGATAAGCTCACAACAGGATTACCGCATTTCACCAAGCTTTGCGGACAACTTAGAAAGGATATTGTTAGAGCATACATATTTAACTGTATGATATAAAATAAGGTTTTTTTGAATGGTAGAATTATTGAAGGTATATCTAGAAATATATACTATAGGACTTTAAAGATAATAAAATGCGAAGGTACTCTTTCGCCCAAATTCGAAACATCGCCAGTTTAATATCGGAACTCACACTTTTGTGTTGCCAGAGCAGAAAAATAAATATATTTTATACGATTTGTTATCTTAATAATATAAATTATAACATCGCATTAAAATATTAACAGGAAATATAAGTGTAAATATTATTTTTTCGTCATAATATTCTTAACGTATGACGAATATATTATACGAGGACAAAATAAGTAATAAGTATTAGAAGAATTTTGTAACTGATTTATCAGCCTGATAAGTTACTCTTATCTTATGAAAATTACGTTTTAAACATTTTTATTAATTTAAATATTTTGTTATCTTATAAGCATCAATTCCGTTGCCCTGATAGAAATATAAATATCAAAAAAATCTATATATTTTAACTAATTAAATTCGTAGTAGCCAAAATTGTAACTCTACATAATACAATAAATATGTAAAGAATACGTAAAGAAAAAAATCAATTGATTCAAGAATCGAAAAATAACTGTTATAGCTATGAGGTTCATTAGTAGAGTAGTAGACACGATTAGTTCATAATCCTTTACTTTTATTAAAAAATAATTTCACTTTTTGAATAAAAAAAAAAAACTACTTAATATAAAGCAGTAAGAAAAAAACCCACCAAGGAAACAATAATCAACAAGACATCGCGAAGCCGCTGAACTGTAGAAAGTGTGCAACGAGACAACTTTCGCGACCGAATTCGAGAGAAAGTAGTCCGGGGGGCGCTCTGCGCATATGTTATATCACTTAATCTGGCGAGTTTGGATTATATCACAAGTAATAAAAATACATAACAAATATTCCCTTTTTAAGATATTTCAATTATTTTATAGCAATAATTATAATTATTTGCAGACTAAGTATTTATTTTTAGAAATATTTACTTTCATCTTTGGTAGCGTAACGTAACGTAAATTACGGAAATGACAGCTGTAGATACAAAATTAGCGTATCCATGTGGTTAACACATTTGACACGCCTATTTACAGAGTGAACAATGGAAGGTCACACTCCGGCAAGCGATACATACAAATGAAGATTCTATACCAATTGATGAACGTTTCCTTATAATTTGATATAATTCCTCTCCCTCTAGCATTAGTCTGAACTGACTCCCATTATTATTTTAGTCTTAAAAAAATATAAACACGTAACTGAGTTTTATATTATACTCTACATATTTCTGAAAAAAATATATTTTTATCTATATTTTTATTTTAGCATTTATCTAAATTATTGTATATATTTCAAGACTGAGCACGAAATATAAGCTTAGCATCTAAAAATACTAAGTTAGCTTAAAATTTAAAATCAAATACGCTACAAACTTTATTGTAATACAAATTACAATAGACAGACACCAGTAGCGCGATGACCTTAGAGGAGCTGGCGTCAGCATCGTCATAGCTGATCTCATAATGACAATGCGTGTTGTGATGTAATTGAGGGTTTTGTATAATAATATTAATATATACTATAATATAATCATTTAAAAAAATAGTATTTGTAATTAGTAATTACAAAGATAGACTTTAACTTTTATTCTTAAAATGTGGTAATGAATATAAACATGCAAAAAATATAATTTGTTTCTTTAACTTTTGTTGTATATAATAATTAGTGCGGAGATAGTATAAATTAATGAAATACGAGATAACTAGTGTTTTTACGCAAATATACAAAGATGAATATAGATAGAAGAATGAAGAGACGAAGAAGAGAGAAAAGAGAAAGACTTTACAGATTAATTAAAACTAACCTGCAAATCATTTTTATTAATCTAGCCACTCATTGATCTTGGGTATTAATTTTGTGATAGAATAAATAATAATAATTTCAACACAAAATATTTCTGAAATAGCCTTAACACCTTTAGAAGGCGACAATTATTTATATGAAAAAGAAAACTATATCATCAAATAACTAATATTAATTATTATTTAACATTTCGCAACGTTTAAAGATAAATAAAGTAAAGTAATTTAACCGGTCATCACAAGATCACCGTGTGCTATTTCATCTGGGCTCGGTTAGCAATGGAGTCGTCTCGTCTTCGCTCTTTAAAAGGCATCGTTGGCAATCTTGCAAAATCACGTATGCCACCTTTTACGTTCATCAACTTTAATTGAATGAACTAATTGTTATTCAGAGTAGCAACGACTGAATGAATTATTTATTTTATTGCCATATATGGTAGAGAAATAAGTAAAATAATGTATTTTGTTAATGTAAATTTCACAGTTTTAAATGGCAATACCCAGAATATTTAATTTTATTCTTATTTTTTTATTACTGAACGTACTACAATGTTTACTATGTACGTAAATAATATTTAAGTATGTTAATATAGTTTACAATTTATTTGAACATGACCCCACATTAGCGATTACGAAATAACATTATGTTTACATTTAACGCGTAATCAGGAAAATACAATACGAGCAGGTATGTGAAGGCGTAGGTATAATTTGCAAATATTTTCTATATAACAAAAAACCCGACATAGAAATATATTGAACTGGTTTAAGGAAAGGATATTGGATAATATTGTCTCTGCGCACCATTGGCGTAGGAATAAAGAGCTGGGTGGTCCATGCGCACCGAAAAATAGTCTAGTGAGCCGACCCCAGAAATTTAATAAACAAAATAAAAATAATAATTATTATTACACAAACAGATTTATTCAAAGCTAAGGTCCAGACACCCCCTGGAAAATATTTCTAGATACGCTCATCCTGCGCATGTATTAGGTATATAATATTCATATATATACGAGTTTCCACACGAAATTTTAGAACGTAAAATCCCGCTATCTTTTGTTTCAGTAGCAATGTTGGGTAATCCTCACCTAATACTTCCTAAGTGATTTGGTTTGTAGGTTACATATCAAAAATGTAAATTTCAGCTTAGCTATAATTATATTGTCAGTCTGTCGCTTAGTAAGGCAAAATTTTTATATATATATATATATATTTATATGATTGAGTTATGTCTATTAATATTATTTAATTATAAAATAACATATAATAATATAAAGCTATAAATCTTTGTACAGGTGGTATAATTTATTAGAATTATAAAGATACGATCAATTTGATAACCGATTGGTAATGTTTAGTGCGTGTTCATCCCGAGTATTTTTCTTATCAAAACTGACGCAACTTTTCGACGATATCAAATACTCGAAACTTTAGATAAAGTTATTAAATATAATTGTTAATGTATGTGTTTTTACTTCCTGCTGTAATCATTTCTTGCTCAATGAACTTTTTATATATACATATATTTTTTTTTTTGAAGACGACATATCGATTTTTTTCCCCAAATACACTTATTTATAAAACATTTTTGTAGGTAGATACTAAGAACAATTATTTATACTAACTATTACGAGACTGTTAAAGTTGTACGCTTCATTTAAATTAATTGAGGCGTGAATCAAGTATTCAATCAAATTCTAAATAATCTTTTTTTTTTCATTTAACTTAGACTTAGATGCAACAGATTGTTGATATAAGAACAACAAACAATTGTAATGGAACCCTGGAACTAGATTCCGCTTGAATTTGCAGTCATGACAACAAAGAAAATAAAAAATATCGGGACCATTAAATATGCACAATAAATAAAGATTACCTTATAAAGTTGTACAAAGATAGCATGCAAGTTAAGTTCGTCAATTCACTTTGCATGTCTCACAACCTAGTTGCATAGTTAACGTTTTAGGAAAAAATATTTCCCTAAATTGATGATATGTAAGACCCTCTACACGTATACAGTTTAAAAAGCTATTTTAATATATAGTAAAAAAAAATATTTTTTATAAAGGACAAAAACAACCCCCATTTACGTGTTACCATACCACTAAACATATAAATAAAATCGTGCAAAACCACTTACAAAAGCTAGTAAAGTAATACAATTAACTTAGAGAGATAAGAAATAGTTAATTCCGATGCACGCATGCGTAATACATAGAGCCCAGAGGGTAGGTGAAGGTTAAAACCTCCTGCTTCGGTTACATATTACATGTATTCATTTATTTATACTATTGAGGTAACTCTTCATTTGACATTAAATGTAAATAATTAATGTGTATACTATTATACTCATAATTACATACAAGGTCTCTACTTTACATATATATTTAGAACAAAGAAAAAAACTTTTTGCCCATTATGTATTTAGATATTATATACTAGAGACGCGCGCAGTTTTGAGGAATTTGGGGAAAATTAAACATTTTGCATTACAAGAAGGTACCAAAATACATATTTGTTAATGGCTAAATATTCATTAAAAAGGATTCCATATAAACGTAATAAAGTAATGTCCTTATTTAGAATATAATATATAATGTTTATATAGAATTCGATCGAATGAAAAATTCCAATGTCCGCTCAGCCGTCTGCGCTACGAACAACTCATAGAATGAATCATCCATCCGGTGCGCTTATTAAAAGGATCGAGAGCTTCGCAGAAAAGTTTTATTTCGCTAACGCATATTTATATCAATACGAAATTATGTGCATATTATTGAATCGATTATAATAATTTATAGTTCTTAGTTGACGACAAACAGTAAACAATTATAGTAAATCTTAACATAAATCAAAAGAATACGTCATTATAAACTATAATTTACGACATTATATCCTACACTATAATTTGCGGGAAGCTAAAGAGAACTGTTTACTTTTTTAGTCAATTTAAAAAAATATATTTATTCGAATATTATTGATTAAAACGCCTACAACAGTTGGTCTAAAATAAATACGAGTATTTACTTAACCTAAAGTTTTTATCTATTAAAATATTAAAAAAATAATAAAATAACAGTGTCACGTCATCACGTCAAACCATGATTAACGAGTAGCATCAGCGGGCACCCCGCACCCCGCATACTGCACGGCGCGATCGGGCGTGACGCACCGCGACCGTGACGGGACCTAGGCCACGCGTCCTCGACTTCGGCCAACCATATCAACATCTATGTATCGATTACAAATTTCACTATAAAATATTTCTTTCTCAATTTTGATATTGCTTACACATCCAGACCCAGTCGTGACGCAGAGGCACGTGTGTAAACACGGCTGGTTGTGGATTCGATTCCCATACGAGTTTTTACGCGTTTTTATTTGACAATATATGTATGTTAAACATTGAATTCTTTAAATTAATTTAAAGCGGCGCTAATATTTCAATAAAGATAACATATTATTTTATTTGCAATGCAAATTTACCAAATATGTTAAAATCCACCAACATTCCGTACGAGTCTAAAATGTTTTGTAAGTAACGGTATTGATATCGTTTTTTTTATATCAAACGTTTATTGGGTCTTTAACCTAAGCTAAGTTTCAGATTTCAATATTTAAAATGACGACTGTTGCTCAATACACTTGAGTTACAAAAAAATTTAGTAATATGTACTCTTATATTTTTTAACGATTAACCTTTATCAGAATTTATAAGAGCATTCTTCTCAATTATTGCCTAATAATAGAAATGATGAAAAATTAAAATGTGTACGACCATGTTAGATTAAGTACCTACTATTAAGATTTTTTTTTATTTCACGCTGTATCCCACATTATAGGCAGATTTTCCCCTAAATTCTGGAAGCAATGCTTGTTGAGTGGCAGAACTCAACATCGCGCTTTGTCCTAACACCAGTGCCAAGAAATGAACATAGTAGGAATTAAACTCACAACCACCAGCATTTACAGTCACACCCACAAGGATGGCCACAACTCTATTAAAAGATTATACCCAATATTTATAATAACTATAATTAAAACATAATCCGACCCAGTTCGAGAGTGCAGCTGAATCGGCGAGCGAACAGGGTCGCAGACGTTTCGGCGAGGTGAGCGACCCCGCGGTATCGCGACAATCATTCCGGTTAGGATTATCAGTTGGTATGAGTGTGTACTCGTTTTGTAATGCAATGCAACTAGAGCGAGGATCTGATTTACTATTTTGCCTAATAATATGATTTTCAAGCTTATAATTTGTATCATCAGAGTAAAAGCGACAAAAGCACGGCGTTTAGTTCCGCCACTCAACACGCTATGCCTCCAGAATTCTACGGAAAGTGGACAGCTTTATCTCATACTAGACTTCCTCTGCTTACCCTTCTACATGCGGGATGCAGCGTGATAAAAGTTTTGAACGTTGTGTATATACTAGTTCACTCGTAAACATATATTTTAATCCTTTATAATTAATCTACATATTATCAATGACAATATAAGCTGTCAAATGAAAGGTTTCCACCAAGATAAAATAATGTAATGGCCGATTATCCTTCATGTGTGGCTGCAAGGACTACTTTAAGATAGGTTTATAGCATATTTTTTTTGCAGCTTTACGCTGAATCCCGCATATAGCTGAGTAGCCAAGGGGAACCTGGGAACCTAGTGTTAAGACACTCCGTTACTATTAGTGAGGAACAGAAGTGTTTATCGTAGTGTGAGTAGCTCAATTTAAATATTTTAAGGGAATAATAGTAATTAAGTTCCGCGTATCTTATAAATCCTATTGTATGAGTTAGAGAAAAAAAATGTACGTCCCTGATCTCCATGTGGTCACACAAGCAAAATATATTTTTAATTGAAGTATATATGCCCATTCTTAAGCCGAACACAGAATTCAATAGAATTTCAAGATTGATGAACTTGCATGCGTAACGGTAAATTACACGTTAGCGTTTGCGCACCCGTTATTTTTATACTTAAGCTAAATACAAGTAAATTCTAAGCTAACATAAGTAAATTCTAAGAAAGTGAATCCATCTAAGTTCATGAGTAAATAATTTCAAAATTTCAAGTAAAAAGTAAGAGAGTCAAAATTATGAAATTATCATAAAAGAGTTTTGTTTGTTTATATAAAAGTATCAAATTTTATTTTGATTAGAAGAAAAATATGATTATTATTTATAATATTACATATGTTTAGTGTACGTATAGCGATTTTGACTTACGGACCCCTAAATTACACATAACAGTAGATAGAGTAAGCAACGAGATGTAATGTTCACTTGCTCGTACAAAAATTATATATTACAGTTTTTATTAAGGAAAAACAGCCAAATTTAATAAAAAGATATCAAAATACAAGACAGAGTACGCAAAAACTAGAGCTCGTTAAGAGAATCGCCGCTGCAATTAACTTAGATCTCTGCCTTATAAATATTATAATGTAATATTTTATTTTCTATAGACAATAGATTTTTGCAATTCAATTATTTTAGAGTAATTCTTGGATAAATCTAAGCTGATATTGATACAAAAGTAATATTAAATCTCAATAGTTTCAAATATATTGCAATAAATATTATTTACGATATCGATAAAGGTTTAATAAACTAGAAAACGCTATGTATTTCATATAATGAGTGCACGAGAAAATGCTTACAACGAGTTAACTTACACTTAGAAATGAACCATTATTTCCTTGACATAGCCAAGTTATTGATAATATTAATAAGATGCGATACAATAAAATATACAAAATCCTTATCAAATTAAATGAAATTATAATTAATCGTTATCAAATATCATTATAATAATTAAATAAGGATTTTGTAAACGTAACGGTTAAACATATTACCCAATTTCAATATTTTTTGTTTAATATATGAAAAAAAACTGACAGTTTCGCTTAGCGGTAGGAAGTTGGTTATCGTAACAGACACCAGAGCAAGACAAGTCAAGCGCGTCGACTGTCGACTGCCGTGATATCGGAAATCGTTCGGTCAACCTATTATCTAACGATATCATTTTATAATATGTATATAATGGTTACCTTAGTAACTAACTTCCTATCGCGTTGCATTTGTAATTTAGTCGTAATTTCTTACAACTACTATGTTAAAAAGCAAATATTAATTTTTAGAACTAATCTACGCTTCCCAAATAAACTATATCTATGGCCTTCCAAACAATTTGAATATTATCATCATTTAAATATACATTTGTTTTATAAAGTAACATTACTTTGATATGCAGATATCAAAGATAAGACAATTACGAATAGGTATATAATTAAAAATAAATATAATGCATGTTTAAAAGACCATTTTGTAGATTAATTATAGATTATAAAAATAGTTAGTAAGTCACCAGCCACCAATAAATAATATATAGATATATAATAATTATAAACTTACCATCACAGGTAGTAGCCATAAATTTGCCATTTGCAGAGAAATCCATGAGGAGAACAGTACCGGGGTGACCTTTGAGATTCTTTAACAGCCAGGGATGGCTGAAGTCCGTTTTTCCTTTCCATGGCGCTCGTTTCTTATTTTTAACAATTGCACGCGACTCGGCCGCGGTTGTAGTAGGGACGTCGGCGGAAGTTTCTGAAAATTATTTAAATAGGGTGTAATTTAATAGAAGAACGTAAGTACATATTATGTTTGTCATTAAAATCACTTCCGATATATATGTAGTTGATAAATATAGTTTCTTATTTTTACGTAAATTAATAAAGATTTAACACGAGAATTGACAACGTATTTATTAAACACGCATTCGATAAAAACATAGATTCGTTAGTTAATTTACGCATAATATTTTTATATAACATCTCGAATATATACAACTTAACAATACCGTATAAACTGATAACAGGCTAACGTAATAGTGACATTACGTGATGTTTACAGGTAATCATAAACTTTGTATTCTTACCAATGTTGAGTCTTAAATGTATTGTTTCGTGATTTATCTATCTTCGTAGTGTTAAAACACACGTGTTAAAAAATCTGCTTCACGCCGTATCCCGCACGTAGAAGGGTAAGCAGAGGAAACCTAGTGTCAACTCCGTTGCCCACTTTCCACAGAACTCTGGAGGCATTGCGTGTGAAGTAACGGAACTAGGATACCAGAACAAGGAAATGGAAATACAAATTTAAATATTTTTTAATTTTCTCGTGTGGGGATTGAACCTACAACCACTCGCGTTTACAGTCACACTTTGCGCCCCTGCGCCACACGTGTTATTTATTATTATTTTTGTAAACATCGAAAGCTATAAGTCGCCGAAATAGAATTTCTCTCCTTTCGACTTTTGTATGTATGCTATTTCAATTTCACTTTCACTTTATTACCGTTAACGTATCTCAAGCTTCGGCTGTAATACTGCAATGTTAAATAAAATGTTGAACAGATAAATGTATCTTAATAAGAATCCACTCAAATATATTAAATGATCATAATTGATGTCTAACAATGCATAAGATTTTATGATATTCAATTAGTTTTAGTCGTTTCTTTATTATTTATTTTGAGATACAATGTTGTCAAATTATAAAAAATTGCAATAACCATTTAGATATATAAGGAAGAAACTAATAAATGTGTAACTAGCAAATTTGATGTTTTTGTGTATTTTTGCGTCGTCTTCCTAATTTTAAATAATAACTATACGTTATATATACCTCACATAATATACGTACTATTATGATTATATTATAGACTATAAAATTCAATATAAAGCTACACAGAATGTTGATACGGTGAATCTGTGACCGCTGGGTGCATCTGCTAGTTGCATTGAGTAATAAGCACACGTAATGTCAAACAAGAAATTCTCGTACACAAAGAATTGTTTGTGCAGTTGGTTTTATATGAAAATATAGAAAAAAATTACATTTACAAAAAAATCTTAAAACAATATTTGACATTCAATAACATATTACAATTGCGGTAACATAAACTTCTCGTTAAATATTTAAGAACTCGTATTAAAACATAAATTATGTTAAACATATTTTGTATATACTAATGAAATTTTAGTAAATCTAGTTGTATTCACGCCGCTTCTAGCACACGAGGTCTGTGTTATATTCGCCAAAACACAAAATATTTGTAAATATTATGAATACATTTGATAAACGTAACTAGTTTTGAGCATGAGGCAAAAAGTATGTGTTAGAATAGATTATTAGAACTATGTATTAGTAAAATATTTCAATTCTACCTGTTACGCTCTCCGCTTCATGATTTTGTACTTCACATTTCTTATTACCGAAGATGGTCTTGTAAATCAAGTGTAATATTACACACAAGACAATCGTAAATCCAGCTAGGATATATGCATTCATTTTCTGTCCGGCTTCTGTGTATCCCATTTTCATTGAAAAATCTTATAACACCGCTAAATATAAAGTTTTAAATAGCGAGAATAGTCACGCGGTAAGAAATTAACTGAACTGACTTGATGAGTGACAGACAGTGAACTATAAGACTGAACTGTTGTGATTGAATGAAAACAGATTCTATTCGCTAGTTGCTTCATGTGGTCACATTCTTGTACAACGAACTCGCGCCAAATGCACGATTCTTTACACGCAGTATATAAATACTAAAACGAATGTTAATATAATTAAATTTATAATTGAAAAAAAAAAATCCTTTTTTGTTTTTATATTATGATTCCAATTTTATAATAAAAAACAACTTTGAAAAAAAAAAGATCTTATTAATTTGTAAACGTACATTAATGTAATAAAATATAATAAATGTAAGGGAATTAATATGCGCATTATCATAAAATTTTATCAATTTTTTTATTTCATAAATATGTACCTGGCTGTTACCAATTAAATCAGAAAATAAAAATAGTTAAAAAGATTTTTTTGACACAGAAAATGAACAGGGTAAAATTATAAAGTAAATATGACTAAATTAAAATAATAATATTTAATATAACATGCCCAGCCGTAAAAGCTATAGGTAAGTTTTATATTCAGTATATTTATAATAAACAGAAAAAACTATAATAAATATGGTTTTACTGACATGGATATACGATACTTAATTCGTTCATAAAGAATTGTAAACTCTATCAAAAATTTTAGATATTATGACTATATTTTGTCCTTTACTTATTAATCAAAAAGAAAGGGACAAAGATATTCTAAGTTTAAAATTTGTAGTTTCTAGAATGTGTGAGCGAAGTTCATTGATTTAAATGTCACTGTCATGTAATGATTCAGTTGAAGTTCGCAACTTCGCACCTCGACAACGTTGTTTTCTGCAGTAAAGAAATTCTGCAAACGTGTTTAAAGTGATATTTATCTGAAAATCAAAATGCCTCGACGAGGACGATCTGCGAGTCCACCTCCCGCTCCCCGAAGGTAAATCATATAACGTTATTATTTTATCACTAATATGAATATTGCGTGACATAACCTTTTTGATATAATTGTTAGAGCTGCGCCGCCACCACGGAGCAATGTACCAGCTCATGCTCCACCTTCTGCTCCGGCTCCAGCTGCAGCGGCCGCTCAGCCTCAACAACCATCTCTTTTTGGCCAAATGGCAGCTACCGCCGGGGGAGTCGCTGTAGGATCTGCAGTGGTACGTTACGTAACATAAACATTTATATCTATGAAAACCTTTTCCATAGTACTTTTTTATTTAAATTTTTTTATTACACAATGTTTCAATATAATTTCTGGAACTTAAATCGTATTTTCTAATATTCTTTGTTTGGCAATAATCCAATAACAGTCACGTGTTGTGAAGATAACATGACGGTCATATCATAAGATGTAAACATGATTTGCACATTCAGATTAGGAATAATAAGTTACTGAAAATAAGTTTCGTAAAATTTTTTTTGTATTGAAGTAGCCACAATAACAAATTATTTAATTGAAATAAGATATCTGTTCTTAATATATATCCTTTTATAACTATGTAATATCTTTAACAGTTTATTAAATTAATATACTTAAGATTACACATATTTGGCCAACTTTATATAGACTTACAATAGACATTTGTTTAGAACTTCTACAAAGTAACATGGCTGTTAATTAATTCATGTACCCTTCTCAGCATAAGCTATATCCCAAATATAGCAAGATAAGCCGGGAAAATCTAGTCCTATTTCTGCTTCCTGCTTAAATTACATTAATACATTTGAATGGTGTAATTCAATCTTATGAGAGTGGAGAAATAAAAATAATTTATTGTATTGTGTTGACTCAACTATTCTGTTTAAAATCAGATGCTATTGATTACTATAACTTACAAATTAATAAGTTTTTTTTATTATTTAACATGCACAGATATATTTTAATTTAATACATTTTTATTACATGAAATTTATAAATTCTAATTTTTATTTTAGGGTCACATGGCTGGTAGTGCCCTTACTGGTATGTTTAGTGGAGGTAGTAGCAGTGAGCCAGCACAGCAGCAAGCCGCGGCTCCGCCGGCCCAGTCTACTTACAACCAGTACCAAGGTCAACAGGCACAAGGGCCCTGCGCATGGGAGATCAAGCAGTTCATAGAATGTGCCCAACAGCAACATGATCTGTCACTCTGCGAAGGCTTCAATGAGGCTCTCCGTCAATGCAAAGTTAATAACCACATCTAAACAAGCTGTTATATATTCCAACATGATAGTACTTTTATTTCCCAGATCAATTCTTTTGATTTATAAGAGCTGTGCCAACAATTTATTTTTCTTAAAGTGCTATCTAAAAATCCAGATGGTTCATTTAAATAATTTCAGGTACCTTCCGAGTGATTATTTAATGTAAAGATTATAATTATTTATAGTTGCCATTGTAGCAAATTTTAGCTTTATTTTTATTAATGACGTAAATAATGTAGATCATTATTCAATTTATTTTATATTATTAGTGAGATGTTACAATTATAAACAAATAAATAGTAAAACCACATTGTTGTTTTATTTTTTCTGTTATTATATTAATTTATCAATTTATAATTTATGAGAATATCGATAATAAATGCAATCAATTAATTTTTTCGTGTATTTTTGCAAAATTTAGTGAGTAAAATATTTTTTCTTTTACTAGATGACGAGTGGAAATAAAACAAATACACATTCAGTAGGATGTGTAATTGTAATAAAAGGTATTTTTTACTTTTAGTTCTTATGATAATGTGATGTCACAAAATAATTATAACTTAAATAATAGTGAAAAACTACTACGAGAACTGCTCACACACAAATGCAAAGCTAAGTTTACCCCTCACGGACTGTACCTTAAAATAGTAGGTTATATTTCCATTAAAATATAATAAACGTATACCTGTGATATTATGTTCTACATTAACATTTGAAGTATTATCTTCATAAAGACGGTATAAAAACAATAAAAAATCTAAACAGTTACAAAGCTTTAAAGTGACTATATTCGATCTACAGTCCCAGTCGCGGGAGTCGATCCCGCTACTCCCGCGCAGATCAACATGCGCCGGCGCACCCTCCCTCCATCGTGGTGACGCCGATGCCGCGTCGCTCCGTGTTCAGGGACGCTGCGGCGATAGCGGGCGGCGTTACCGTTGGCACTACTATGGTATGGAAAGTGTGATAAGTAGAGAAGAACTAGAGTCAAGATATTCTGTTCTCCGTACTAGAGACATTGCGCTTAATGTTGCTTTATCTCCCCATAATTTATGTAAAATTGATAAAGTACATTTCTATGAGAATGATTTAAATAATTGCGCTTTTAGTTATATTATGTTAGTAGAAACTTCTTGTGTTCTTATATAAGAATCGTAATTACGTTTTTCATAGACATTAATTAAATACAACGATTAAACGTTAGTATTTATGTAAATATTTTTAATAACTTTAAACAAAAAATAATTGTTTCTAATATTTAATTTTCTCCAGGGCCATCTTGCCGGAGAAGCAATAACCAGTTTGTTCACTGGTCGTCGGCGGGAAGAAGTGGTGGAAGTTCTGCCTAGAAATTACCAATTAGGTTCAGAACCCAGCGGCCCCTGCGCCTACGAAATAGCCCAGTTCCTTCAGTGCGCAACTAGCCGCGACAATCTACAGGAATGTGAAGCATTTAATGAAGCGCTTCGAGAATGCAAACGACGAAATCGTATGTGTTGTTTTACTAAATCTTATCAGTTTTGGTAATTTTAACTTAAATAATGTTTTTTTCTTCTTTCAGGTATACCTTAAGGTTTTTACATTCAAAGAAATTGGTCAAAGAGATATACATATTTCATCAACATTCCATGTTTAAACAAAGGTTTATATAGTTTTGATATCTCATAATAAAAAATCCTAGAGTAACATCGTTTCTTTGCTAATATGCTGCTATAGGGCTTTTTAAAAAACTACTTAAAATGGCAAAAAATAACATTAATTTACATACAAGTATAAATCACTATGATTAATTTTTTCCAAGAGATTTGAATAGATTTGTATATTTTTGCATATTTTGGGATATAAAAAATAAAACACGAAAGTACAGGTGTATACATATAAACTTAAAAATTTATTTACACCTTATTATATAAATGTTGTGACGTTTCTCAGTAAAGAACCATTTACAAACTAAACAATTGAGGTTTCGAGTGTTACAAAATTCGAGATAGACATTTTTTTTGTATCAAGAACAGAATTAACAATGAAGAAATAAATAACTATGTTTTTTTTGTAATATTAAACAAAATATATTTATATTATAATTCTCTGTACAATATTTCGGTAATTTACATTTTGGCACGTTTTTAAATAGAATTTGAGACGCCAAATTCAGTTCTTACAAGTCATCAACTAATTGAACGTATCTTTGGATTATATATATGATCGATATTTGTTCTACTGACCAAGAAGAAAACAGTACAACGACTAACAGCAATAAATTTATGATATAACATACGAAAAATAATGTAATGAAACGTGAAAACGTTTTAACTTCGAAGAACAATTGTATTGCGCAAGCCTAGGTTAAACTTAACAAGAATCACTTTGTGACAGAACAACCTTTTGTTTGTGCAACATTTAACACTATGAAAAAATTTCGAGGACAAAGTAAAAAAAATATGTTTCTTTTTTGTCTTAAATTTACAAAGGAAATATTCGATCGAAATGTCGTACATTCGCATTAATGTTTACAATCAACTAATAATACGTTTTAACGCTTAAGCTAAATCAGTCTAATTCTTAAAGCGACATAATGTGCAACGATAAAGTCACAACGAATGCCGTGATCACACACTGGAAATTACAAAGTAAGGCCACTAGATTTATTTACTTGAGGTTAAATCAATTAACCAGTCCAAAAATAAAGTACATTAGAGGATAATTATCATTATTTTATACATATATTTTTATTAAATATATTAAACGAAATTATACTAAGTTAATATGGCGGTTCGTTATAAAAAAATACAATGCCAACGTAAATCATTTACAGTTTTTCTTGAAACAGTTGTGGTATGGAACTTTTGGAGGTGTAGGTATCGAAATTGTGACAGTTTCGCAAACTTATGCCTAAATATATTATAATTAGCAAAAAATGCTTTCGATATGGTAAAACATCAACATGAATATAAACGATCACAAAAATAATGCACCAGCGCACAATGCGCTACACAAACCATTGTAAATACGGGCGCAACGACAAATATACCCAAAATACAAAAATAATTTAAAGCTATCACATCGCTTAAGCTTCATATTGTTCATTTGGTGCAAGTCACACGCAAGTCGTATTTGCACTTTCTTTCATTCACTTCATTTATTGACATGTTAAACTTGTTTTGAAAAAGTGCAATTAAGTCATTGTTGCACCAAATGAGCGATATAAGTAATTGTTATAGTCCATTGCGTTTAATGGACACGGGTCGACGCGTGAATAATTATAATAAGCAATATTAGTATATCTATATATTACATTTTAGTAAAATTTACATAATTACAGGTGCTCGGGGTATTTATTTACACTAATAATAATTCGAATATGTCATCAGGAATATTGATCCCAATATTCAGTGTAGCAGTGTGGTCAGGTTCAGTTAGTGGGAAACGAAAAATAATTTCATATCATAATCATATTAGGAGAAAATTCAGGACAATTTGGACGGCGTTAAATATAATAGAGATAGTGGTCCATCATGGGCTAGGTGCGTGCTACAGGCGCATCTCCCACAGTATGAGGTGCGCGTCCCTGGGGTTGGGGTCGGCGGCGGGCGCGGGTCGCTCGGCCGCGTCGGCCGTCTGCCGCCAGTCTACGTAGCCGCGCCCGCCCACCACCGTGAGCACGGAGCGCCGCGCGCCGCCTTCGCCCAGCACGTAGTCGGCGCCCCGCAGACTGCGCGCTGCCCGTCCGCCGCCGCCACCCTCGAGACCGGGCACCCGCGTCGGGGACGGGGCGGCGGCCGCTACGCCCGACGCGCCCGAGCTAGTGCGCGACACGCCGCGTAGCGCCATGGACTCCTCACTGCCGGAGGACGTACACAGGCTGGAGGCGCGCGAGTCTACGGACCAGCTGGATAGGTCGAGGGAG
This sequence comes from Heliconius melpomene melpomene, assembly GCA_000313835.2. Lineage (NCBI taxonomy): Eukaryota > Metazoa > Arthropoda > Insecta > Lepidoptera > Nymphalidae > Heliconius > Heliconius melpomene. Next base: position 312,454 of record HE671286.1, on the reverse strand, counting down.
CGCGGGCGGCCGGCACGCATGCGCAGACGGCGGTCCAGCGTACTCACGCGGAAGGGGATGGCGGCTAGTTCGGGGTCGCTGCGACGCAGGGCTTCACCACCTGACCCGCTCACGTCGGCCTCCCCAACGCAGTCTTTCACGAACATCAGATCCCCGTACAGTCCGTACACGTCGCACGCGTTCAGGTTGGCACACTTGGGTAGAGTTTTGCTCAGCCGCACGTCGCCTGGTTTCTTCCGCCTGATGACAGCGGACTGGACGCGCTGCGGCCGATATGGACTCATCTCTTCCGATATCCGCCTTTCGAGTTTGTGTTTGTCATTTTCTTCTTTAGCTTCCTCTTTGAACTCCTGGACAGTTTCTGCTAGAGCGCGAGCGTTGGACAGATTGCGTCGTACAATATTAACGTCAACTTCTTTGGTTTCCGGAGCAAGTGACAGCAGGAACGTGACAGGGCCGGCGTGTGCGTGGTACGAGACAGCAATGTGGCCTCCAATGAGGGGCAAGCCCTCCAACTTTGGTAAAGGCACCGTCACACTCACCCCCGCAGTGGTGCCAACCCACAGTAGCCCTTGTCCCGCGAGCAACGCCGACACAAACGCCGGCTTGCTCCCTTCTCTAGCACCGATCGTCTTCGCTACATCAGCAGCTATGTCAATATTTTGCAAATGTTCAAACGTTTCCGAGTGGTACAAGCTAACATACGTTGAATCTGAGAAGGCTGCCCAAAGTCCCACACCGGAATGAGCAAGATATTTCACAGCCCGGTCACCTTCTCCCTTCAGTTCTAGGATACGCATAATTTCAGCTGTAAGCGCGTTGATGGCGAACACCCTCTTCGCGCAGGTTGCATATACAATGCCGTCCACTGGTAATATGCAGTGTACGGGTTTATCACCTAGTTCAATTGCGAGTGGCTCCTGCAGTGCCCACGAATCATCATGATTTCTTCTAAACACTGACACTCTGCCATTTGATAGTCCTACGAACATTGAGTCGCAGTGGTACTTGATCTGAGTGACGGCGGCTACGGTGGTCACTTCCGTCAGTTTTTCCTGCTTTTCGGGTTCTACGCCTGAAAAGATGATGATTTTCTTGTCTTCGGTGCCGAGCCACACTGTGTCACCACAAAGCGTGGTCACTTGTCTAAGTCCTTTTGCATATTCCATTGAAGTTACCTGAAATATAATATGTATATTATAAATTATAAACACGATACTCTATTCTGCCCTATACGGGATACAGCGTGAAGCAAAATAAAAAAAAATATAATACCTTAGTGTCCGGCAAATCCAGCGTAACAAGGGTCTTGAGTGAGGCCGCCCTATGGGTCAGTACGGCTACATGGGAGCCAGTGCCCCCGCCAGCACAGACCCATAGTAGGGAACGCGCACGTCGAGTTGTGGCGCCGCGGGGACTGCCCGATGACGTGTAGAAACACCCACAACGCACCTATTGAGAAATGGGAAATCAACGTTTTTTTTGTTATTATTATAATTAATTGGTTCAACGTGGTACAGCGGCACAGAGTCTGGCCGTCAACGAGATTGTTGTACTTAATAAGAGTAATTGGGCGGAAGGCGAGGAATGGAGTGTCTTAACAAAATATCAAATTTGTATTCAAAATACACCTTGGTTAAATAACGAGACAACTTTATAAAGCTAGTGGTTACAAACAGGGGTATCTTATATGGCAGGGCCTGGGCATGGCTGATGAATGCTATGCAGGGACCAAAGTTGTCTTGCCTCTAATCCGTTTTTACTTTAAAAATAACTTTAAATTCCATTATCCAAAATGGCGGCTAACAAACATGTCAAACTGGCGGCTCCAAACAAGGTGCATCTTATAAGGCAGGGTTGACCTTAGGATATGGGGCAGAGCAGTAGATAAAGTAAAAACTACACCGGCCGAAATTCTATAGTCTATTCTCTGCTTGTCCCTAGTTTAAAAATTTATATGAAAATTTTATAACTCAAAACATACCTCAGTTAAACAACTAGACGAGTACACGGAGCTAGCAGCTACAAACAAAGGCATTTTATATGGTAGAGCCTGACTGAGGGCATGTGGTAGGGTCGCTGGTAACCGCCACGCGGGACAGTTTGCCCGGGCCTGGGCCAACTGTGCCAGCCTCAGTTCCGTGGCCCAAGCCCGTCTTGCCCCGGGCTCGTTTGCCCGGAAGGTTATTGCTTCGTCTCGTCCCCGGATTGTTAACTGGAGACAGCATGAGTCCACCCATGCCATTTCATCATCTTTTTTCTGTAATAAAAATTTTAGTATATAAGATAGTGACAAAATTTATATAATTATTTTTAATAGTAAAAAATGGATTTTACAACATTGAAGTTACATTGAAGCCCACATAGACCAGTTGTAAAACGATTTATTCTAAATGCGACAGGTTCGGTTCATTTGTTACATTCAAATTATTTTCAAAAATCTGGTCTAGTAAGATAAAGCGTAGCGTTGAGTTACGCTACACAACACACAATATCTTAAATTCTAGCGGAAAGTGAGGAGTCACTTCAAATCCAAATTCCCTACCACATTTGATTACAGATTCCAATAAGCCAAATAAATACCTGTATACTTTGCTGTATAGTCTGCAACAGTGACTTAAACACGTCCGGGGATAAATCCGGATAGGGGGCCCGTAGTGAAGCAGCCAAGTCCGCCATCCGCGACACCGTCTCGTAGTCGTGCATGAGCGCCGACATCTCACTGCAGAGGGAGTCGCCTGTCGAACTGTTTGTTGAGGAGCTTGTGTTGCTTGTGCTGCTGCGTAGACTACCGCTGCGGTTTGTACCTGGATATGTCGTTATTTTTGTCATATTTTATGCTAACTTTTTTCTTTTAAATTATTGCTTATTGTAAGCTTACAAATTATGAAATTTTACTTCCAAACTGTATACAAAACTACATATTCGTTACTTTGATTTAATCAAAAAATTGTTTCCACCTAACTCGTAAATTCAATGATGCGATTTACGAAACCAATAATTGTAAGAAGCAATTTACACTTTATTCATCAATTCAAGAGATATACCTCCTGAATAGTTTTACCTAACAATGTATAAAAAAAACACCTCACCTTGTGCCAAAACCCGACTCAAAGTGGGCGAAGTACCGGTGTCCAGTACATCTACATCTTGAACAGGGTAGGCCCATTTAAGGCCTAGGCGTTCGGTATCATCGCCGCCGGTGCCGACAGACACACATACTACTAAATCATTTAGTAGTAATAACCGTCGAGGTTTGCACTTTGTTAGTGTTCCGGATTGGTTGAATTCCTAAAAGAGAAAGATTAAAATTAAAGTAAAATAGATATTTTTTGTATAATCTGTATTTTGCGGATAGATAGATTGTTGTCATGAATCACTATGTTCAATATTAAAAACATAACTAAAATTGAATATTTTAGACAGCAAACAACTCACAAGCTGCAACAAGTCGTCCTGCCGCAGTAGATGCCGCTTGTCGGCGCGCGAGGCGAGAAGGCGCGCGGCCCCGAAGCGT
>HE671286.1:253174-308837 GCA_000313835.2 Heliconius melpomene melpomene | reverse complement strand
CGCGCGTCAGCCGCCGCAGCGCCGCGCGGAACGCCTAAAAGACATTATTATGATTTAGGAATAAGTAGCTTCACGCTGTATCCCGCACATAGCAGGAAAGGCATGGGAATCTAGTGTTGAGAAACTGTGACTTCCCAACGTATTAAAGAATTTTCGACATTGCGGGTTAAGTGGTGACTCAAAGCTATACCTTATGTTCCCATGAGTTCCCGAGTGCAAATCATATTAAAATCAGCTTTTCTTGGTAATTTAATCATTGTTGTTAGTAGGCAATTAATCTTTATTATTACTAGTCATCGCGAAGTATATAAAAATCAAAATTTACAAAATACCTGAGTCCTTTCAGCGTCACGTTTCCTCTCGTTCAAGGCGTCGGCCAGAGCCTCCAGCCTGGTGAGCGCGCGTTGTAACGACACGCGGTCTGAATGACCGTGCGGCGTGTGTTTTAAGAGATCCTGCAATTATAATTTTAATTATTAACCCATTTTTGGAATATAAATAAAAAATAAATATTCCAACTATCTACTACTACTACTATATAAATGATAAGAAGAAATTTTAATGTATAATCTTAATTTACTAATTATAAGATTTTTTCAATTCTTACTTTTGTACAAACTTTGTAGCACTATGTTTGACTGTCAATTTCAGGTGGACGTTACAAATTGCGGCACAGTATAATAATAATGTAATTATTATAGTTCCTAATTTATTTTTATTTACCATTGTTTTCATATAAACAAAAACAATGATACAATATAATAAAAACCAATCGAGATCATCGAACGACATTGATTACCTGTAGAAACATAATGAACTGTGGAAACCGTTGCACCGGTTTCACCATTAGTCCGAAGAAAGAAAGCCTGTCGTGTGCGCTGATTTGCTTCACTTTGAAGAAGTCCGCCAACGCCGACTTTCGCTTGGATTCCATCTTTGCCAATTCCATTGCCACTGAGAAATTGTTAATGAAATCCGAGTACACGTCCAACACCACCGCCTTGGAAAATGCGTTCAAGAAGACCTCGCCTGCAACAAAGATATTAAAACAGTAGGTAAAAAATTCCTCATGCTAAAAATTTTGAGTACAAAACTTTCTTAACTCCTGCATTTAAATGGACGGAAAGTGAAGCGTAAATCAGTTGTTAAGTTAACGTTGCTTTCCCCACACCTCGTGAACCGTTCTGCGATTTACATTACATGACAGTACAGTCATGAATTGTAACAAGAACTTGGGTTTTCTGAACTTTGGTGTCTGTCTGTCTGTTCTGTCTGTCCTTCCGGCAAAAAAATAATCAAAAGGAAAAAAACTCCTTAAGTCCAAACTGCACTTCCATCTACAACTAACTTGAGAAAATCTTGAGAGTGGCCGCGCCTTGTCGACCGTACTAAACTAAATCTTACCAATTTTTTCATCGCGGTCCCACGTTCGCGCGCAGTCCGCGAGAGCGGTGCGGAAGTGCAGATGACATTGCAGGATGTCGGGCAGTCGATGGAATAGCGTCTGGATTTTACTTGCGTTTAAAATCGCGGGACTACTCTCTTCTAAAGGTTTCTTATAGTCCTGCGGAACAGATTATGGATTAAGCACTCGACAAAAATAGTAGTATTCTTGTAATTCTTAACAAAAACAACGTAGAATTGGAACTCGCGCCTCTTGGAAACTGTCCAAGCGCTTTGACCACTAAGCCATACTTTCCCATCAAGCTATGTCGAAATTCGTATACTTTATTTTAGCACAACTTATTATGTTTTTAGCATCTATGTAGAGAGATTTCTCGAAATCTCCCTAGATAATAACCTATGTGTTCTAAAAAAGTATTCTTCTATTTTAAACACATTAAAATGTCATAAATAGTAGGTAGTATTCTTGTTTATAAATAATGTAAAAAAAATCGTATAATATATATATTAGCATTGAAACATTGCATCATTCTATTTTATATGAAAAATCTAATAAAATATTTCAACGTCTCATAATATAAGCTACGTTATTTTATATAAAGTACCTTGTCGCATGAATACGGAAATAAATTTTCTTATACCTCCTCTGAGTGCGTCATCACTTAGAATACTTAACGTGTTTTATAGACTGTAAAAACGTTAGCTCTTGAATTATGCTTAGAGTTTTCGAGTGTAAATAATAAAAATCTATGTATTGCAACATTATAAATTTGAGAAGTTAATTCTAATATAGGGGGTTAAGTAAAACCATATACTCTGTTCCCCTCTTAAGGAAATCAAATGCATTAATATATTTCATAGAGTACTGGCTACAGCTAAAATGACTATTAGGGTACAGAAACTAACATAGATTTCTAATAAAAAAATGTTTTACTTTAGTCAAACTAAATTATATATGTCATTTATAATAGCTATCAGTAATATTCACTATCTAGTTTACCTTACTATTATGTACACAAAAAAATAATTATAATTATATCATAAAAAACCAAGTATATGCTTAGTTACAAAAAGGTAAGAAACCATTTATTTTCTATACAGATAAAATATTAATAATTAAATTTTAAGTACACTCATTAACTTCAAGTTTCGTAGAGGCAACGTCAAATTATTTGCACATTTTCTAGTTAAATTTTTAATCAGGGACTGAATAAATATTAAGACGTAATTCGTATTCTTACATACTACTATAACAATATTTATTATAAAATAATATATATAAACTGTGTACATTTAGGACTTTGAACCTCACATTATTAATAAGTTACGTGGATAAACTCGAAAAACAAATATTGGCTTCAAACATCAATATTTTATTTTGTAAACGAACATATTTGTATTGATGATGTTCGATTTTTTGCTCATTAAGATATTCTTGTAAAAAAAAAAACTTAAATAAGATATAAAGATTTGGATCTGAACTCTTTTAAAAAAAATGGCTTTACTGCTATGTTCTCCTCGTTATGTATTCTAATAGCACGTTATTATTATGAAGGAAGTTCTATAATTTTACGAGCAATTCTGACTTTAGACAAACTGCTGACATTATAATAAAAACAATAGGATTCGAGCGCCAGTTAGGGAGACTAGCATTTACTACGGTGACCTCGGCCAGTCAACTTGTTAACAGAGCCTATTAAAACTGCCCCACTTCCCAATATGCAAATTGTAACAAACAATACAAGTGAAACACAGACATGTAAAAGGCGTATTATTTAAATATTTATGTATAATTTTTAACATTTTACTTCAAAAGAAAATTTGCCTTTTAAACTGAAAATAGATTTGAAAGTGTGTTACTTATGAAATATTAAAAAATGAAAGTTTTAACAATGCTGGTACAAGATGTATCTAAATATATCAATAAATGTATGGAAAATTTACAATACCATGTGTTGCACATTTTACTTCTTCAAAGTCTTAAGCATAAGCTTAAGCTGACAGGTGCATTAATAAAATAGTTATCATATGTAATAAGAGGTGGTCATTTCATGGAAAAAAGGTACGTTTAACTTATCTCATTGACCTTAAAAATTAATAAATTTTAAATTTTTAAAACATCAATTATGAGAATCATAAATAAAAAATTACGCATAAAAACTTAAGCAAGATTATTAGGGAATCGACATTGTTAATTTTGAGAATTTTACGATCGATAAAGATAACAATTATATCAGAGCTTTCTGGAATGACACAATATGTTAACAGTTATGTTATTCGATTACGAGAATCTCTGATGAATTTTGTAATAGAAATTCAGTAGTCGATCGTAATAGGCTTGTAATCATTTTTAGTTTAGTAACATCACTAAGCTGTGGATTAACCAGAGAGTTAACGAAGTTTTGCAACTGTCAACTGACAGCTTAATCAAGTGTCCCGTCGAGCTCCACCTCCCCTCAACTCCTCAACAGAAAGAGTACCAGCACTCGGTAGAATATTTGAATAGCTTCAATTGATGGATTGCATAACACCAGCTAACGTTCGCGACCATCAATTATAATTGCTATCAATTTCAATGTTTCCTCTTTCATCGCAGACGTGTTATGTACATGAGAAATGTCAACATGTTTGTTAAATCTTTAATGTCCACTTTCTCTTGTATTGTGAGTGATTGGAAGTCTAGTGTATATTATAATTAAATTTGCGTGGGTTCATCCTTTTTTGACTTTTACATTTAACAAGCGAATTCAATTAACGTTGCGTAATATTACCTACTACAGTTTTTTGCAAAGTGATTTTGTAAAGGATTTACAAACTTTCGCATCGCGAACAACTTTTTTGTTGTGTTTATCTTTAGAGAATAGCGACGTTATGTCAATTACGGTAAAACGAAACTGTGCGACGTTTAAATAGACCTTGGAAGTTTCTCCTTCGATTAATTATTTAAGTATTTAAATAAATAAAAGAGAACAGGTTCTTACAACTGTTGCCGAAATTGTAGGCGTGTCCGCAATATTTTAGACTTATTGACAGTGAAGTCTTTTGAATTGACATTGATTGCGTAAAACAAATATTTAACATTGCACGGTGTTTGTTAGATATTGGATTTAACAAGACAACCATTACAAATAAATATAATTAATTCTATTTACATGATAATAATAGAAACATTCATGTATATACTTTTATCCAAAGATTGATTAAAATTGCGACAGAAATTAATTACTAAAAGTAGCAACAGTGGCTGAATATAACTTTAGATCTTTTCCAGTATAACTGTAAGTTTTTACAAAACAGTATAATTATTATATTAAAACTAGAATTAAGATATAGCTCAAGTCTATCAGAGAAACTCAAGGACACAATTAATTAAAGGGTTGTGACACTATATTATCGATAAATTATATGTTTGCCTTAGTTAAATTCAAAATTATGAAATTAATCGATTTGCATTAAAAGGGCCCCAGCCTTATTTAGTAACAAGTGAACGAAATATCAATCAATAAATATTGTAATATCCTCCTACATAATTTAAACGGACATGAAGTATTAATAGTTAGTACCTAAGACTTACTTACATATACGGTATGGAACAATTATAAATTTCCTTGCGAAATTTCTACTTTTAGTTTCCTTTTATTTATATCACAAAAGTATCAAGATATAACATGTATGGAGATCATCTACCCAACAATTTTCTTCTACAATATCTTTAATGCGTTTATCTTTAAAGGGAATTTTAAATAATTGAAGTAAACATCGTGTTTTAATAACTACTTACAATATATTATACAGTATTATAATTTATAAACCGAAAATAAATATCTAAGGATAGATTTTTTTCATCGATTCCACCAAATATTGCTCTTAAACCCATTATTTATGTACATTTATGTTCCTATACGTCCATATCAATTGGAATGCATTGAAACATTTCATTGAGTCAGATATGAAGGAACGCGCTCACTTCACTTATATAATTCCAGTTATGGTAATTTGATGTATACAGAACGTTATCAATTTAAATCTTTACCAGCCAGCGCTTTGTGGTACGTATGTTTGTATAAACATTGCCTTTTTGTAAATATTTATAAACTACTGCATTTAGTTATAAAACGGTATAAAAATATGAAATTAAACAATATTATAATTTAGGCACATTTTAATTGATTCATTATTTATATCAAAACGAAAGCAATACGATAAAATAAAAATCAGCTTCAGGGTAGGCAGAAGGAATCCTCGAGGATAACGTGTGGAGGGGCGGAAATCAACGACGCGCTGTGCACGACACCAGAGCGAATAAATGAAAATATAAATTTAAATAAATATTTTATTTATATACAATATAACGCTAAGATATATATCTTATTTATAAATTATAATACATTTATATGATTAACAACGAACATAATAAACAGTTATTAAATACAATTAAATAAATAAATACAATAATTATAAACCTCTTCCTTATATCAATGCTATATAGAATATCTCGAATAGTTTTAGCACAAAGGATTCCAAGTGGTCATTCCAGTTGTGGCGGCCGCATGTTTTCCCACGATAGTGATGCATGCTATAATTTACCGTTTACTTATGCGGCACTGGCCACCCGCGGATTTGCCGACACTATGCCACATATGGATGATATGACATAATTAAACAATATGCAGATGTCAGCTTATATACTCCATTAAAAACGCGGTTTTGAGTTACGCTACTCAACATGAAATGCCTCGACAAAAATTATGATTTTTTTATTTATGACATTATTTACTCATTTATTTTAAAGCGAGTGGATAAAAAAAGATTTGACCTATATAACAAACTAAGTAATATGTAGGTACTCAATGAACTGTATATTTTTTTCCTCAAGTGTATGGACAGAAATAGGTTGTCTTTTTTTAAAAGCTTTTATTAGCTGTTGTGAAAAAAACAACTAAAAGACAATTTTTTTTAAATTTGATTTGACAGTAATGTAAAAAACCGTGGAATGTCAATAGATCACTTAAAAAACACCCTCCGCTTCCCGTGCTTTTTTAACAATTATTTATTTTATCACTTAGTTTAGATAACAAACTTAACGCCAAACGAGATCAGTTGGACAGGCCGATAGAAAGGTGTAACACAACGTGTAGGTACCCACTAATGACTTATCACTCTTTAATGATAGATGTTAGAGCAAAAAAAAATCGTGAGAAATTACCGTGATCGCCACACACGTAATTCATAATATTATCGACTCTTACTATTACGTACATTATCTAATTCAATCACTTCAAAGTAATTAAGTGGAATGCGAAATAGTCGGTTATGTAATAATATGCGAAATTAAATGCCCTCAATGTTCCTATTAAATTAAATAATTCATATTCATATTAAAAATAATTAACATGAAAAGATAAAGGGAAATTGTGTATAGCTAAATTAATTAAAGTGCCATTCTGAGCGTATTAGATAAATTGAATTACGATTTATTCTTGGTATAGTAATTAAGTATACATATTTGCATATGTGACGTAGACATTCCCTTAAAAGTATTTTTTTTGAAAACAAGATCTCAGAGTTTAAAATTTACCTTCTTGAGAATCCCAATCTGAATGGGATTTAAGCCATACTGTACTTATACAATATAGAAAATAAGTGCAATTAACTTACATTGATAAGCCTCTGCAGGGTAGCAACGTAGGAGTTCTCACTGTGTATAATAGCTGCGACCACGTGCCTTCGCCGGAGTTGTATCGGCGTGAGGGAGTCCGGCGGAGTGCCTAGTGAGGGCGGAGGCACCCTGCCGCCTCGCACCTCACCACCGCAGGAGAACATGTCCTCCTCCAGCTAAAATTTTAAGCATATTGGTTGAATCAGTTTTTGTTTCAAATTTAATAAGCCCCTTGACACCTGTTAGCAGTGTTTTTGTTAGGTACATTGCTCATGTTCAGAAACAGTGTTGGTTATTTGTGTATTTGTTATGAATAAGAAATGAGAAGCCACTCTTAGCTCAGGGGCGCGGTGTAAAGTTCCGCAACTCAACACGCAATGCGTTCATTCAGGCGCAAGTTGGAAACGGAAGTGACTCAATGGGCACAGAGTACCTTAATACTAGGTTACGAGGTTCCCTCTGCCTACCCTGCTATACGCGGGATTTAGTATGGAGCTAAAGAAAATGATATAAAGAAATTAAATATGCAGAACTAAAGTAATCTTAAAATATTCTAGCTTTCATGTTCAGTGGTGCAAAAATTCCAATACGGTAAATAAGGGATAAAATTTATGGGATAAATAAAGGGAAACGTGTGGTTCGGAGAACGTTTTAAAATTAGATAATACATTTAAAGAATAAATACTCTGTAATCGATAAACGTTTAGAACAAACACACAAGAGGGAATCTATAATTATTTCATTGAACAAATTTAGAGGAAAACGGGTATTATGATGAGCAAAACAGGTTAACTTATTTGTAACTGCAGGTCAATAACATTAATACGCAGTGGACCGATTTAGAAATTTATATAATTATCCTTACACAGTAAAATATACATTAATATAAAAAAATACAGTTTTCAAACTGTAGCTTTAATTAAGTACGCAAAATAACTTGTATAACCTTCAAATGTTCATATGTCCAAAACATGTCACCGTACCAGGTGATATACAAATGAATGAATGTTAGCATAGAAAATGAAAACAAATACTTTAATAAAATTTCATGCTATATGTGAACGTGATTTAAAGTTCCATTTCTTTGATAAAATCCAGATGAAACGGTTTCACTAGTGCATTTATTTGTGATCGCCTCAGAAATCCAAACGTGTACATGTGATGAAACACTGCTGGCGCGCATCGAACATTTGTATCATACGTGTATAAACCGACAAAATTACCAACCGGCAATTTTCACGTCACTTTATTTATATCTGTGCACGATACATTAAAGAAACCGGTTCACGTGGACCGTGGTAAAGTTTTAAATATAACATGACATCGTACACGTAAACGTCAAAAGCCCAACCGCACCCGCTTGGCGACCACGTGACTTACGTATACATCAAATGTTGTCATTGAGTAAAGTGCTTTCTCGCGAACAACTCTTACACAAAACATGGCTGATTCTCCGTCAGACACCGTCAGATTACCGGGAGGAAAAATTTAAATACACTTTTGACATTTACGAATAACACGTTACTCATGCCGTCTCACTAAAAATATACTGAAGTAAAAAATTACAATCGTAAACATGAATCCACTATGGTAGCTCACTGGACAGCGATCGCACATCATTGTATCACATGTTTAAATAGACTATTTATTTAGCAAAGTAGTACATACATACGAGTATGTACGTCTCGCCGGGTATTCTACTCGGTTACTGCGGGTGTGTTGTTGAACGGCGAGACACTCGAGCGACCGATGATGATTCATCACTATATAAATGTGAATCATGTACATCATATATTTAATTGTACGAGTCCTTTAGCGGCCGTTGGAATTAAAGATGGCGTTCCAACCAATGAATGATGTGTTTTATTTCCAGAAATTATCATGAACGCACAGGAAGCCAACGACCAGTATAAAAGTGCGCTGTCCATTCAGCTCCACATTGAAGCTAGCGTTTATTAAGTGCACTTGATAACTATCCATAAATTCCAATATTGTAAAATTGGCTCAACTGTACCGAATGAGGGCATAGACCGTAACAATTGACGTTCGTTATAAACGGGGAACTTTTAAGATAAAAGCAATCAGCCTCGTTGATTCTTTATACTTTGTTAATCAACGTCAGTTTATTTCTCAAGGATTTTCTGTACAAAAAGCAATACAATTGAAACAGGTTTAGTTATCATGTAGAATTAACTTCTCTATAATATGAATGAAAATATAAAATTATTTAATTAAGTTGTTAATAAAAATAAGTAAAAGTTTTATGTCATATTTCGATTTTAATGTATGTATATAAAGAATGTTGCTCCGTCACGACAGCAAGTTGCGATCTCGTGCCGTTGCCGGAATACCGGATTTAAACTGGATTTGCATACAAACGCAATAGCCCGTGTCATACAGGAATAAAAATACACTTATGGGAAATAAATTGCTTTCAACAACAATTGGCGTGGTTTAAAATTAGTGATATGAGGGTAGTGGTTTAAAACTCTGTCAGTCATTCAAGACAAATGTGATTCAATAAGCTCAGCTTATCCTAATAGAAATCATCAATATTGTCAGATTAAACTTCACTATCTCCAAGGTAAGTAGTACTAACCTCAGGCAACTTGGGCATCTTGTCAGTCTCATGTGTATGCATGTCATACTGGTGCGAGGAGCCGCGGCGCACGCTGAACCAGCGCGCGAGCCGCCCCCCGCCCTCGTCGTCGGGCGCGGGCGCAGGGGGGGACGGCGTGGTGCTGCCGCTCCGCCATCGCTCGCACAGCTCCCGCGCACGGCTCAGCGTGTTCCGTAATTGACCACTGCTTCTGGTGAATTACAAAATACTTAAATAATTTATCTGTGCAGGATCATACTTTTATAAGTAATGTTTTTATTATAATACATTGCTATGTATTATAATAAAAATTCTAATTTAAAATTCTTATTCTCTCTCTTATTCCTAAAATTTAAAAATTTAATATTAAATTTTATGATTTCTTATGTATAATTTTGACAACTTTTCACAAAAAGAACCTAGTGACAGACAGGTAAACAAAGATAGAATACAGAATGTAAAAGTGTAGTAAGTGTTTGGGCTCATATAGAGAAATAAACTTAACTCTCGTTTGTTTGGATATCCTTCTGTCATGCATAACTTGCTGTGTAACTAATTGAGAAAAGAAATGAAAATAGAAAACCTTCGCAAATTGTATTGTTTATGTAACATGTCAAATGTGCTACAGTTCTATAATAGATAATTTTAAAGTTATTGAAGAAATACGTTTAAAAAAATGACCATGCTTTACCTCTTAACCCTGAACCTCTTGAGGTAATAATTTTCAAAAAAAAAACATAAAATAATTGTTTACTAATAAAATATTATAGGAAAATGTGTAAATCTTAAATGCAAACGGTAAATCCCTTTGAAAATTCCAGAATTATTCGAACAAAGTTACATTTTCAGTTAGTAAACAGATTGTTATATGACTATACATATATACATTTACGTAATCAACGGTCCATTTATTCTATGTAACCTTGTCGGGCTTTTGTTTCTCAAACTCCACTACATTTCTGAAGTTGGTTAACTTTAGTTAAATTTAAAAAAAAACTGCTTTCTGAACAACCTTTTTTTAACACTAATACAATCGACTTTTACAGTATGATCAAAAGGATGTCGGCAATTTTCCGGTGCGAAACAGCTTGGAATTGAGAGAAAAAAAAAACGCACAACCAATCCTATTGGTGAATTATCTAGAAACTATATCCGTCGGATAACTTTCTGGAGATTAGTCTCAGTCTAAGAAAAATATGTTCATAGAAATTGCTGTTTCTAGACTTTTCTTATACTCAAAACCTACCTACCTATATAATACCTATAAACATACATAATATTCTCAAAAAGTATACATAAAACGTTCTCGATCATAGATTAATAGGACTAGTGGCATTCTCCTCTAATAACACCTGATTATCTTTGCACAAGACAAGGATATCGCAAGTATCTATCACGGCATAGAAATTCGATAATAATAGAATCATTGTGTTGAAACAAGACCTAAGTACATCAGGCAAAATGTCAGACTAACAAATGATATCGTCATCTCAAAAGCAATAAACGATCTCAACGTTCGCAAATATGACAAACGTCTCATTGACTGATGTAACAAATATATTGAAACGACAATAGGACAATTAATTTGACAAAATACTAAACAAAGAAGCAGTTGAAGGTTGACCCAACAATGATGGTTAATTAACTTTGTGGTAGAACAATTTTACAAATGAATGATTTTAGGATTAGTTTCTTATAAGTAAGTAGTTTTAAATATTGACAATATTGTTTTGTTTTTTCAGTTTCACGCTGTAACCCGCTAAAAGCATGGTAGGCAGAGGGAGCCTAGAATTCTGGAAGCATTCCTGTTGAGTGGAGGAACTCAACACCGAGCTTTTGTCTCGACACCAGAGCATAGGAATTGTAACTTTTGCATTTACAGTCCTACACTTGTGCCCCAACTGGCCTCGACAATACAGTTTGGTAATTAAATACAAATATTTTTTTAACATTTGGATGTGATCTTTTATAGACGGTGCCAGTTTACCAACGCGAGTGCGCAATAGCACTCCAAGCCTCTCGATCAACTACCTTGTAAGGTGCGAATACAAAAGGACTGCTAACGATTAAATATCGTGTCGCATTTATTCATCTTTTATACGAGTTAATATACATATTAAATCAATGTTGCAACTTATGAGTAATGTTTTGTAACAACCTATTATTGAATCCTTTTTTAGTTTAATATACAGGGTGGAATTGTCAGCGCCACTTTAAATGAAACCACAGTTTTAACTACTCTATAAAAGCCTAATATAATTCGGAAAAAAATAATTTCCAAAAATGAAAAAGTTATTTTTTCAAACACAATAAATAATAAAATTATCGTTTTAAAATAAAACACCATTTGTATAGTATAACATAGGCACGCACACACTTACCTGTCAAATCGGAAACGTCGTACACGTATGTGTGCGTCACACGAAATACAGGTATGGATAAAAATCGTGAAGTGAAAAAAAAATCCTACGTCCAAACTGTTGAGGTACCTTGATTAATTTCTTAGGTGTGGGTTTGAAATATATTACCCTATCTGCAGTTTCAATAAAAGAAGCGCTGCCTCTTCCACCCTGTATAATACAACAAACCTAAAGTATTTTAGGTTTTAATTATATTTTAATTATAACTTGAAAAGCTGAACTGCCAAAACATATATTTTAATATTCTAATTCTTACTATTAAGTTAAACGATATACTACGCACTACATATTTAAATTAGTCTAGGATAAGTTGATATTGGATTTTAAATTATATAAGATTATAGCATACTATTTGCATACGGTAAATAAATACCGCTGTACTGTGATATTCAAGAGTCCCTTAACATTTGTGTATACATAGACAAAGTTCTAAAGGATTGTCAAATGATAAATCCCGTTAAAACGAACTATAAACTTTATACGAATATGTTTCATATTCACAACCACTTCAACATACTATTTTACGACCAATTTACTATTCGAGACGTTTTCAGTATTTAACTGCATAATAAAAATTAATACTTTATGCAGGTGAAGCTACATTGGGCACATATACAAAGCAGTAAAACTATTAAATAATAATTGCTGATAAATAAGACAGACGACGCACTGTCTGTAGCTTTTACAGCTTATCTGCTTGACCTATAGCTTGTGTCATAATGCAACACAATAACATAGATGAAATATGTGCATTGCTATATCTAAACTCACTTGGCTCTATTCATTTAAAACGGACCCAACACAGATAAATAAAACTAAATGTTACAAGTTAAAAAAAACATACTCAATATGTATGAAACAAGGATGAGGTAACACTGACAATGCGGGCCAGAATAATCACCTATTACTTCAGTATGAATTAACATTATCACTAACAAATATGCAAATTTATGTACGCTCAACCTTGACATTATTTAAATGGCTTAAGCAGGCATTATAATGTCAGAGTATTTAAATCTTAATTTCATGATGATGACTTTTTGGTAGTCTCTTTTAATCATCTCCATATTATCTGTGCACTGACATTCTCCTTGGCTTATAGTTTCCTTTCAGAGTAACGTGTTTGGTTCCTCTTCGCAAATGATCTTCCT
Organism: Heliconius melpomene melpomene; assembly: GCA_000313835.2. Classification (NCBI taxonomy): domain Eukaryota; kingdom Metazoa; phylum Arthropoda; class Insecta; order Lepidoptera; family Nymphalidae; genus Heliconius; species Heliconius melpomene. Next base: position 295,604 of record HE671286.1, on the reverse strand, counting down.
AAATCTTATCATATCACAGCAAAGATATGTGAGTCAGCTTTCTAGAAATGTATGTCAATACACAGTCAGTGGTTCAGAATTTTGACAGCACATATAAAACGTTTTATGAGTCAATTTAGAAAGCGGGGTATAGCATATTTATTTTTAAGTAATTCAAACCTGGTTTCAAAAATGGCAAGGCAATAATGATGTAAAATATCTTAAAGACAATTCCTCTTGGGTTTCAGTCGTTTGTTTCAATTGATAATATCTCGTCTTTGTTTTACCGAGTCAAGGGTAATGGTAATGATTTGACTGTAAGAACTATTATTATTATTCAGTACCTACTCGGCAAATTGTGCTTCTAATTAAGTACACAACATACACACATTAAAGTTAGTCTAGAAGCCATTTACACATTATAATCGTATAATCACGACATGCACTGCATTGATTATGGTTCTTTATATTCTTTACCTTCACGCTTTATCCCTAGCAGGGTAGCCAGAGAGAATGAAGCGCTAAACGCAGACACAAAAATGTTCATGCATACGTCTTTCGCCTCGACCACTGTCTTCTTAGTCACTCCGACTGGCAATAAATTGCATCTCTACAGCATTTCTCTTTCATGCTGCTATAAAAGCGTCATCGATAGCTGTACTGCATTGGGTACAGCCAAACATGCAGTTCACAGTCTCTTTAATGCACCCAAGGAACTATTAATTCTGTTATTAAAAGGTGCATCCTTTCCAAATCAATTTTGTATCTTTCTTATTAGCTTACATATTTTCAGTCTATACCACTTTATTCAATTGTAAAAATATAAACTACATTTATCTCTTTTGTATCCAATACAATATGAAATCAAATTTATTAAGACAAAATAAAGTCGATGCACTTCTATTAAGATTATTTTGAAATAGGCTTTTCTATAATAGAGTTAAATGATCAGTCAGAGCCAGTGCCTTCTATTGGTCCGGTCTCCGGTGGAGTTTGATCACAGGAAATTTGCGTTAATTGGGTACACGCCGCGACTAATTGTCAAGTCCGACGAGACCAGATAGGAAGTGTACCCAGCTGCCAACTGCGAGTAAATATGTTAGCAAGTGCAAACAAATGGCCTACCGAGTAGTTTGTTTTTTACTTTTTATATTTATATCTGACTAGCAACTCGCTCGCAGCTTCGTCCGCTTAATCTACGCAATCATTTATTTACTAATTTCAATAACGTTCATGTTCTAATAACGTTATCATTGTATAGACAATATCCACATATCGAAAATGAAAGTTTTTTTTATTAATATAAACAATTAATGCTACTTTAGGATAACTTTATAAATTAAACAATCAAAATTTAATAACATAAAATATGCAACAGCACTTGCAAGGGTCATATTGAAGCGTTGGCCTGAAAGTAACTATTATGAAATAATTCCGGATGTTGCCTTTATTTCTTAAAAACGTTTATACATATATAGTTTACAAGCTCCCCCATTCAAGTGAATTGGTTCTAATTTCGGGATACCCAAATGGTCATCAATCATAGTTAGTACAGACAGACCGGGCCTATTGCTTTCGTTTAAACGATTTAGTTCATTCTAAATAGAAAGATTTTTTGCGTGTAAACGCATGTAAACAAATGTAAATAATAAAATAATGTTCCTTCTGCATTATGTTAAGAGATTTAGTAGATATTGTTATTGTTTATTATTATATAGATGCGTAAAGATAAAACGCATACCTACCATCATAATTTTAAATTACTATTTTAATATTTGTACATATTAAAAATAGGTGTCAACAATTGAACAAAGGTATAAAAATATCAATAAAATAATACTTGTAACAATGGAATATGAATATTACCTGGAGTCCAGTGTGGAGTTAAGTCGCTGCGACCGCCTGAGCGGCGTGTTCCGCACCGCGCTCACCGGCTCCTCCCAGCTGCCTCCCGCCGACCGGTGCTCATCTGAGAATAATTCATAATTCATTGTATTTTACATTTTAATTCAATCTATTATATGTAGGTATATCAGGTGAAAGACTACTAAATAACCTGTTTTGCTATAACTAGAAGTGCATTTAGCCAAGTGAAATATAGATTCAAATAAATATCTTTATTACTTTAAGTGCACTTAATGAAAATAATAATAACTTAAGGGAAAAATAGTATGGAAAAATTACATACAATCAAGTCCTTATAAAATATCACTTACTCTAGTTTGTCTTTAATTCCAACACGCCCAATGAAGCAGTAAAGAGACATAAGCGTTTAGATAAGGTTACAGTCAAAGGTCTCCTAATTAGAGATATATGATATTATTGTATATTTTATCTTTTTCAAAGTGTGACTATACATATAATAGAATATTTCTTAATATAATTTGACGTTCCAGTAACTGATTTTAGACCTTGAATATGCAAGCGTGGGCGGCAGCGGCAAGGCAACCGTGTTTTTAGCAATTTTGCGCACCATTTTCAATTATTTCGCTTCCACTCTACATCTAAACAATATTATAAAATTCTAAATAAAAGTAAAAATAAAAACAACTTAAACCCAATACGTACTTCTGTACTTTTTTATCAGCTTGTTTTTTATTTTAGTAAACTTGTTATCACCTTTCCTCGAGTGTTTCATTCTACACGAAACTGTCTGTCTGTCTGTCACTGATGTATAATTTTAAGCTATTAGTTATATAACCGTTATCTTAAAGTATTTAAACATTTTTAACACTAAACACATGTGAACTTCATAAAGATATACGTATCACTAAACATTATAGTGACGTCTTATACCACACACATATATGGTGACATAATAAATTATGTCTCCACGCACACTATTTAAATTATTAATAAGATTCACTGATTATACTTTAATATTAAACAAATTATATACAATACACAAGATATTATTATCAAAATTAAGTTACGTTAAGTTAAGTAAAAAAGCTTAATAGTAAGTAATAATACTTTTAAGTTTAGCTTACTTAACACAAAAAGCATTAAGTTAGGTTAGAATTAAATTAGAAATCAATACGAATTTTGAATACTTTATTTATGTAATTTCAATGTTTACTACTTTTAAAGATTGGGTAAGTACTTTAGTTTACTTTAGTCAGTCTCTATCTGATAACAATTAAATATTTGTGTTTATTTGATAATGTTACGCATACGCAAAGTTAAGTTAATTACTGTTCTAAGAAAATTGTAAGATTTTAAAATAAATATTTGAGTAAACACCAGTACATACACCTCAGTGTTAATATTTGGACAAATGATTGTTGTTTATATAGAAAATTTGCTTAATATGTGTCCCTATAAGAATATGAAAAAAGTGGAAAAAATCTTCTACTACTTTTACTAATAGATTATTTAAAGTACTGAATCATTACTCAAAAGCATTTAAAAAAATATAATACAATACTATACTATATATACAAACCCTTTTTAAATTCTGAAATCGTCTGAACAGTATTTATTTATTTTATTTATATTATAGTTATAATAAGTACGTTATTTAAATCTCAAAGTATATAATATGTCGATATTAAAACATACGATCGTACAGTTGTGAATTTCCTTTGGAGGAAAGATTCCAATTTAACAAAATTGTGTTAACGTAAAATGCGACATTACTTATTTGAATAGACTTAACATTTTAATACTTTATTTCTATTGTAAAGCGCTTTCTAAAACCCTAATTTTAATAAATCATGTTTATTGATTTCTTACAAGCAATCGAAAAATCACTACTAGGTCAAGGAAACACAACGAGACAGGAACATACACAAAGATTTTAATCTTAATCAGTCACGTTGCCAGCTATGTTAAAAGTGAACACGAACCAAACGAGGTGGACGACCTGATTAGATAGAATGTTGACCCACTAGATAGTGTAAACAGCAAAATTGCAGGTCCAACACGAATCGATTTATAGACGGTCAGTATCGATTGCCTATCGTGAAATCGGTGTATCGTAGCGGGTCGAGATCAGAGCCGCCGCCGTGCAAGCCCCGTCACTGGCGCAGTCATTGTTTGAACCTAGATCTTTATGATTCATATAGCCTATATACCTACCAACGTTCAGATAAGAATGCTGCAAATAGGGCGTTGCAGGCAAACACTAGCGAGTAAGAGTTGTGGTTTTGACCTATTTCCCATTTTTGCTTACGAGTACTTGATAAGTATAAATAAATAAAAATAAAATAAATTTTATAACAATAAAATAAAGAGAACAGACTCGATGTGATAGTATTATATAAAGTAGGGTTAGAGTATATAATATTAATATATATAGAGTATATAATATTAATAGATTTTTTTAAATCATTCATATGCTTGGTATTAGTCAAATATTTGTGTATCGGACTTTTGAGGTTCAATGAAGCCTGCTTAGTTCTTCTCAGAATTGTCTATAAAGTGTTCATATGAAAAAGGAAATCAAAGCGGTAATGGAAGGAATTCGAAGAAATCCTGTCCAAAAGCAAAAGATTCTATCTTGGGAGATGAAGCACCTAGAACCATGTCGCGTATTTTAAAAGACAACTTAAGACTTGCAGCCTATAAGAGTCATACTAGACAATTCTTAATTGATTATTTAAAAAAAAAGGAAATAGGGTGGTAATATCAAAACGAATACTTAAGCGTTGCGCAAAGGGAGATCACAAATAAAATGTTTACGGATGATATTTTTTTTCTATTGAGCAATTTTAACAAAATTATTTTTTTAACAAACAAACAAGCGGGCATCATCCGAATTTAGTGATGGTAGGCAATATATTGGTGATAAAGATATCAAAATATCGGCACATGTGTATCAAGATACTATTCTTGAGAAGGTGGTTAAGCCCCTTAATCACACCATGTTTAATAATCAAGAATCTTTTCAGCAAAACTCGGCGCCGGGTCATAAAGCTCGATCCACTAATACACTCAATCTTGGTTAGCAACAAATATTCGCGACTTCATCAGAGCCGAAGGCCATCATCTAATACTGAACTTAATCTACTGGATTATGATTTATGAGAGTATTTTTCTTTTCTTTGAGAGTTCATTTTAGGTAGTAGGGCTTGCTCTAAACGCTAAGATACTTTGGAGGCCCTAAAGCTATTCTTGCGATTGGCAGTGAAAAATATTCCCAAGAAAGAGTGCGTTCTGCTATTGATAACTAATTGGACTCAACTTTTAAAGGACTATATAGCCAATGAAGACCATTTGGAATAAGCTTTGAATTTTCTTATAGTTTAATGTTAATGTATTAAACTAATATATAATAACAAATATTGTTTTTCTTTATAATAATATTTGTAGCAAAACTAAGTCTATTTATTATAAACATATGCACAATAATTATTTGTAGAACTTTTATAGTGTTTTCAGGTTCAATGACGCCAACACTGTTGTTTTATTAGACGTCACACGGTTTAGTCATCTAACCACATCAATTTATTGGGAATTTAACCACAATGATTAAGTATATTATTCAACTCTATGACAACTATAAATGAGTAGGTTATAGCTTATAACTTAAACTTTATGTATATATTTTTTTTAAGTTCATAACTTTGGCATGGCGAAAAAGATAAAATGGTGTGTATATTATACTATGTCGATGAATATATTTCAAAGAAAAGAAAAATGTTTTTAATATGTACCTAAGTACTTAAAGCATAACATTTTTCATAATTTATATTTTTAACTCCCGACGCAAAAAGAGAGGTATAATAAGTTTGACGCGTCTGTCTGTATGGCACAGTAGTTCTTGAATTAAAGAAATCGATTTGAGTACGTTTTTTTAAAACTAAAACTTTGTTCTTAGCTATGTTTTAAGAAAATAGGATTAATAGTTTAAGAGCTACAAGCACTTTGCCAAGATGAGGTAGTGATATTTTTGGTAGGGGTTTTTTTAATTTTAAATTTTGCTAATGAGTGTTATTACAATATAGACAAACAATATTGTAAATATAATATTCAAAATAACGATAATATAGCATTTCTAAAATGTGTACATCTAGATCGCATTTAAACCGTGTTCAAAAACATCAAATTAATTCGTACAAATAGGAAACAACCGAATGAATAATTCATATGTAAACAAAATGATTCATAATAATTTGCTGTATGAATATTAATTAATTAACGGGTTCATTCAATCGAATGAATCAATGTTAGATGAACGAACGTACCTATTTGTTTGACCGTTTCCTCCGCAACAGGACATAGCTCAACTTTGTTTACAACAATGACCAACGTGCACTGCATGGTCGCGACCATCGGGACACACAGACACAAGCACATACACTACAAGATCCCGTCACATTCGCATAAGTTATTGAGAAATGCATCGTTCATAACGTGCTGCACACTGTAGAGTCCGTTTAGAACTAAGCCGGATTTGCATAATTGGTGGTAACTAACTGGTAACCATGTCAATTGCTAAGCCTACCATCGCACTGACGAGGAAAAAGTTTCAACAATGACGTTCATCCGCACAATTATTAGGTTCACCAAGTTAATTGTAAATGTGCGCCTCCCGCATCAATTGAGCGGCGCGCCGTGCGCCGGCGCAACGGGGGAACTTTCGAGGACGAATATAAAACACAATACTTTAGCTATTTCTGTGAATCGCAACATATAATCGTTTTCGTAACCAAGCTCGTATTATTCGCACGAGAAATCAACAAATAGTGAAAAACTCTTGTTACTTAATGCGTGAGATATTGAACCTAAATACCTACTATAAAAATTATGTTTTAATTGCCAAAATATATGAAAATCTCGTTTGATAAATGTTTTATTATTAAACATTTTCTCAGAAAACATTTAGCAAGCCTTTACATTTAAAATATTTGACGCGCCAATAATTATTTAAATTAAATTACTTGTGATAAACAATAATTGCCTATATGAGATAAAAGTAATTGGAATACATAAACATCGATGTAATTATTCATCGATGACTGGCGAAATGGAGGTGGATTTAAATATATATTTTAGAAACACATGTGTTTATGGTTACATTACACAGATAACATATATCTACTTTAATCGTAATTTTAACATATTTTACAACCCTATTGTTCAAACGAAGGGCCTACATAAAGCCTACTACAATATTCTCCACGGCCAAGACAGAGCGTAAATGATTCGTAATCCTATGTTACGCTAAATTAATTATATATTATCTACCTTCTAGCTTTATGTTGGAGTTGGTCGTGTAAGAACCATTAATTTTATTTCAATTCAGATTGACCTTGACTCTATAGCCTAGATACTTTCCACTAGCAATCATAATAAAGAGTAAATTGAAAATTACTTGTTATTATTTTGAATAGGTACAGCGCTTAACCAAAATTCGAATATTTTTTATAATATTTAAGTTATTAAAAATATGTGTAGAAGAAACTAAAATGCATATATAAGAAAACGTAACTGCTAGTTAAAAAGTTCAAAGATAAAATATCTATTTGAATTTTGTCTTCTTTATGGGTTTACTATAAAAAATATTATTATTACATAACCAAAAAAAATAGTCTCCTCAAATTTGTCAATGAATGTACTACAAAAACAAAAAAAAATGTTAACATATAATGCACCAATCAAGTTTTAAAGTAAACAAACAAGGGTGAAGTCGGTGTCGAGTGTTAATTGGTAACTTACATTTAATGAGGACGACCGAGTCGTGGGGCTCGCACTGCACCTGGGTGGCGTTCATGGCCAGCAGCCCGCCGCTGCCGACCCCGCCACCCGCTCCGCTTGCCTCTCTGTATAAGAAATAACAATTAGTTTCTTTGACATGTTATTACAGTACGGTTGACAAGTCTTGCCCGCTCTGAAGTTAGCCGTAGATGGCTGCTCAGATTAGATTTGGGGATTTTTCTTACTTTTGATTACATTTTCGAGTAAACATTGCTCAGAAAACTTAACTTTAGGGCGGCCACGATTCGTCGACCGTACTGTACAAAATATACCATTACATTCATAATTCTGTCCTTTACAGTACTTATAAGTTGCAATTTTAATATTTATAATATTAAGATTTAATTATATAAATGAAATAACCTATCATAAAAATATGATTTTATATTGTGTATTTTTAATTATTGTAGTTACATAACCAGTAAATAAAGAAAAAACTACTTATTTTATTTTTATAATGTATAAGTGCATTGACTTAATTGTTTCAATTATATAATATTAAATATAAAATACATTTTAGTTTGTGCATAATTGTAAATTTTCAAATGTTCTTTTCTCTTCGTTTTTACATAACTTAATGGCACTTTTTTATGATGAAATAACGGAAAATAATTATTCGTGGACTCACCATGTCCATTTCGTTTCCATGCCCATTCTTTACCAAATCAAATTCAAAATAATTCAAGAGCTAAGGTGGTAAGATCTTTTAGCAAAATATAGAGAGATATTGCTGTTACTTCTTGTCTCTACACATTAACATTCAGTCAAATCAGTTTGTTGTTAAGTTTAAAGTTGTACAAGATATTTGTTTCTCATGGAATTGGAAGTTTTAGCAGTATTACATGCTTTAATGTTCGAGAGTAAAGATAAATATTTGGTCAGGATGATATCTCCCTCTCGTCTGGATCTATTAGTTATAGCTATTGAATAATAAGTTTAAAATTAGTTTTTAACAAGCTTAATTTGTATGGAAAGGAAATAATAAATATTTGTTATAGTTGATTCCAAAAATGTGATTACAAAATATTGTACAAACAAGAATGAAGCAAAATATCCTCAGGTGGTTCAGGCACATTGAAAGGATGTGTGATGAAAGTATAGTAAAAAATATATATGATGCAAGAGTAAGAGAGGTAGGCTGAGACCTCAGTCGACCTTCAAAATCGATAATACTGCAGCAAGGTCAAATAAAATTACTCGCCAGACATAATAAAGAGGTCCCCTCGAGGGGCATATGAGAGGTTTATGAGAGTAAACAATTCAAAAGAGGTATGGAATGGTAGCTCTGTTTACAAGAGTAATGCAAAAACTATATGATCAACAAATATTCTTTGTCAACTAGCTAGTATGCTATCAGTGATAATGAAGATAATAACAATTGTTCAGGACAGAGTGCAGCATGTAATAAAACAATGCCATCATGACAAATGTATCCATAACAAAATTTACAATGCACCAAACAGTATACACATATAAAATAAACATTGTCTATTATACTTTAAATGAGCTGACCGATTGTTAATACTACATACTTTAATATTTATTTTGCATTTTAATATGATTTAATTTAAATTATTCATTATGTTTATAATATGATAAAATAAATAATAAATCTACTTCATAAATAAAAAAACTTTATTCTAGAAGGTTATTTATTATGCAATTATTTTTTTTTCACTACAATTCATTGAAAAGCTAGATTAATTTATTATTAACATTAATCATATTTACTTTATAACAATGTCTTCTATAAATCTTCCAACTGTCAAAAGAGATGTTGCAGAATTTTCAATGTCTTGATTCGATTTGATTGTATTATAACAATTTTGAAAATTATTTGCATTAACCTAATGTCACATTTTGTCTTCAAGAGTAGGGAAATGAAAACAATTCCTTTGCCTGAGTGGAGATTGAACTCTCCTCTCATTGAACCACAATGGCTTTATAGAAATCATCACAAAAAAATAAAATATTAAATGAGCCTTATCCTACTTCCATTAGGAGTTCTTAAAGACTTATACATAATTCTAACCAGCTGGTTTTTAAAAGTTTGGAAATTCTATTTCTAATATTAAAATCAGAGTCATATCAAAAGTTAAGTCATAATACAAAATATCTTTCTTTCATCTTTTAAATATACTCATTATTTATATCGAACAGTGGTAAATGATAAGTTTAAAGAATCAAAACCTATTTATTCAATCTCTATTTATTCTGTTAACTGGTAGAGATGTTATAAAAAATGTAAATATTTTGTGACTCATAGCACAGTCCAGAATATTCCAACACATTTCTGTGTGAATGTTGAACATATAAATTGTTTTGTATACAATATTTCACATCTGTATATTGTTTATTCACTTTCAGAGGTTGTCTTCTCATACTGTTTTATTTTATCAAAACATATCAGTATAATAACAATATGGTGAAAACAATAAACAATGCTATGGTATTCTTCATTCCTGATAGTAAATAGGTCATGCATACATTATAAAGAATATATTATGTAATAAAACAATAATTATCCTTTGTTTATCCTGACTGTAAACATAATGGTTATGGGTTCCATCTCACTTGGGGATTTTTTTTTCATTTCTCCTCTTTACTAAGAGGGGGAATGGTTGTTTTTCTAGGTAGTCCTTGCTCATGCTTGCATGTTCATAAAAACCATTTTCTTAATCCATTCCTAAGATTAATTATTTGTGTTTTACATTTTTATAAAACAATAATTTCAAAATATTATACCTATATTAAATAAGTTTTCTGTTGCTGTTGTGTTTTCTGTTTCAATTGTAATATAAACTTATAATTTATGTTTTTTATTATATTATATAAAATATTGTAGTTGACATTGAACTAAATTTTTATGAATTATGATTTAAGTATACTTTAACAACTATTTTATAGCACTAAAATATTTTTATTAAATTTATATGGCTATATTTATGCTCCTTTTAAAGTACACAGGGATTTATTTAAGGATTTTTGAAAGTAATATGTCATACACCTGAATATTAATAAAAGGGTAAAATTTTTATCTTTTTATTTGTATGTTAACTTGTTCAATGAATAGACCGACATTTGACACCGCAAAAGCTAGTCATTGGTACACATCGTTTTCAGAATTTTAGGTCAAAGTACGATGAACTTGAGAGCGCTTTACTCACCGTAAAATGCTTATTGCCGGCACTTGCTTCCCTATGGAATGCGTGCAGGCAGGGCCCGCATTCGCTAGGAAAGCATTACCCACTGTTTTATGCACGTTTGGAAAGTTTCCTCAACGGAAACCGGCCACGACAACAATCACTGATTACACTGCTGGGTTCACAGGCTAGCAGCCTGACAGGAACGTACCAAAATAGCACCACTCTTGTTTTATTCACTGTTACAGACAAAAGACACTGGTATCCAAGTAACAACTCCGTATAGCGACACAAGTTAGGAACGTCCGTTTCGTTATGTTTTCAGTCAGTCCATTACACAATTGCATCTGTGATTGATCTTTTTTTCACACGCGTATTTACAGAAACTCGTTTCTGTTGGTTGAACGAAAGAAAATAAAGAATGAAGCGTCAATCTCACTACGATAGCCGAAAAACACAAGCGAGCGAGACAAACGCGCAGCTGGCTCGCCGTCGCCTCTCGCCGCGGCGTGCGGGGCGCGGCGGGTGGGGCGCGCGTCCCGGCTGCCCCCCAACCTTCCTGCTTCGTCTCGCAACTCATATTTTCATTATTACGTTACGTTCATTTCATTTATTTAAGCCGCATTCGTTCACCACTTCATTGCCCGACTGCATTATAGAGAACCATCTGATATTATATAATATCTGAAATATATATCTTAACTTAAAATATTTTGATGTAATTCACTTTAATTCCTGAATTAGAACATAATTATTTATTTAGTAATTAGGTAACACTTTTATTAATTTTTAATAATCATAATATGTATATAAGTAAACCTCAACTTTTGGAGTTGCATTTAGTTTAAAATTAAACAATAGGGTACTTGTGGACTATGGTTTATACATTTTTTTAATTAATTATCTGCGTAAATAATAATAGCCCTAGGGCACATTTCAACTTTTTACGTTTTTTTTAAATATACTAAAATAAAAAGGAGTCATTTTATACATGTTTATGCTTTTTATGGCATTTTACTTTCTTGAAACCTTGAGAAAGTCAATTATTGACAATCTATCACGTTTCTCCGCTCTGAGGAACCTCTGACAACCCCTGTAATTATGTATATTTTGCCGCCAATGTGTATATGCTTGGAATTCTTGGTTGCGGGGAAAGTGTTAGTGAGATGATATGATAACGTATTTCTTAAACTACGAAGTGGAGAACAAAATGAAAACTTAATAATTTACTTTAATATACCTATATACAGATTGCAATAAACTTGCTATTTTCAATTCACACCTGCAGGCCATTAAAGTTTACACATTTACAAATCACATAAAAACATCTGCTTCTGTTTTTGCTTCACTACGAATTTGACTAGTCTACCCTATTTACAAAACGGAAACGGGGTGCAGTTGGGTGTGTCCTTGAGAGAACGAATTGAACCGGAAATATCTATTGAGTATTATTGTTTTATTTTCAATAATATAGTACCTGATGCCGGTTATTTATAAGGACTTTATATAAATGTTTTCATATGTCTCTCTCAGATTATTTACTTACCTACGAAATAAGTTAGCTACAGCAGTGTCTAAGTAAAAATAATACCTAAACGTACACATTTTGTGAACTTACAATACAAACGGATATCCTTTCTATTTATGTCCAAGGCAAATGCAAATGAAGTAGCAAGCACCCCGCATAGTTCGGTCGTAATATTTCGTCTCTTTGTCATCGTTTCTGTTGCTAATAATAGATGTAGCTGGTTAGCTACTGAAGTGTACTAGAATTATGGAAGCCACGAATCAAACTATGAATGTTAAATCCAAAGACCTAGTCATGTCTCACGAATTATATTAAGGATCCTTAAACTAATATATTAGGTGTAAGTTAGAAGTAATTCTATAATATGGTAGAAGTAATTCTATAATATGAATTTCTTTCTCAAAATGGATTATTTACAAAGTAGAATTGTTTATTTTTACCGTATATGCAGCATGTGGCACATCGGGCATGTCCCGAGCTTTTTGCTCAAAATAACGCGTCCTCCTGGCGACTTCCGTCGATACTCGGCTCGCTACCGACAGTCGTTTGTGCGTGCGTTTTACCATAATTGTACGACGTACGTCAATTATTTATATTATTTTTTGTTTATTAGTATTAAAAATTGCTTTATCAGTGCACAATAATTTCAATCTTCTTTGATATTAAATACTACAATTATTGTTGGTGTTGTTGATAATATGACTAAAAGATTTTTGCTTGAGGAACTGCTTTTAATGTTTTATTGTCAAAGTTTGGATAGCTGAAGTACCTACGCAATTTTATTCCGGCAGATAATTTTCATAGAGTTTTATACGAAATTTAAAAAAAATATATGATTATGTTAAAAACTATAATTTCCGTTACTAACGTAAAAAAACGTAAAAAAATCTTCGTAAAATTTTTTTCCTACTTTTTCAACAATAGAATGTAAGAATTATTTAATATTATAAAATTAAAATATACTCTCATAATTGTCCACTTTAATTTTAATATATGGAAATAGAAAAAAAAATATGTTACGTGAATATAATGGAAATATACCTATATGTAGTATTTATTATATTTTTTACAAGTCCATTGTCCGAGTTTTTAGGTTGATGATGAGTTATCAAAATCTTGAGAGTCGGTGCTTTTATTTAATTTTGAACGTCAATTGAAGGTTTACCTTGGAAAATAACAGAGCATTGTGAAGTTACCAAATGGGATGTTGCCATGAATTGCTTCATAATTTGGATAGAAGTAAATATAAATTACTTTTATTAATTTATGCATTAATATATTTTTTACTTTAAGTTTTAATAAAGACCAAAAGCTATAAGTAAATTTTGTTAGCGGTATTTCAACGTAACTGTCCACAGCTACGGCGGAGTATACTAATTCAATTGATTTCATTCAGTCGTCTCATGCCGGATATTTTCCGAATCATTCAACCAATTAAAGAGGCATTAGCGAATTGAATAGCCCCAATGCATTGTTGTTGATCGTGATGCTACGGACCATTTAGCCCTATCAGTGATAGGTCAATGCCCTTTACTTTCCAGTTCCACACATGTTATCTTTTATAAAATCCCACACTTATCTTACGAGATTGATATTTTTTTATAGGTGCGCTCGATAACCTATTTATATAAAGTTATCAATATTTTGTCAACTAAATTGTAACGATAAATGTTGGTTATAGCTTCGATTTGTTATAATTTAGCTCAATTGAGTTCTTTAGTCCAATTAAACCATTAATTTTAACATTTAGGAAATGAAATATTAAATAAAAGTTATAATATGAATTTTTAACTACACCAATTATAAATATGTAAAAAGGTTAAATAGAAATATTACTATTAACTTAATGACTATATGCAAAATGTACAAGGACAGTCAAAAACCGTTAACATTGTCGGTTAATTTAAATAATTGAAGGTTTAATTGTTTTAATTATATATAAATGTTAAAGTAACGATGTCTTCATTAATTTGCTTGAGTAAATGCTTAATGAACGTGTACAAGCGTTATATCTTCCTTATCAATCTTTTAATGTTAATACGAATACATTGTCAGGTTCTTAGTAGTAAGTAATTATTCGAGTCATTTCTTTTGTAATAATCGATGGTGAATCGACTGGATGTAGTGCTATTAAAGTAACATTTTTTACTAATTGAGTTAATTAAGCTAAATGAGTAATGATACAACAGTATGTATTAACTTGTATAGATTAAAGTAAACTTAAAATATTTTGTATTTTGGGTATTTCTTTAATTTTTTAGGTGACACAGCACTACGTTTTTAAGTTAACGAATATTATTTTATTACGACTGCAGAGGTATAGCCAAGATCTAGATATTTTGTAGGCAAAGGTTCGATTACGCTATATTAATAATTATTTTAACTGTCTATCACGCCTTTCTTCTGCCATACCAATGTTTTAATCTCTGATTCTCTGATTTTGAAACACGTAAGCTGTGCTGATGCTCCTCCGTCTCGTCTGCACAAGGTGCCGTCAATTTTACTACCACCGGCAATACAGCTATTATTTTCCTTCTCTACTAAACATATTTGCTAGATATACCATTCCATTCACTTGCTATGGTATCGTTCCATTTACATAGATCTTGCGTTTCGTTTTTTTCTTCATCACTTTCAAATATCATACTTTTATTATTTCATTTAGGTACATTAAACAAAATGAAATAAATTCAGTATAAATTTATAATGTTAGTTACATCAATTAAATCTACAAGTATAGTTAATATTTCTCATAGTGCCATACCCACAGCCTATGGGTTTTGGATTATATAACCACTGTGACTGATTCCGTATTAAATTTTATTTTCTCCGTTAACTCGTTGACAACATAACATTATTCATAATTGGTTGGCTATTAACTATTATTTATGGGCAGCAAAGGTCTTTTACATTGTCGTAGGCGGCTTCTTACGCAACGGGTCACGATAACTCTAAAGAGTAATTTTCTCGTCTTTAATTCGTTTTCATTATCGATTCCTATCTCGTAACTATAATAATATGCATAGAAAAAAATAAAAGCAATTTGTGAGCTTAATTGAAGTAGAAATATGTACTTACGTATATATTTACAGAGCCTAAAACATAATTAATATATCAACACTCGATTAAACGATATACATCAGTGAAACGTGAAATGTTGTTAAATAACATCTTATATTACTTTCCAATCTTAACATACTATACGTGATATCGCCTTTTTAAGTTTGGAGCTATAACTTTTAAAGATAATATAGTATGTCTACTTATTATGTAATTAAAACAAAGAGTTTTAAAATCATCTAAATCCATGTAAGTAAGTCGTGCTGGTGTAATCCGCATGATTAGGCACAAAGAAAAATTATTTAGTCGCTTGCTTTCTTTATCCACAAAAGGCGAAGCGATTGAAAGTTTACATCTTACAATGGTTAAACAAGTGTGATGACACCGTCGTCTTATCGACCATCTCTAGCTGACTCATCGTTCTTACAATATTCTTAATTATTATAATTTTCTACTTTTAGAGGCCATAGAAGTGTATGACTGTGAACGCGACTGGTTGTGGGTTCGATTCCCATGCGAAATGAAATATTTATTTAAATTTGTATTTTCATTTCGCTCTGGAAACGGAGTGTTTTAACACTAAATTCCATCTGCCTACCCAGTTATGTGAGGGATGTAGTGTGAAGCTGATTTTTATTATTTTTTTTATATTTTTCATAGTCAAACCCATCCGCACGACGACCAACCGACCGGAGTGAAAGTATTCTAGTTTCGATAAATAATCACACGGTTGGCCATAGAGGCAAGTTCAATGCCTTGATTATGACTGTTATCCAAATTATATTCTTCGGCTTTCTTACGATGAATGGAGCAGGTGTCGTAATCTACGTAAGATCAGCTCTTATGGTGGTATGACTTGTGACACATGATTCTTATTACGATATTATATCTGGTTATAATTAATTAAGAACTGCCTGTGCTGGGGAGTGGGGGAGTGGGGACCCCACGTATTCTAGGAATTGTTATGAACGCCAGTATAAGTAACAAATGTCACATGCCAACCTACGTGCTTTAACCCAGTCAAAAGTCTGCGATAAGACAAATTAACAGAAAACAGGTATGTCTTGGTCTTAGTTTATTGTTATTATATAAGTCAGTTTGTATAATCACAATAAAAATAATTTAGGAATCTAAATCGCTTTCAAATAACTATATTTTTTCCATTTCAGTAATATGTACTTTACTGTCAAAGCAGTGCAAGCCCAAAATCGCCCGATACTTTGGAAATTAATGAACAGATTATGATAAAACTTAAACTGTTTCCTAATTGAGAAAATACAACTTTTAAATGAAAAGGATACTCTCGATATAACCAGATGATTTCCGAGAAATTTGTGCGCTAAGATTACCACACAATTTTTTATATATATATATATATATGTACATACAAACAAATACATATACATATATATGTATACATGTTTGTGTGTTAGTACATACGAAAATTAGCATATGAACTTGGAAGCCAAATTAGGTCATACTCAAATATTACCCAATTTCAACAATATCACATACAATAATGTCAAAATAATAACCTCCTACTTTTAAAGTCAGTTGGAAATACTTTTGAATTGTCTTGAACATAAATTGATTTAAATTTTAAATTGATTTCAAATTTCTTCTGTTACAATTGTAATGTAATAAAATAAATTATTTTTATTGTTATGCATATGACGTGACGTTTCTGGGTTGTGGTTGGCATGTAATGTTAATTAAACTAAATGTGACAGTTACTTTATATTGTAGGCTTTTGGGTCTCATAGTTAGAAATCGCGGCCACTGGAACCGTATGAATTAAACTAGGAAATGTGTGTGACTTTGAAGTACTACTGTTAAACGTCTTCATTGTTTTCCAAAAAACAATTCAATGTAGACCTATAGTTGTTTTGATAATGAGTAGTTAGTATTTTTATTATAAGTACAGGTTCAAATTCATTTGGTTTGCTCTTTGTTTGTCGTGATCCTCTTGAAATGTGTGGTGTAGGTATATCTAGGACATTTTCACTCAGAATATAATACAATTTAAATCTCACATTAAAAGATGAAATTAATAGAAAACCAATATTTACTAATTAAATTAATATTTTCATTGAAAAGTGTAAAGATACAGTTAATTGTGGATTTTTTTTCTTAGTTGATTTGAATTAAGACCCAATATCATTTAATTGAGATTACTTTATTAAATGCTTATGCGTTGCTTACTTTTTGTGTTTAATACATTCTCACGCATGAATTCTATCAATCAATGCTCAATTCCATAAATCAATAAATGAAATTCCTTTTCTCCATATATAATAATGAAGAATACTTCAGAGCTACTATACTATACTTTTTACACAAATATTATTTTCTAAGCTTACTGAAATAGACTACAATTTTAAAACGTATACTTATAAGAGTAACATTAAAATGACTAACACAAATAACGGACCAACTTTTCTCGTCCACATTATTGTAAATAACGTCAGAAAGCGTGGGCAACGTCCCAAAATCCCAAAACCGGCTGTCAATCCAAGAGACTAGATGTTTATTCCAATTGCATGTACCTAAGCCATGGCCCATGTGTAACGGTGCCTGTACCGACAAGAAGAGATAACAAGGTCAACAGGGCGCCCTCCAAGCATGCGAATGTCGGTAAACGGCGATAAAGGAAAGAATGTATTACGTTTGCATTACGTTATTTTATTCACGTAATTGGTAAAGTAACTATTTGTGCGTTGATCGGTATGTTCTTGTTAAATAAGGATTTACCGCTGTGATGACGTAGATGGTATATACTAATATATTTGTCTTAATATGGCTATGATTGTTTTATGTTTGCCTTATATATGTATTTACAATATTAATAATAATTTATTTCAATAAAGTTTTCATATGTATAATATACGAACATTTCTGGAAATAAGCTAAAATTGTCTAAATCTATAATTAAATTTGCCTATAGAAGAAGTATCTAAATATTTTTAAAAACAAGCGTCGTAGATATAAGAACAGTAATTGATATACAAGGTCTGGTATATGCTATACCTAACTTATACTTTCTATAGGTATATTTATATATTTAGAGATATACATATATGCATACACAACTTAGGTAGGTGCAGACAGTGAAATAACAGTTTAAAATAGATTCGTTTACGTATTTCCAGAAATAAACACTATCAATGGTAAGTTTATTTCGACTGATTTAACGCTGCTTCGGTAGAGCGTAAGCTATTAAAAATGTAATCAACACACAAGAATATTTTTCAGCAGAAAATTTATATACATTCTCGTCACATGTGACTAATTCATAATTTCTTGTCGTCTTGAAGAGAATAAATAAAATGAATTTAATAATAAATAATTCTTAAATTGCCCAATATTTATGGTTATGACTCCTTTATTATTATTTATTTGTATCTTTTTCTCATTTTTGCCTTTAAAATTAGAATCTTTTTCGTTATTGTAGTATGAGAAGCAAAGTAAAGCATACAGTTATGACTTATTAATTTTGTAACCCTAGAGAATCTCTATCATAAATATCATATGTAGAGTATCTACTAGGAACGGAGTGCGGGATATCTGCGGGATACAGCGTGAAGCTAAATAAAATCATGTATATAATTGTCATTAAGTCTCTTATCTTGTAGTGTTCTAGTAAAAATACTGAAACTCTAGAGTCAAATAAAAAAAAATAAAGAATTTACTCCAAATTTTTTTTGTGCCTTACCATTATTATTGAAAGTAAATTAACTATTATAAACAAAAACATTTTAATATAATCAATATAATGGCCATGTTTTTTTAAGTAAACCTATTCTATATATATAGAACGTTGCATGTTTTCTAGTAATAGTTTAAATGAAAAAAAAAAAGAATACGATGCGATATCGTGCAAGTAGAGCGCGGTATTCCAGCATAGGCGTGGTGTTAATATTTTATCGCAACTGGGTTCATTACGAATTTAATTGAAAAATAGTATTATGCAATGGTGAAGTCACAGAGAAATCATTTCTGAACGTCTGTCCTCGGGCGGTGAATTGCTTTAGGCAGTTTTCTTTCTTCTATAACTGGCATCGTTATATCTAGACTTACGAGTGGGTCGTCGACCTCAACCGTTTTATGGTCCAAGCAATTGAATAATCGATTTTAATCGTCATAGTTTCCATGTGAAACCGTTGAGTTAAATATTGTGTGAAAATTTGTGGATTCATCATAACTGCACCACTTATGTGGGCAATTTAGAGAATTACAAAATACTGGTATTTAAAGCTATTAGGTATTAATTGATCGATTTTGATGGAATAGAAATTGGTGTTTGCAGCGAATATAGGCGAAAGAGATTGGAAAACAAATAGTGAAAATATACATTCTAAATCTTGATTTGAAATTTCCTTCGCGCCACCGAACTGTGGAATGGCCTACCCGCGGCAGTGTTTCCAGGTCGGTACGATATGGGTATCTTCAAAAAGCGCGTCTATCTCCACCTCAAAGGCAGGCAACGCACCTGCAGCTCTTCTGGTGTTGCACGAGGTCGTGGGCAGCGGTGATCACCATCAGGTGCAGGTTCTTTTTCCATTAAAAAAAAAAATGTGTGGGAAATATTAGAATGAAAACTCTAGATTATACCTTAGTCTTGTGTTGTGAACAGGGTCTGTTCGGCTGTTGTGAAATTTATTTCACGTACGTATTAAAATTATAATCGTTTTGATATCACACGAGGTCTCAAGGATGCATGCATGGGTCATAGTCCACTGGAGCGGGCGGCTTTATCACCAACTCAGTTTTATGATTCTCAATTTCTCAGTAATTAGTATCGATCGTAAGTTTAATGTCTATATTTAATATAAGTAATACAGTAATATTTTGTTCAGATTTAAGCGCAACATTTACACTGTAGTGGGTTTAAGAATACACCTTTGTCGGTTGCAGTTGGTGCATAAGTCAGGTTGCTATGAAAGAGTGAAGAATTCTGGACCAAATTGAATTTTTCAAAGAACTTTGAAGTTGCCATAATTATTTATTTCTTGAATTGATAAATATGTTTTATTAATGTATTTTTTGCAATATGCTATTATAGGAGTTATAAAATATGGTTTATATTGTTATATATATATGATATTTAAATTAATGATATGTTCAAGCATTTATCACAACATTGATAACCAAACTGGCGTAGGCACACGTGTGGGGAGCAACTTTCACCCGACCACGACGAAGTGATAAGTGGTCAAAAATTTTGCAAATATGATAATATATTCTATGGAGTATATTACTTAGGAAAGTGCTATCAGTTATCCGTCTCTTCCAAGGTCAGAAAACCGGATAGGTCAACAACAACGATTCCTGCCGTTTTGGACAACAAACAACAAACAGACAACTTTTGTCCTTTCCAAATCGATTTCTTGATAAACATCAACCGTACAAAACCGTCCAGATCCACTTTCCACAGTTACGTAAGCTTTCGGCAATCATTGTTGCCGATTCGATATCGTATGTGATAACGATACAAAAGAAAGGTACGTTAATTAAGGCGTAGGTTTGTGCGTCCATTTCGAGGGTATTGTTATGACAATGGTACCAATTACAATTTAAAGATTCTTCTTACGATTCTAGCGTTTTTTTGACAGTGTAATAATGAAGTGAGTATTATATCTGAAATATTACATACTATATCTGTTATGCCGATAAAGTAATTTAATTTACATTGGCATTTCTTTAACTTTCTTTTTGCGGTTTCTAGTTGCAAACGAGTAAGTAAAACTATGAATTTATGTAATGTTTTTGACACTCGTATAATATCCTCGCATCGTATTATATAACGGCTAGATATTGTGTATATTTTTTTTATATTTAAAAATATAAAATTTTGGAAGAATATATATTTTTTTCATTTAATAATTTAATCCGAAAGGATTTTGGTTAAGTTTATTGTGTAATTATACGTTTTATTTTAAAAACGAACATCGTCAACTAATACAAGTCTTAATTGTTATATAGGTAATACTGTATTGTATTCATTTCTCAATATATACTGAATTGTAATATAATATTTTCATATAATTATGTATTATTTTAGGTTCATTAATTTATTTCGTACTTTTTCATAATAGGCGACTATTTAGGATTGTACTTCAAACCCTCAAGTATACCTTCCCGGGGGGGGGAAATAAATAACATACATTTATATCATTGGAATATCTTAAGTAGTAATTAAATTCCAGGCAGATGTTTTTTCACTAATTAGTATCTAATTTTTGTATGATAATTATACAACATTGTCGGTACCTGTGTTCATGTCTAATTAAGAATTTAGGCCCATTAGCTTTTATTAGAGAAATAAAATTGTTTTGTAGTTGCTAATTATTACTCAGTATGTATATAAATATTATAAATAAAATTAAATAATTAAAAATGTATATTAACTAAGATTAACGTCGATTAAGTTTAATGGATTTGCTAAGGAAAATGTTTAAGTATGTATGTACCTAAATATAGTACGGTTGACAAGTTGTGGCCGCTTCGAAGTACGTTTTGGACTTTCGATCAAGGACTATCTGCGCACCCATCTATGAGTACAGGTAACTGCCACGATTTGTCGATCGCACTCTATGCACACGTAAATTATAGAAATGAAAAATAACATGTAAGCATAAAAATAAACTTATAAGGATTATAATCGCTCCAAACTAATCTTTAGTAGCTTATCGACACCTGTAATAACAATATGGCGTAGTAAAGACATGAATCATTTTCCTAGAGAGCTATGGGTTTAAGTCTCATACAATAACAGCTCAAAATAGCAGAGAAATATCATCAATATATAGGAAAAAGTTATAAAAAAATGCAGTAAACTATTGCATAAGCGTTTAAGAAACATTTTCATTGACAAATAACCCAACGTTACTGCATTACAATGGAAGACACCTACTCTAACGTCTCTATAGGCAAATGTTAATTTGGTACAGTTTAAAATTTGGCACAACGCGACCATTAGTATGGGAGATCAGAGCGACCAAATATACGGATAACCTTGACATAATAACATTTAATTCGGGCCACCAATTTGGTAATTCAGGCACGCAGTAGAAGCTGTGCTGCGATTGTATCATGATAGATCACTGCTGTTATCGCGATGCCAATAAATAATTGTCGATGTCAAAATTAATCGAACATTTACTTGCGGCGAGACTCAAAAGTGGAGTATAGGTACACTACCGCACCAAACTGCCACACTCTGTCACGGTCATACATTCAATAATGATAACTCTAGGCCTTGTCTACATTTATGGGAAGTCTAGTTGGTCGACTCCATTTGATTCGGCGATTAGATACCGTTAAGGAATTATCGAACTTTGCACACCAACTATACACAAATCTGGTATTTTTAATAATATAACATCCAAATAAAAGTGGATTGACCTTAAACTAAAACCTGAGGCTATAAACATGAAAGGTCATCAGAATTAACATTAAGTATGTCCCAGATCGAGGATTCGCAAAATGGCGTTTGTGGGTGCGTCGAGGAGGTTTATTTTTCGTTTGCAATTCGGTAATCTTTTGGAGCACGTGTAAGCAAGGTCGAGGTCAGCAGTGAATAATTGATTTTGCTGGAAATAATGAATTATAAGATTTGCAAACGAAATTTATTGACAAATAAATATATTTATTGTATTTGCAACTATAAATTTCATTTTTTTGGTCATGAGAATATTCTTTTACAACTTTTATTGTATGGGTTTACAATACAACATTTAAAGCAACTACACCGGGTTACGATTTAAATAATATAACTTGACAACAGACCTAAATTTTTCTTTAAAATAAAAATAGGAAGATATTTTTCATTATAATTTGATACATTTTAATGGCAATGACTGTTTCAGAATTAATAAAATTGTAGTTTCTAGAATAAGAAATTAGTGCCTAGCCCATTTTTTAATGTCGGAAGCGAAGTGTTTTTCGTTTGTGCTATTTGCCAAGGTGACGCTGACCTTTTCCAACAAAATTTAATAGAAATAAATTTATCAACACAATACACAAATTACATTAGACAAAAAAGATTAAAATTAAATAATAAAAATAATAAGGGCAAGACATATGATTTTTAAGGATTGCCAACTTGATTAAATACAAAGAAAAATACAGAAATAAAAGTTTCTGATATGTAGATAGACAGTACCTTTGTTGGTTTTATATGAAAATTACGTAAACCATTATGGATTTAAGTTGATCAAACCTGCTCTTTAATAGGACGGCGTCTCTTCTTAATATGTAGTACTTTCTTAGTTGCCATAGCAATGAAAACCAATTATTTTTCCTTATAATAGCACTAGACTTATATACTAGACCATAAAAAATTAAATTTGTGCTTATAGGAAATACTAGGAATCATTTATTTTATCATTGGCCAATATGTAATATATTGAAAAAACAGACGTCGAAACGTTTATCAGCTGTTAGCAAGATTAGTGTTAAACAGTCGCTAGTGTAGTTGAATGTTGACGTATTGCATGTAATGTTTACTTTACTAGTTCAAGGTGTATTTGATATTAGTTTTCGTAAGAGCAACGTTTTTACGTCAGTCAAAAAGAAAATTATCTTAGATAGCGTAGCGTGGGTATTTTGAAGACGTCAAAAAATAACGTCACTTTTTTTCCAAAGGTTATTTTATTAACGTAAATTAAATACATACTGTAATTAGTGTATTTTAAACACAAAAATATAAAAAAAAATCGTATAAAATTTGTCCAATTATTAATAAGTTTTCAATTATAAATTACTTTGACGTTTTTAACTTAAAATCAATTTTATAAATTTAACTTACATATTTACTGATAATTCTGTCAATCATAATATTGAAACCTGTCTGCTTTATATTTTCTACAAAATTTCTAAATGACTATAATTAAACAGACCTCAATATACAGACATGGTTCAATTACACATATATTAATTCTGAGAATGCAAGTATAAAAAAAACATTATTTGGCCTAAAAATTTAAATGTACATTTAATATTTTTACTATATTTTAACTGATATGCTTAACATGACATCTTATAATTATAAATTACTAGCGGCCCGCCCGCGGCTTCGCCTGCGTGAACTATGTTATTATTAATTTCTGTCTCCATGAGTACCTACGTCGTATAAGCGACGTCCATGCAAAATTTGAGATTCCTAGCATTTGTAGTAACGAAGTTTCATACAAACTTTCAACCCCAAAAACAACCCCTTAGAAGTTGAATATTACAAATTCCCGACTTAGCGAGCACCTACGTCCTATAAGTAACTCCTATGCAAAATTTCAGATTCTTAGCACATGTAGTTTCTGAGATTTCGTGATGAGTGAGTGACCTTTCGATTTTATATAATTATATAGATTTTCATGTAGAACGTATGTAGAGCATAAGGAATAACGATATCTTTCAATAAACGTATTGACGATGACGACACAAATCGATAATATTGTTAGTACTTACCTGTTTGCTCATTTAGGTATCTAATGCATAAGTATATTACTTATGCATTTTTCTTTGATTATTTAATAATATTATAATTGTTATTTCATTAATATCAATTAAATTGTTTATTTGTTTAAGCCTCGACATAATTGGCGTCAAATAAGAAAATACAGTTTGGAACATTTAATATTTTACAAAATTGTAAATATACTACATATACTTATTATCTTAAATAAGACAATAACAAAAATTTTAAATATTTGGATTAATAAAACCAACTAGTATATAAAAATAATGACCGTAACAAATCATCATAATAAAGACTAAAATAGACTAGACTATTTCAAAAGGTACTTTCAAACAAAATAGCTTCTACATTTTGTACTTTCGCAACACTCAGGTCAAGGACTATTAGGTGCCCACTACTGTCGAGCTTACGAATTTTAAGGAACTTTAGTATATGGTCGAATACTTTTTTTCCAACTTCACGCTGTATCTTGCATATGATAGGGCAAAAGAAATCTAGTGCTAAAACACTCCATTTTTAACTTTCCCCTGAATTTTCGAGACATAGGTCAAGAATTATATTTTAGGAGTTCAAAAAAAATCTGCTTCACTCTGTATCTCGCTTAAAGATGAGTAGACAGAGGCAACCTAGTGTTAAACGGTTCGTTCATCATATTTTCGAGCCAAAAATTTCGAAGCATTGCTTGTTGAATGACGGAAACAAACGCCGAACTTTTGCCTTAGTTCCAGAGCCAAGAAACGAAAATATTAATAAATAATTGATACGAACCCAGAACCGGCGCGGTACAGTCACACCCATCTGCCACTGCGCCAGAACGGCCTCAATTATATATATATTAAGAGTAAATTTTCAAATTACGCATAAGTTTCGATATGTTTAGCAGTAGCTTTAATGAAGTGAGAGGTGCGTGCAACGAACCCAGTCACTGCATAAACCAACTTCTTACGGCGTCTGACGCAACAATCACCTGCAATATATGGACCAAAACTTGATTGCTACTGCATTCCATTACCATAAAAGACTCTATACGTACGTACTGGATTTTAGGTGTTCGCTAGATTCTTATAAACAATGGCCTTTGTTTTAAATTGGTTCGTGAAAACAAGGAAATTAAATGATCGAGAAAATCAATGTTAGCATAGACCTTGTACCCACTTGTCAACGGAATATATCGTGTGTATAATATAATTTACATTTAATATGTCAGTAATATATTGTAGTTTTTTAGCTTCACGCTACACCCGCCACAACAGGGTAGGCAGAGGGACGCTAGCGCTAAGACACTCCATTCTCCATTTTCCGACGAATTCTGGAAGCATTGTGTGTTGAGTGGAAGGAGGCGGAACTTGCGCTTTTGCCTTGGTACGCGAAGAAAGAGCGAAGAAATAAAAATATTAATTATTTCATAACCTCGAGCGGGGATTGAACTCACACCTGTCGTGTTTACAGTCACTTGTGCCCCTGCACCACGACTGGCTTCAAATTACTTGAAAAGTTTTAAACATACTTGTCATTTTCAATGTAAAGCGGTTTAATTAGGATTTTTAAACCGCTTTGAAAGTAGAAAATAAATATTGTTATGTGCCTAATATATTTAATTTGTAATAAATAACTGCTTAATGATTGTACTTAATATTTTCGTGAGAAAATGTCTCTTAGTTAAAATCCAACGCCAATCGCTTATTATTTTCTCACGGTCGAATTCATTCATAATTTGTAAAAGAACACACTCAAGTAGATTAATTTTAGAAATTAACGATATTATAGTAACATAGCCTAGCTTAAGCATTAATTAATGGTATTTAAAACAAACAATATTCTCATTTCTTCGCTTTGGTCGAGGCAAAGCGCGGCGTTGAGTTTCGCTATTTCAAACACAATGCTTACAGAATTGGGCGAAAATTGAGGACCGGAATGTCTTACTTAACACTAGATTCCCTCTGTTTACATCGCTTCGCGCTTCATGCGGGTTACAGCGTGAAGCAAAACAAATTAAAAAAACAAACAATAAACATATAACCCTCTATTTTACAGAAAAGATATTTCCAGTTAAAGAACAAGAAATTTAGTAATAAATTCAAAATTTATTACTTCTTATCCGGGCCATTTTGCTAACAATAGTAATAATAATAGAATGACTGTGCGAACGGTCGAATGGCACATTTGAGAGAACGCGAGTGCTGTACAAATGTTTTCCATACACGCACAAACACTTCTACTGAGTAAATGATAAAATCGTGATCTTGAATTTGAGATGTATTAACAGAACTGAAGTTGCTTAACTTATCATTGTATTATTGTGTAAATATGATTTATATACTTTTCTATTTTTCGTAATACATACATTATTTTTTCATCTTCACGCTGTATCTTGGATGTAGCAGGATCGGGAAAGGAAGCATAGTATTAAGACACTACTCTTCCCACTTTCCGCTGAATTTTCGAGACATTGCGTGCTGAGTGGCGGAACTCAGCGCCGCGCTCTGTCTCGGCTCCAGAATGAAGAAATGAAAATATTAAGAAATATTTCATTTCATCAAGTGGGAATCGAACTCGCGTGTGCATATATATGTATGTATAACATAATAGGTTAGAACGAATATCTTGAAAGTTTATTCTTTTCTTAACCATATTTATTAGACATTAAATTAATTATAATTGACGTAATAAAATCTCAAGACAGACGTCATAAAGTCATCAAGGTTATTCCTTCCTCGTTCATAACGCAGTAAAGCTATGTTAGAAATGAGACATTGTAAACTAGATTCATTGCTTATTCAAACGCCTATGCTACATGCGTAATTTGTATCTATTATATATCTATCTACGTATTTGTTATAAATATTACTAAACTTAGATATATATTAAAAATCGTTACTTATATAAAGTGTCATAGGAAAGGTTTCAATTAAATAGAAAACGCGGTTTTTAGTCTTTTTATAGTTATATTTTTATTTAATTTTAACGTGCATGGGATATGGTTAATTATTTATACGGTTTTGTATGCGTATATGTACCATTTGTCGATATTTTCCATGATTTGACATTTTTTAATAATTGTGGCCGAACTTTATTGATGCCTCGTTGAATTTCCTCTATCGGACTTAACGCTGGTCCCGACACTGAGCGGGCCCATTAATGACTACGTTCAGCTAGCAAAAGTAAGCTGCATAGAGAGCGAACAGAGAGTTGAAATGAACTCGTTCAGTTCTAAGAAGCGGAGCAAAGTAATTACAAAATATAAAACTGTTTATTTTTAAAAATGTAAACCTTTCATTTATTTAAAAGAAGTCCGTTCCATCGAAGCATTACCCATTCATTTCTCTTTCGCGGTGAAAACCAGTCTTTATAGTATGTATTGTTTACTTCGAAGTTGTAAAATACATTTATATTTAATAAATCGTGCTAGTTAATGACCAATAACACAACAATGACTCTCCCTTTTGTGTCGCAGTGACCCATACTGATTAAACTGGAGATAAGATTGTAGGAAATAAACGAACGGGCGGAGCGCGAACCTCCTCCTTGGGTGGTCTATAATATAATATGTAACCATTATTTAACGATCTCACGCAGACATTATAAGTATATCAAATGAGAGCTTTGCAGGAAATTGAAGGAGCTCCACGAAGATTGGACGTGGGAGATGATTCTGAACTGTCTAAGCGAAAGTGTGTGAACGTTTGTTTGCATAATATTAGATTTATATCATAATATTAACTTATAGAACATAGAACGTTATGTTTTATGCTATTACGTTTTGCGTACCAAATATTCGAAAAATAATAATTATTCTAATTTCTCCTAAAATATGGTGCTGCAACGATAATTTTATCTTTATTATCTATAATCTTTTCCATACAGTTATTAGACCATAACACTCTTTTAACAGGTAATTTTTATCTGTGTTTGCATTTCATTAGCCGGAAATCCTTTTTACTAACAATGGCCTAATCCACACCTGTGGAGAATACCAAACACCTTTTAATATTACCTTGTTATTACATGCTTTAACTATAAGTTATATAGAATGTTATTTTATATGGACAAAAGAAGCATTGGCACTAGTTCTTATGTTCCGCCAACACGCAGTGCCTTTAGAATTCTGTGGAAAATTGACAATTAACACTACGTTCCCTCTACCTAGCCCGCTATGTACGGGATACATCGTGAAGAAAATTTATTTTCAAGCACTAATGATTACGCGATGTCGCAATATTTGGAATTCAGAACCGCGTTGTCCTTCAGGCTACTTTAGTTTATTATTATCTCGTATAGTATAGCTGGAGTGGCGAGGTGTGTGGCCGTACCGCGAACAGGTTTGTACACAGTGACCGCCCTGTCCTCGTTTCCATAAAAAACCATTCAAAATTTAACGACAGACACTAACGAGCCGTAGCGAGTCATAGCTTCTTTATATCGCTGAATAGAAATCTCACTTTCCATAGCATAGTGACATAGTGATACAATCGCCGGCGCACGTTACGTACTCTGTCGCAAGGTATCGCGAGGTAAATCTGCTGGGGCATTTTATTTGATTGCATAGGTATATGTGGGTATATGTAATATATACATGTAGGCCAGTCGTGGCGCAGGGGATGTGGGTTCGATTCTGACTCGGGGAAGTGAAATATTTGTTTAAATTTATATATTCATTTCTTTGCTCTGGTGTCGAGGCAAAGCGCCATGTTGAGTTCTGTCATTCCACACTTATTGTCTGTAGAATTCGGCGGAAAGTGGGTAACGGAGGTACCCTCTCTTAACACTAGGTTCCCTCTGACTACCCTGCAGTGTGCGGGATACAGCGTGAAGGTGATTTATTTTTGATTTTTTTTATAAAATATGGCATGAGAAGTCAATGGTCGTAACGGTCCCTGGCGTTTTGTCGAGCTCTGTGAACATGGATGTGATAGACTATTGTGCATTGTGATGTTTCTCACTGAAGTTGTAATTTTAATATGTAAATCCTGTTAGTGACATACCGCGGTTGATGTTACACATTGTTAATATACGACAAATCAGTCGTAATGTTCGTTGGTTGCGCGAAACCCTGGCTCGAATTATCCTTACATTTTTTTCCAGCTTCCCGCTGTATCCCGCATGTAGCAGGGTAGATGGAGCGTTGTGTTTAGACTCTCTGCTACTCATTTTTCACTGAATTTTGGAGGCATTCGCTAAAAGTTACTCCGGTTAAGAAAGTAATTAAAATATTGTCAAGTATACTTTGGTAGGAAAAAGAATCAAAATCATATGTATTAGAAACTGACGAATGTTGGTAAACTATACAAACAACGAATATTATCTAATATAGAAATTGTTACAAAATTCTTATACCAACAAATATTAATAAAAATTGAGCAAAAACGTACTATACTCTGTTTCCTGCTCATACTAACTTCCTAGTGTTATTCAGTATATCGACAGACCGACAGATGTTAAATTTTTTGCTATATCCGTGTGGGTTCTAATTTCAAGGCTTGGGATGTTGCGTTACATGTACACTAACTTAAAAAATACGACTCTGCGAACAATGAATCCAGGCGTGTTGAAATACTGCTAGACATATACGGCGTTCAGCTATTAATACTGTAAGTAATTGTATACCATTGAACCTACACTCGAGATGGATTGCAGTGACAGTAATGCAAATCCACATACATTGAAGATGTTCAAGTCTTCCTTTCGTCGGGCCAGCTCGCTCCACGTATAATAATAAGTAAAGAATGGCGTTCCTGTCCAATGGTCACGTGTGGCGGTGGGCCCGAGATGAAAGTGGCAGCGTAGGCGTCGTCCATTGATAAACTCTATTAGAAGGCCGTGAGAAATGTGACTTCTTTTATAAAGAGGTGCATCCGCCTGCTTAGAAAGGTATGGGGTTTTGTCATTTCATTTTGCTTTGTTGAAATTATTTGTAGGTATGAGAAACAGATGTTGGTTTTTGTTAGATCATTTTTTTTAACAAACTGGTGTTTTTAATTTCAATTAAGTATAAGTTTTAAAATATAATTAAGACTAGGGTTTGGCGGGCCATATATAAATAGATATGGATATAGCTAATAGCAATATTTCACATATAAATATGTAGTTGGGATGTTCTATAATAGTGGTAATACAAGAACAACTCGAGATTAAAACTATTACTCTTTGACCTATTCATACTCGTGACATTTATATTTTGTAACAAGATGTAAAATGTGTATGAAATCTTTAGTGAAAGTAAATATTCTCACTTTCATAGAATGCATAAAACAAACAATTGTATGTAGTTATATCTTTATTTTCACATATTAAGCAACGCTCGAGTGTTTTTAACTATTTTTTGTACATAATAAAAAAACTGTTGATAGTAAATAATTTGGCAGTAGGTTAGTATTCTCGTTAAGAATTTTAAGAATTATATATATAAACGTTATAAATATAAACATTGTTCTAGATGGGACATGAACCTACTATATATTTATGTACCATATAATATACGTATAAGTAAATCAGTCACAGAATCAGTATTATAACGATTAAACTCTAATTAGCAAAGAAGTAATTTTTATTGAATTCTTAATAAAACTTGTTTTTATGTTATGCATGTTCCAGTAATATACCATTCCCGTCCAAGTATTGTGGCATCCGCAAAACTCATCAGGTAGGCACTAGGCAGGCGCCCGCACCGCTTGCTCTTGACCCCGACTCGATGTGACTCACGGCGTGACGGGCCTCCTCTAAGACGATAATTATGTGGGAAACCTCTCGAGAATCTCATGTATTTTAAAGCTCAATCGATGAATAATATTTAAATAAATCACCTTCTCGCTGTATTCCGCAAACAGCAGGGAACGCTGAGGGAACCTTGTGTTAAGTCACTCCGTTCCACACTTTCCGTTGAATTTTTCGAGGCATTATGTGTTCAATGGTGGAACTCAACGCTGGGCGTTTGTCCTAGTGCCAGATCGAAGAAATGAAAATATTAAGAAATAATATTTTTTTCAATCGAGTGAGGATCGAACCCGCAACCGTCGCGTTACAGTCATACACTTGTGCCCCTGCACCACAACGGTCTCAATAATATTAATATTCTGATAAATATCTTTTATCTTTGTAACTAAGAGATAAATACACATGGCATAGATTGAATTATTGTGCCTCATTAATAAATTTCCAATCATTTTTTAATTATATTTGTTATAATATATGCGTATTATCATAAATGAAATAATGTGTTACTTAAAATATTCATTGCTGTATAATTTAAATATAAATAATGGCTTGAGGCCACTGGCTTGTTACTGTAAACGGGACAGGTTGATTGAGGTTTGATTCCTACTCGAGGAAATGAAATATTTAATATTTTCTTTTTTATATCTTCGCTCTAGTGTCAAAGCAAAGCACGTTGTTGAGTTGAACCACTCAACAAGCAATGCCTCTAGAATTCGGCGAAAATTGAGGTGCAGAGTGTCTAAACACTAGGCTTGCTATGCCTACTACGACTGCTGCTACAGCTTGAAACTGAAAAAAATATCTTAAATCAGGCTACATTTAAATATTATTACGTAATTATTTTTCTATTAAAAGTCGATTATCCACGCTTGGCTACAAGCCGTGAAAACGAATAGCGATCGTAAAACAGTTGTAAAAGAAAGTTTAAATTGAACTTGTTTGATTTATACTCCCTTTTCCGTATTTATTGGTTTCAGACGCACAGCCGACAAGGTGAGCCAAGCTTTATAATGTGCGCTTAATTATAGTGCGTGCACGAACTTTCATCAACTTTGTTAGTAATATTTTCAGCATGATACATGAAGTAAAAATTCAAAAGAAAGAAAAAGTAGTAATTTTATATTTATTTACTCTATATGTCTAATATAATGAAAACAATTCCTTTATTATTAGGTTAATTATATACCTACTCTAGTGTCACATTGTAACTGCTGTTTCTATACTGTTGCTTAATACGGCAGGTACACTAAATATCACAATTAAAAAAATCAATTTTCTATCTCTTTTTAAAGATATATTTTAGAAAAAATCTTTCTTCTTTACAAAAGTTTTTTTTAACCATATCGTCGTGCATTTTAAAGTGTCAAAAGATAAAATATTTAATAATGGATGTAATAAATTCGCTTTCTATAAAATTTGATAGGTAAGCACACAATAAGTTATACTAAACAGATTTATTACTAGAGATAGTTGCTATCCTCATCGTATTTATCTGATAAACAATTAATTAACCTTAATGGGTTAAGTTTATATAAATATGTGTGTACAATTTATTTCTTTAAAAATCAAAGGTATATTTTGAAACCTTTAAGAATCTTCATGTTATTAGTATGTTAAAATAAAATATTGTATCTATGTAGAAGCATAAAAGTTGTAATTTCTTTACAATAATAATTATTCAACAAAACATTTTAGATGTTATATTTAGTTTTTCCTCGTCTTTTTCCAGGGTAGGTCTTCTTCCCTCTGGAACCTAGTGTTAAAACACTGCTCTCCATTTTTCGGCGAACTCTAGAGGCATAGGCATAGGCTCACTGCCAAACGTCCAAACCTTAACAACTTACATTCGTTTATATATTTAGAATCACGACATCGCTGGACATACCCAACCCACGATATGATGGTTACAATCTCATTAGTATGCTAGCTCAGTACATTTCTTCGACTGACTAATCGTGCTCCTCAGAGGTCTTTGTCGGTGGACGTGTCGACAAATTCCCCATTGTGGCCCGGTGACATGTTCCGGGACAGTTGCTGCTTTCAATACGATTTTCACTTTAAATGCTAATAAAGCCACTTATATGCGCTTGCGGCCCGTTTAATATATCCGAAACGGATATATTAAAGTTATAAGCAAAAGTTGGGAGGTTTTTATAGTTACATGTTTTAATTTTTTTAATTACTTGTGTTATCTGATTTTTAGTTTCATGTTATTTTTTTAAGTGTCGAATTGTTTGTTTTTTTTACGTAGAGAGATGGATATTTTCCATG
This sequence comes from Heliconius melpomene melpomene, assembly GCA_000313835.2. Lineage (NCBI taxonomy): Eukaryota > Metazoa > Arthropoda > Insecta > Lepidoptera > Nymphalidae > Heliconius > Heliconius melpomene. Next base: position 261,736 of record HE671286.1, on the reverse strand, counting down.
TAGATTGAGACGTCTTCATTTAAAAAAATAGGCCAGGGGGGGTTCTAGTACGAGGCCAGTCGTGGTGCAGGCGCACAAGGTGTGAGTAAACGCGACTGGTTGTGAATTCGATCCCCACCAAGGAAATGAAATATTTATTTAAATTTATATTTTCATTTCTTCGCTCTGGTGTCGAGGTAAGCGCGGCGTTGAGTTCCGCCACTTAACACGCAATGCCTCCAGAATTCGGCGGAAAGTGGGGAACGGAGTGTTTTAATACTAGGTTCCCTCTGCTTACCCTGCTATGCGCGGGATACACCGTGAAGCTGATAATAATTTATTCTCCCGAGTGGGAGTCAAACCCAAAACCACCGCGTTGACAGTCACACATAACCCGAAGAAAGTATAAAATTCATTATTTATAAGCATATACCCATAATACCCATGTGATACAGGAACAAATATTGGCTGGGTAAAAGTGACAAACCGTGTCTTTTTTTAATTTTAAATACTACTTTCTTAACGAAGTATTTACTTTATTCCAGTTTGTTTACCTCCGCGTGTAAGCCGCCGTGCCGGTTCTTTTGTTATGTCACTTTTTAACTGTTTACTTCACGGAATAGAAAAAAAACATGGAAGAGGCATTTTTTATATTTAAATCTGACGATCGATCCCGAAAATGAGTTCGATTCCGATTCGAAGAAATGACATATTTAATATTTTTATTTCTTCGCCCTGGTGTCGAAGGAAAGTGGGGAGTGTCTTAACACAAAAATTTTATATAACCTATATTACAATAATGGTTTATTTAATTAACAAAAATATAAGGTTTTTTGACGAATGCTTGAATTATTAGAAAAATAATTCAATGTATTTTTGGTACTTCTAATCTTTTATATGTTCTTGTTAGATACAGATGTTAGAAAAAAGAGTCGTGTGAGACGACCACATATGGTTAGGCGGCGCCCCTTGAAATTATTTCTTAAAATTATTTAAACGATGTGCGCAATACAAATGGTTTCAGAATAATTAAAATAATTAAAAGTACCATTTAAAAGGAAAAAAAATAAGTACACAAAAATTGCCGATTTTACATTAAATTTTAGATAAGTTAATAATTCAAAATTAACTTTTTAACAGAAAATGCGTTTTAGCATACAACACGCAATGTCTTGAAAATTCGGCGGGAGGGAGAAATGGGAGACGGAGTGTTCTAGCACTAAGAGCCCTCTGCTTAAATCTGCTCTGGTAAAACGGAACTCATCACAGTGGTTTCCAACAACCAATATCACATGCCATACTGGTACCGTTCCGAAATTCTTCAAGTGTACGTTTCAAATTATTAAAGAACATTAGTTCGGCTATTCTACGTAATAATATTTACACGTTGAGCTTCTGCGAATCTGCGGTTTCCGTCTGCGTACCTTGTGCGTAGTGTTTTCGACTAAACCCACTTATGTACGTAGCGATTGACGTTTCGTTTTCTATTATATTGTTTTTGTTTACAGCTTTATTACTATTTACTATTCTTGTCAAAGAAAAATTTAAATCTAAAGCGTGTGTTGTCTTCATATGGCAATTTAATATAGTGCATATGACGACTTTTTTAAAAATTTCGGTGACACTGACTCTAACTTCAAAAATTAATTAATCAATTTTCTATTTAATAAAACTGTGATAGTTTCCTAAGTTGGAATATATCTGATTTAAATTATAAAATATCTTTGATATAAGACTTTCAGTTTCTGAGAAATTTACATACTAACGCACAAATATATTGTCATAATCAAATATCTTTGTATAACAAAGGATAGAAAAGTCAATATTATATGAAAAAAATACTTGTCGTCGAATTCATATCCCCATAGAAGCGTCGTGAATAGCTACCTTTACGATATTATGCGAAACCACATCACACAATCTCAAAATTGGGCCACACGCAGTTTTTATAATAAAAATTATAGCAATATATGTTTTTAATGATTCCATGGGAAGTAGACCGAATAATTTGAGAAGTAAAATCGAGTAAAACTAACAAAAAAAGTATTAGCGTTCAACGTAAACAAATCCATACGTCACTAGTAGATGAGTGTATATAACATAATACAGTGTGTTGGCGATCTGCCTCTAGATTTCCAGTTATTGGGCAAGGCGAAGACAAATAGCTGAACGATGGGTCTATATCCGCGCCACTTTTAGGAATCACATACGCATGTTTGCTTTTACTGTTAGTCGCTATCCTGGTTCCAATTGACTTGTTCATTGACTCTGGCTGTGCTGTGCCGCTGTGCGGTTAAATACGTTATATGAGGTGTTAAGATATTATTTACCTATAGTTTAATGTTACAAATTAAATATAAATCAATTATAGCTTAAATAAAGTTAGAACTTTAGCTTTGTTACTAAATAATATATAAAATAAAAAAAACATAGTTTATATTTTAGTAATTCAGTCTAGATATATTAGGATGAGGCCAGAGGTGGCGTGCAAGTGTAAGCATACCTGGGTTGTGGATTCGGTTCCCAGGCGGGGAACGAGATATATAATATTTTCATTTCTTCGCTCTGGAAATGAGGCAAAGCGCGGCGTTGAATTCGTAAATACATCGTTCAACCTACATTTCATAGCGATTTACATGTTAAAGCTTTTAATAAAAGATAAAATATATAATATGTATGACAAAGAGGATGCCTTGAAAAGTAATGACTCATTTGTAATTTTTTTACTCATAAATATTTTATAGTCTTACAGTTTGTGTTTCTTAGTCAAATTTATCCACCTTTAGGTGGTCCAAATCTTTGTTTAATTGTTTTGTTATTAACAAATATTTAATATGTGCGTCTAATTGAGAATACCAGCCGCACTCTGCTAGAATTACTATTATATAGCCTTTAGTAAATTTTTCAAGTGTAAAAATTGATTTATTATTATCTAAAATTGCTCCAATTACGAACAGGACGTTGTTAATTAAAAAGAAATACACACCTACAAGTAAAAGTATATACTAAATATCTCTCTAAAGCTTATGTGTAACATCTATAATTTACCTAGATGTGCACTGGTGGCAGGAAACGAATGCCTCTGCAACACCTTTTAAGATAGATGAGTGACATTTCTAGATCAGTTGAGTTATGGCGCCTCTTTGGCTTTGAAAGTGATCTACTTACGTGTATTGTATTGCATTCGCTCTTTCACGTGAAAACTAGTACAATAAATAATTCTTCGCAATAGAAACAGATATCAAATTAATTGTGTCAGGGCTGTTAATTGTATGGCAGGAAGGGTCGGGTTTTACTATTTATATATAGAAATTAAAGGTCATTTTTTTATAAATGGTACAAATTCAAGATAATATTAGTTAGTAAAACTTCATTGCGGACCGATTTTTTTTATTTTATGCAAGTTTGGAATCTCTGAATTAGTTCATCGTTCTGCACAGCGTAAACGCCATGCTATTGCTATTGTTTTAGCTTCGCAAATAATTTGATTAAATTGCCAAAGCTTGGTAATTTAATTCTGAAATTACTATAATCTAAAGTTGTAATTTCTATAGATTAGTTCTAGCAAGGATGGATGCAAGGTCACTGGCGAGTTGTCACTTCTCGCTTTATGACATCATCTGAGCGATGGCAGAATGTTTTTTTTTTACTTTATTACTATTATTTATCTGTATATGTGTAATAAGTACTATTTTTTATCTGTTTTTTTGTATTAATTGTATAACTGTGAAAAAATAAAAATAAAAAATTACACTCTGTTTTCCGCTAAGACATTCTTTTCCTTTGGAGACAATTTTGGAGACATTGCCTGTTGAGTGCGGAACTTAACGCGGAGTTTTATCTTGATTCCAGAGCAAAAAAAAAGTAAAATATTAAATAAGTAATTTCCTCAAATGGAAATCGATTGCGACACTGCAACACAAAGCGATGGCCTCAACGTATCAGTGATTTTAATATAGTTAATTATGCTAGGAATTTACAATTTTACTGTTAATTAAAATATATTATTTTACCTTTATTTATTAACTAGCGGACGCGCGCAGCTTCGCTTGCGTATTCAATTCAATGAAATATTTTTAAGTCTAAATTTCAAATTTTATAAAAATCGGTGGCGATTTAAAGATTTTTCCATACAAACTTTCAACCCCTTATTTGCACCCTTAGGGGGTGAATTCTAGAAAACCATGAAACATGTGTTTAATTATATACGTTTAAGAGTCTGAATTTCAAATTTTATAAAAATTGCTGACGATTTAAAAAAAACCTATACAAACTTTCAACCCCTTATTTGCACCCTTAGGGGGAGAATTTTTGAAAACGATGAAACATGTGTTCAATTAAATACTTTTAAAAATCTAAATTTCAAATTTTACACAAATCGGTGCCGATTTTAATTTTTTTCCATACAAACTTTGAACCCCTATTTCACCCCTTTAGGGTTAAAATTTTTCAAAATCTCTTCTTAGTGGATGTCCAGATTACGAAAGTAAACTTTTGTCCAAATTTAACGTTTCTACCATCAGCGGTTACTGTGCGGCTGTGCGTGCGTCTTACCTCAGTCAGTGAGGACAAGTCTTTTAATATAATTATATAGATTACAAGTTCACATACATTTTGCATATGCACTAGGGGGATAAGGAACCCATTTTATGTTTATTGGAAGAGTATTTCATTTATTATAACTTTCATAAGTTATATACGTAGAAAATATTTACAAAGATATTTATCGCATTCAAATCCCATTTCTCTCAATAACCACGAGCAAAGTTTTAGAATTCAGCTAGTTTATACGTAATTTAGATAAAGCTTATCTGATCATTGTGTTGATATTACTTCATTTATACAATACATTATTTATACATAATTACTAACACAATATGATAGAGAAACAAAAGAATGAGTAAGCTACTGTGTCGTTTATAAATGGTCCCTATATGAAAGTTTCACATGTTTTCGCATGTTACATAATTCATTATAGGATATTGCATTGGAATTGATTGGTTTAAAAATAAGGTTTTGCTTATCTACATAATGTTCGAGTACAATGAAATTAAGAAATAAAATTATCATATTTATTACTTTTAGTGGAGCAATCGTTTTTATTTATTATAAACATAATAAGTAGTATATTAGTCAAGAACGGATATTTGGTCAGTAAATTCTAATGTGTTTAGAAGAACGTTAAAAGAATTGTATGTGGACGATGTAACGCAACTACAGTGTTTTGTAAAAGTATTTGTAAATCAATTTTAGTAATAAGCATTTCATTTCCATTTTTGTGAAAAGCTATAAAATTGAAACATTCTTTTGTTTGTGAAAGTAAGCACTAATTTTTCTGTTCACTGAATGAAACATAAAAAGATGAAATGAAAAATATTTTTAAAGGTACGTAAATCTAAATATTAGCTATTTGCAACGGCTAGAATTACTTGCATTTTATTACAAAATGAAGTTTTTTTGCATTTAAAAGGATCATAGTTATTTGTAAAATATGCATGGTGATTTATAGTATACATATATTATGGAGATAATTCGTTTAAGTTGTTCTACCCTACGGCTATCCTCCTACGTCACCTCCCCGGCAAATCTTCGTAATCACAGGCTATACTCAATTATTAATCTTATTCAAACCTGGATTCTCCACATCAAGTTTCCTTTTCCAAGATTACAAGAAGTGAAATATTTTTACAAAAGAATTTAATAATAATATAAATTGTGACATCTTACAAAATATACATTTTTTTATGAAAAGAACTGTTTGCTAAGTAAACTCTTTTTGTTAATTATCCATTTATTAATTTTATGCGACTCCAGATAGATTTTATTATTAATAATTATCACTATTTTTTTTAATTCAATTATAAAAATAGTGCCATCTTTCGATCGAATCAACGCTTTTAAAATGGTAGCGTATACGAACGAATCCAGGAAATAATAGTTTTTACGTGTAATTCTATTTAGTCGGTCATTGAAACTGTAACTGTCTATAATTAAGCGGCAAGTGTGATGGCAAGTTCAACTATACATTGACATGGAATCGGATGAGTCACGGTCCCCCATCGATACTTAGAATGTAATAGAAATTATTATATAGAAGTGCTATCCGTTTGTTTTGAAAAGTCTGAAACATTAAAATACTGAAGATAACTGAAAGCAATATGCATATTCCGAGAAGAAACATATTCCAACTAGACAATTTTCTTCCAGAATATTCTATGCAAAGCGCTTACATTTCCACCTTTTCTTATTCTCGATCATATGTTTAACTAGCGACCCTCTTGCGGCTTCGCCCGCTTTAACTACTGGATTATTCATATAATGTATGTTTGCAAAGCACTTAAGATAATGTGAAAATTAATTAAACCCTAATGCAACCCGCATTTTCGTAGTTTCAATAAGGATTTTCCAATTGTTTTACACAGCAAGGATTTTTTAGTAGTTACCGTAATTTTAAATCTGTGCTACTAATCTTTTCAAGTACTTATTAAAATATATTTAAATGACTATTTTTAGATAGTTAAATGACTATTTTTAAACGGAAGAAATTATAAACAAAAACCTACCTACTAATAACTACTACAAAAAATATGAAACCAAATATATCGCGCTGAAATAATACATTCAACTTCAATTATCCAATACGTGCAAACGCATCTAAATCTTCGTTGCTATAGAGGCAGGCGGTTTTTTTTTTTCGAGCTTATGTATAATGCTGAAGAGAGTATTCTGTCCCTGATGAAAAGCAAGCACAACGGCTGCCTGTGAGGAAAATTAAATAGAATGCATCGGCCGGGAATCGAACACGGGCCGCCCGCGTGGCAGGCGAGCATTCTACCACTGAACCACTGATGCGTGTAAGGCAGGCGGGCGCGGCGGACGCATGGCGAGTGGCGAGCCGTTTCGCAGCAAGGATTTTTTTGATATTGTAACAACTTCTAAAGTACTTATTAAAATGAAAAACAGTAAAAGACAGTTTTGTTCTACATTAAATGGCCAACGTAACTAATGTACTTATTTATATGCTGAGAGTAAGGGATAAGTGAAACTTGAGTAACATACAGCTGATAAGTCAACGGCGGGATGTGTCAACAATTAAATGCGTTTTTCTGTAAAACTATTTGCAATTTCGAAATATTGTAAAAAGCAAATTTTATCTTCGTTTAACGTAGAAAATTAATAAAATATTTTAAAGGATAAGGATTGATACCATTATGGAAAAATATCCCTCACAATAAAAAATATATTGAAATTATTATTTTTAGACAGAAAAATGATCACTACACGTTATTCTTAAAAAAAACGAATATGCCGTCGCGGACTTTTTTGTAGATCTTATTAAGAGGAACAATACTCCAGTACATTTTTTTCATGTATACCTACCATTAGAGCAGCGAATGCGCGAAAGTGTCTCAACGGGCAGGACTTTATACACATTTATCGTATTTATGTTAATTTACGTGAGAATGTACAAATAATAAACTATATATAAACCTTCTACGAAAAACACTCGACTTAATGGTGAAGACCGCATCAAAATCCGTTGGGTGGTTTAGAAGAAGAAGAGTTAGAAACAACAGACAGACACGAAAAGCGACTTTGTTTTATAAGATATAGCATATATATATATAGGATGCAGTCGAAACCAGGTGTTCCATTTACGCCCAATGTTAATAATTGATCCTAATCCATAAATTGCTACCATAGATTAAAATATCAATCTATTTTTTGAGTTTAGCTTGCCAATAACCTATCGAAGTACTTCATTTTCAATCTTTAACTTCAATCTATCGTTGGGAGGACTAACTGGAGATGAAGAGGGAACTTTGTATGAAAATTACAGCTTGTGCGTGCCAATAAACGATCTGTCCATTTTGACATTACGTTGGATAGCAAAAATGACAGCTAATTGCGATCCGACATATTTTGGGGTTTACTTTATCATATCCCCGGATTGCAAAATTGCATTTATATTATATTTGATTTTTAAAGTAAATAAATATGTGGAGTGACATTTCTTCGAGTGATAGTAATGATAGTGTTATGTAGTCAGTGTCAGCAATTACAAATATATGCAGTGAGCATATAAAAATATATCAAGAGAGTGCTAAAAACTTCTATCAAGTTGGTGCCTTTCCTGGAGTTATTGCTGCAATTGATTGCACTCGAACACTTATGTGTTTAATCGCCACGTGAGTATTATTAAGTTATATAAAGTTTTCTTTACAAAAGCAGGCAAATTATGGAAACTTTTTTTTGTATACTTAATCTCAGTTACTAATTACCATTTCATTTCTTAATTTGAGCTCTGGGCTTATTAATTTCAGTTGCTGATTTTCCAAATTACTATCTCATATATTTGTAAAATAATATTTTATATTTTATTATAGGCAGCAAAATGTGATGCAAGACCTTATGGTAATCAATGGAAGTAAAGTACCAAATAGACCATATTTATTAACACAAGTTCTTAATCCAAGTACTAAAGCAAAGCTGCAAGCAAGCATATATTAAACCAGGAACATAATAGAAAGGTATTATGTTAACCTAATATTACCTATGGTATGGAAAAAAAGGGACGGACCA
>HE671286.1:220148-253074 GCA_000313835.2 Heliconius melpomene melpomene | reverse complement strand
TTGCTCCATGTTTAGTAATTTTATCAGCTTTATTCTCCATACATTTCTTATAAGCTACAAAATATTTAGTGAATTTCTTGCAATCACTGTTTTGTTTTTACTGAAAAAAATAAAGTATTTATTAGTTCATTGTTCAATAAAGCATTCATCAATATAAGTTAAAATAATAATCTTGCACTTAATCTCAAATTTTATTCTTTGTTATCCAATGTAGCAATAAACAATATGAAATTGAAATAGCCAAGCAAAACGATATTAATATTATAATGAATTCAAAAATTCTATAGAGGCTAACGCCTTTATATAATTTTTCGCATGTATATTTAAACTTAATAAACAAAATTAAGAATACATACGATACTTACCTTACTATGCCGGACTCCATTAATGAAATTAAAATAATTATCTTTAGTTCAGTTTAGTTGTAATTTTATGGCGTTTCAAGTAATGTTTAATAATTTATACATGAAAATGGGTTAGGAATAAAGTATCTTAAAACTAACAATTAATTATTATATTATAAAAACATATGCTGTCAAAATGACATGTTCAAGTTCCATTGTACGCACCTAAGCATATTGCATTAAGTTTTAAAAAGTGTTTTAATATTATTAATTTTTATTCTTTTTTAATGTTTTGGGACTTAAAGATTTATTATTTTATTAAAAATAGTTTTTATAGGACTTTTATAAGTAATAATAATAAATTTTAAATTTAATTTAGCATATATATTCGGATTTTGTTAATTAAAAAAAGATACGTAAAACGAAACTGTCGTTACCGCAGGGAGGGCCCTGCAATCCACTTTTGATGATAAGTTGACATTATCCGGAATGGTTATTGGCATGCAGGTTAGAGATTGGATAGATATGTCGAACATTCCAAGATGGACGTTAACTGGAGATCGGAGATACATTATTAATTTCGGGCGTTAGAAAATACATCGATGTTTTATTTCTATGCAATACATCGTCTGCATCAATATTTTCCGATGTATTGGTTAGAAACATCGATGTTGACTCGAAATCGAGTACTTTTTATTTAACATTTTTTATTATCTATTATTTCCACAAGCAATGCAATGCAAATGCAATATTTGTTGAATCTGTAGAACTAAAAACAAGAAATATACCTACATAAGTTAATTAATTGGATTAAGTAATAAAAAGGTAGTAATTAATACACAAGTGGATATGTTCTGGAGTCATTGTAATGAGACCGGTTGAATCGCGAATTCATATAGACCGTTGTTGGCAGGTACAGTCGTTCTCATTTTTTGCTTTTGTTTTCTCGCTGCGTGTTTAAAAAGACATTAAGGAATTCGAAGGCGAGAGCGGATTCCATAGTTGTTCATATATTGTAGATCATTATTGTAGATGAGTAAATGTATTTTCTGCATGTTTTTGCTGTTATCAACAAATTGCATTGATATTTTGATTGATTATGCAATTTAAATTCATAGTTTTATATTAAAGGGCTTAGAGGATACTTTAAAGGTAAATAAATCTTGGTAATACAAAAGTTTCTAAGTTAACAACACACGCTGTATCCCTCACACAGCATTGCAGAGGGAACCTAGTGTTAAGAAATTTCGCCCATTTTCCATAAGATTCTAGAGGCATTGAGTATTGAGTGGCGGAACTAAACGCCGCGATTTGCCTAGGAGATAATTATTTGTATATTTCTTTATAAAGGCCATCAATCTAATACAAAATTAAGAATTGGGCTATATGGGCACTTCTAGTGTCTATTCTAAACCCGAAAAGGCATTTCAAACATGAAGTCAGGTTATACTAATAGCTCAGACGTATAAACTATAATCAAACCTTCCGTTCACGCTTGCGGCGTCGGGCGTGCACATTAACGACGGACGGTATGAATGCGCATACATTCATGTATACTACGGTCAACGAGTTGTGGCCACCCTGAAGTTAGCTATAGATTTCTGCGCGTAATTTTAGTATTTTTTGTTACTTTTGATCATTTTCTTCCCGTATGAACAATGCGCAAAAGTTCAGAAAACCTAACTTAAGAGCGGCCACGACTTGTCGATCGTACTGTATTTATTGTGTGGCCAAATACGTAATTATTATCTCAGCGGCATCAGGAACGCGGCGGAACGCGCGTGGATGGCATTCGGACTGGCTAATTTTGCAGCGTGCGTTGACTTTGACACCGGACGCCATAAACCGTATACCACTTTGCTATGTACATACAAAAATTATAGAAATTATGTCACGGATAATAATATTAGCACCCCAACAATTAATTGTAACCTAGTATTAGAGGTCGTGGTGTAATTCTATGCAAAAATGATGTTAATAACTAACGTGACCAGGCGTCCCGTTTTGAACGAGATTGTCCCGTTTTTCGCTTGTGTGTCCCGGTGTTGGAAACATGCCACCTGGACGTACAAATTTCCCCATTTTAGGAATTTGGAATTGGAATTTGTTCGGTCGAAACAATTTTCTCTCGCGATATTTATTAAAGTGTCAATTAAACAAAAAGCAAACGAAAATACTATCAGTTGTCGAGAAAATTTGAAATTATCATAAAATAACGAAAGCCATAATATAAAAACGAAAGTAAACTAGGACAATTACACTAGGATTTAGAGGACAATGTCCCGTTTTGAGCCGACCGAAGAATGGTCACGTTATTAATAACTGGGTAATATATGCGTGGGTGATATGAGTCAGGTCGCGGTACAGCGTGGTGGGTGCGAAGGCTGCTGTCTTGGTCATCGGAAGCCGTTCACTCGTAGTTTAAAAAGGCTTTAAGCTCATAACCTATAATTTTGTTAGCCTAATGAACGACCACACACTTTATCTATAATATTTGCACGTGGGAAGTGGTTTCATGGATACGGCTATGATTCTGACATTTATAAAATTCTATGAAATGTAAATAATATAGTGGATATGGAAATTGCACAATTTGTATTCTTGAGTGATTACTTAAATACATACTAATGGTTTCAAAGAGACAGGAATTATTTTTTTCCTTATATGACACAACTTTCTCAATAAAAATCTATAATAATAAAATAGAGATAAGTCACTTCTAATTTAATTTTTTTCCAATACGACACTGGTACTAGAACCTACAGCCTTCACGGTGATAATATATACAAATTTAGTTAATTAGTATTGGGGTCTCACAAGCTTTCGCTCGCTACCAGGTACTCGTATCTGAAACCCTGCTGCGTACAGCTCAGGTAGGATATTTAGAATTCTTTTTGTGCAAAAAAATAGGAGCATGATTAATAGTCACTTTTTAGCCGTCATGCTAAACCCACTATTTTGTTTTTTTCTTAGTTGGATAAGATGAAAGCACTAAAACTAGCTTATTTTCGCATATTTAAATTAATTTTAATTTCCTGGTGGATCCTCGAGCCGCCACTCTTATATCCTCATCCAGTCCGTAAGAATGGTGTCCCCCCCCCCTCTCCTCCTCCTTTCTCCAGCTCCCTCCTTTACCTATCTTACCCCCCTCTATTTTCCTCTTCCCTCGGTTTTTCCCCACAAAGGGGTTTTTGGAGGTCAGACGGCAGTCGCTCCAGGAAAACCACAAACAGCCACAACATGGAACGAACCAACAACAGACTGGGTACGGCTAGGGCGTCGCCGCATAACGACGCGCAGGCACATCGCCCTACACCTGCGACAAGTGGGCAAGGGCTACCGTGTCAAGTACGGGCACAGTTAAAGACGCAAGTACCCAAACGAAAACTCCGCTTTGCAACGTTGAATATTGGCTCTCTAACCGGACGATGCAGGGAACTCGCAGATGTACTCATGAGACGTCGGGTCCAGTGTGCTTTCTTCCAGGAAACTCGCTGGAAGGGCAATAAGTCCCGTAACATCGGACAGGGTTACCGGCTTATATACACTGGGTCACCTTCGGGTAGAAACGGTGTAGCGGTAGTGCTTTCTGAAGAGCTTCAGAATGGGCTCCTTGAAGTTGACCGTCGCTCCGACCGCTTGATGCGAGTGAGGGTACTGATTGAGGGCGTTATCACAAACTTAATCAGTGCCTATGCTCCCCAGGCGGGATGTAGCGCGGCCGAAAAGGAGACATTCTGGGAGCAGTATGAAGGGGTGCTACTTGCTGTGCCGTCTACCGAAGTGGTCTTAGTTGGGGGGGACTTGAACGGGCACGTCGGTAAGGCTGCTGAGCCGTATGAACGTGTTCACGGGGGTTTTGGGCACGGTCTTCGCAATGCAGAGGGAGAAAACATTCTGAGAACCTGTATTGCGTCTGATCTGGCCGTCGTGAACAAGTTCTTCCAAAAGAATTCTCAGCACCTTATCACGTATAAGAGCGGGTCCCACTCAACTCAAATAGACTACTTATTGACCAGACGGTGTCATATGGGCAGGGTAACTAACTGTAAGGTCATTCCAGGCGAAAGCCTAACGGCCCAACATCGTCTTCTTGTCATGGACTTTAACGTCACTCCGAAGAAGAAAGTAGCCGAGAAACGTAGGCCTCGGATCAAGTGGTGGTTGCTGAATGGACCGATGCAGACCGACTTCCTGGCAGAGGTGAAAAGTCACGATATTTCGACTAACACCGAGACTGCTCAGGATGCTTGGGATCGGGCTCAGTCGGCAATCGTTGCGGCGGGCAGGCGAGTTCTTGGCCTTTCTAGGGGAGGACGTGTCATCGACAAGGAGACATGGTGGTGGAATGACGAGGTGCAGGAGGTGACTCGTGGAAAGAAGGCTGCCTTTAAGAAGTGGCAGGAATCCAACTATCCTGAAGACAGACTGGAGTACACAGTAGCTAAACGTGCCTGTAAAAGAGCTGTAGCCAGAGCCCGCAGTGAAAGTTTGTCACCATTGTATGATAAACTTGAAACTGTGGAGGGGCAGAAGCTCATTTACAAACTGGCACGTTCCCGGGATAAAGTGACGCAAGATATCGCAAAATGTCTTTGCGTCAAAGATTCCCAGGGCACGCTGCTCTGTAGTCATGCCTCTGTGAAGGAGAGGTGGAGAAGCTACTTCCAGGAGTTGCTGAATACTCAGCACCCATGCAGTCTTCATCACGACCCACCGCCTAACCTCGGACTTATTGCCCCGATAACCCTTGACGAAACACGTAATTGCCTTCGACGCATGAAGAACGGAAAAGCGGTGGGACCTGACGACATTCCGATCGAAGCGTGGAAATCGTTGGGCTCTCTTGGTGTGCTCATGCTTACTGACCTTTTTAACCATATCTTGAACACTGGTAAGATGCCGCATCAGTGGCGGCTTAGCTTCATTACCCCTATTTACAAAGGAAGGGGCAGTGTTCAAGATTGTGGTAGTTATAGGGGCATTAAGCTTATGAGTCATACCATGAAGCTCTTCGAGCGCATGATCGACCTCAGGCTCCGCCGAGAGTGTACTATCTCTGAGTCTCAATATGGATTTCAGCCAGGATCGGGCACCATGGACGCCATTTTCGCCCTCAGAACTTTGATGGAGGCATACAGGGAAAAAAGGAGAGCTCTGCATGTGGCCTTTTTAGATCTGCAGAAGGCCTTTGACTGTGTGCCTCGTCAGTGTATCTGGTGGGCATTGCGATCCAAAGGGATCCCTGAGGCCTATATTGAGATTATCAGAGACATGTACTACGATTCCGCTTCTATGGTTAGGACTGCTGTTGGCGACACTAGACCCTTCCCGATTACGGTGGGGGTTCACCAGGGCTCGGCTCTTAGTCCGTTCTTATTCAATGTAGTGCTCGATACTGTCTCGGCTCACATCCAGGACCAGCCTCCATGGCTGATGATGTATGCCGACGACATAGCACTCATTGCCGAGAACCGACTGACGCTGGAGCGTAAAGTGAACCTCTGGAAGGGTACGCTTGAGAACGGCGGTCTTAAACTAAATGTGTCGAAGACAGAGTACATGGCCTGCGGGAGCCGGGACTCGAGCACCATCCTTATAGGTCCTGAGCCAGCCGTTAAGTCGGAGAAGTTCAGGTACCTTGGATCCGTTATGCACGAGTCTGGAGGCATCGATCACGATGTCCATGGCCGGATAAGCGCTGCCTGGGCCAAATGGCGGGAGGTCACTGGTGTGGTCTGCGACCGCAGAATACCGCCCAAGCTCAAGGGGCTGATATACAAGAGCATCATCCGACCGGTTCTTTTATACGGCAGCGAATGTTGGCCGGCACTATCTCGGCACACTCAGGAGCTTCACGTCACGGAAATGAAGATGCTGAGGTGGATGTGCGGCGTAACGCGGTCTGACCGCATACGCAACACATTCATTCGAGGTAGTCTTGGGGTCCGTGACGTAGCGGATAAGCTCCAAGAGCGTCGTCTGAGATGGTTTGGCCACGTTACGCGCCGGCCTAAGAACTATGTCGGATGCAAGTGCCTTGCTATATCAGTTCCTGGAATGAGACCTCCTGGACGCCCAAGGAAGCGCTGGCTGGATGTCGTGATGCAGGACATGAGAGCCAATGGTCTAACCACCGAGGACGCAAGAGACCGTGCAAAGTGGAGTAGGTTGAGTAGGAGGGCAGACCCTGGCAATAGCCGGGATTAATGCCAGGAGGAAGAAATTAATTTTAATTTCATATATGGTGCAGAATACGAAGAAACATGTGGAGGTTACTAAATCTATTCGGTATATTTAATTAAAAGTAAGTCCGCAATAAAAATATAAAGTGATTGACGTATTTAACCTGAAATTGGGCTGACATATTTTGGTAGCGCTTGCAATTCGTCTGCTCAATGGCGCAGACGTTCGACTGACACATACAAATTGGCTCTCACGATAGCCATTTTACCATCTAGCATTAATGCTGGACATGGCTTAGATCCCGACTCCACTGAAGCGGAGACGAGATGTTTTTTTAATAGCTAATAGATTTCATTATTCACATCTCGTCTCCAGTAGAGATCGTTAAGCTTGTCTTGTAAGTCTCCGTTTTGGACTTCTCCGCACCGGATCTCCGGTTTGTTGGAATCCGTGCCTTAAGCAGGAATATCTCTTATGAACCTCGTACATTAGGGGGGAATGAATTATTATTTATTAATATTTGCCTTTCTTCGCTCTGGTACTAAGGCAAAGCGCTAGGTTCCCTTAGGTTACAGCGTGAAGCTGAAAAGAAAATATTGTAAAAAATTATGAATTTCAAATTAAACTGCATTATGATGTCGTCTTTTCTTAACTTCCAATTTGCTAGATAAAGTTACATGAATCTTCATTTGTTTCTCTAATCGCTATGATCTCTAATAGGAAATAATCTCAGCAAAATTCATTAGGGTCAAATTAATTTATATAATCTACATACATAATTTACATACATCGCATATTATTTTTTTGTACTAAATAAAATATTAATTAAATATAAATGTTAAATTGGATATTGTTCTGTAATTTTCTCACCCTTTTGTACAAAGTAAAGGTACGAAAGAAATAAACTCCAACAAAAGTGTTTTCCAAAGCGAGCGATCACTCGAAGATTTATTACTTTTCATTAACCGAAACAAAGATCATCCCTCGCTATCAGCTACAGATTTCGAAACAAAGGGCTATTTGGGTGTCTTTTAAAACAACTGACGTAATTAATGTGGTGGTCACAGGATCCTAAAATTATGTCAAAACAATTTTATCTTGTTTTAATTATCATATATTATTCTTTTTTGATTGATTTTGAGCGATTTTTTTGTAGAAAATATGTAGAGCAAATAGCTAGATACTTAAAAATACAATATTTGAAAAAAAAAAAACAATTACCTACTCGGTAATGGAGGGTATAAAACGTAATTTTTGTTTTCATCTTTCTTTATAAGACTTAGGTATTCATTTTATTTTTACGATCGTATAACAGTTACTGTTTTATGACTTTTTTATGATTTATTTTGTCTTTACCAGCGGGTAAAAAACCTCGACCAATATTATTTTTTTTATACTATATTACTTGTATCAAATATATTTTTATTATTAAAGATACTGGAGGAAGGTCACGTAAAAAGCATGAGGACCCCCCAGAGGACATGTATAGTTTGGCGCTACGCGTTTATTATTAAAATTTTAATACATTTCGAAAATCTCAAAAATAAAGAGTACCTTAAGGCCGTCATGACGCAGTAGCACAAGCGTATGACGGTAGCGGGTTCCATCCACATGCGGTTTACATTTTCATTTATTCGCTCTGGTAACAAGACAAAGCGCGGCGTTAAGTTCCGCTTTTCAACATGCAATGCCTCAAAAATTCCGTGGAAAGTGGGGAACGGAGTGGCTTAACACATGCCCCTGCCTATCCTGCTATTTGCACTATTCAAAGTGAAGCTAAAAAAAGAACAGTACCTAATTTATATAATTTGTACAAATATATACTTATATAGGTATAGGTACACATTTATTTACAGAAAAAATATTTCAACATCTAAAATTGGAAACACATGTGGCCTTTTTAATTATTTACACACTGAATAAATGTTAGATTGATATCATAGAATATCATATTTAGGTTAGCGTTTTAAATGGGTAAGTAGTATATAAAATATGAATAACTAAAGAAAAATGAGCCACAAATATAAATAAACGATGATTCACTAGATAATTCAAAATTTAATTTTTGCACGTTATCAAAGTCCAGAAGATATTTAGTGGCTTCTAAGATATTGGATTTTCTTGAACTAGGCGTCTCGCTGTATCTCGCATACAGCAGGTTATGCAGAGGGAACTTAGTGTTAAGACACTCCGTTCTCCATTTTCCACCTATTACTAAGCATTAAATACAGAGGCACAAATATTAAATATTTCATTTACTCGAGCGGGAATCGAACCCGCAACGGGCGTACAGTCACACTTTGTACGCCACAATTGGCCCCAACATTATTTTTATAAATCCAATCAACGATATGCAAAATATTTCTGGAAGCTCTGCTTGTTTCATTATAATATACTTAAATGGACCAACTGAACACGACAAACAATTTAATAAATGTAGTTTGTATATAATTTATATAATACAAAATAACAATTGAAGCTAGTTTTTTCTTTCAACAGTGTTGGCGCCAGATAACTTGCAACGCATTCCGATAGATTGCAGCCAGTGACATAATGTAGGTACAGTGAAACAATGACTGTTACAGAACTGAAATAGGATCTATCTAAGCTGTTTGTAAATGGCTGTCTTGTTATTTAGCTACAATACGATATTTATGGATCTACGTAGATAATTGAATTTAATAATAAAGAAAACCGTGTCTTTGTTGCAATTTTTTATTATAAACCTAAACAAAAAAATATGTTATATTAAAAATAATTAATTTACTTAGCAGTTAAAATAGGTTGTTTTTCATATCAATCTTTTTTATTATAAGGCATTATCGAAGTATTTTCGCATAAACCTTTTTCATGATGATGGAGGAACTGATGAACGAGGCAATGATGAACGAGGCAATGATTTTTTTAGGTTCCCGGTTCCCTGTGTCAAACAACGGAGTGCTTCGTAAACTTACGTCAAGCCTCGGGAAGTAGGATACGGGTACGGTAAAGCGTAAAAGCTAAAAAACCTTTTAGTTTACCCAATTGTGTATTCTGGCTTTACATCTAATGAAATAACAAACGAATCAGGTTAAACTTTTGAATATCTATGTCACTTTACAAATCTACATTACGTCACAATTTTGTAACGAATGTATGACAAATGTAATATAGCAGTTATAATTCTGTAACTTATGTTGCATTTTTAGCATATAAATATATAAAAAACTTATATGTGGTTTTCAGAAATTATACAGGTTCATGCTGTAACCTACACAAAGTGGAATAGGCAGAGGAAACCTAGTGTTAAAACACTCTGTTTGCCCCATTCACTATTTTTTTTTGAGACACGCCTTGATGCTAGAGCGAAGAAACGAAAATATTAATAAATAATAATTCGTTCCCCCGAATGCGGATCGAACCCAAAACCATAACGTAACAGTCGCATCCTGGTTCCAGTACGCCACGACGGCCTTAGTGCAGTACTTGGAACATGTATTTAGCGTTTAACACGGAATTCTTGTAAATTCTTGCAAAATTAATCACCTTGTCCGCTTGCACTGTAAGCGACAAATGCTAACAATAATTGCAACTTGTAAATTCTAACCTATTTACACGTGTAGTTTATTGGTCACTATAGAAATAATTAATTATAAATAACGGTATATTTATATGTAGTGATTAATTATTATTTGTTTAAGCTGTTAAGCTTAAATGGTAATTCGGTAATTTATATTTAAGTAGAAGACAAATTCATTAAAAATATTTTCATTAAAATATTGAATATTTTAATTTTTTTTGCTCAGGTGTCAGGACAGAGCGCGGCGTTCAGTTCCGCCGCTCAACACGCAATGCCTCCAAAATTCGGTGGAAAGTGGGAGCGGAGTGTTTTAACTCTCAGACTGCTTACTCTGTGGCCCTGTGCCTGCTACATGTAGAAAAATAAATTATAATTTTCATAAATAAAATAGAAATAATAATTTGATTAATATTGTCGTGTTGACACTACGTTGATTTACGTAAGCAATTAGTAATAAGCGGGAAAAAAAACTGCAATTTTTTTTTAACAACATTTGGTACCTTAACGAATTTACATTTGCTTGAAAATGTCAAGATCAAAGTCGACAGCGAGAGATAGCGATAAGTATGCAGTGAAATTAATTTATTCGTTTCAATAAGTAAAAAAATTACGTAAGTTGAAATTGTGAATGACATTGAGACAAAAATTAATTATAATTGCATGTATCTTGTCTACAAGATATCTCTAGATAGATTAGGTATGTTTTAGCCATCCTATAGTTATAATTATAACAATTCTTATTATATTGTTAAAGTTAGACATTGTCATTATGGACGCATCTAGAGATATTTTCCAGGGAGAAGCTCCTTACTTTAAACTAATCTGAACAAATCTTTTCGTGTATTGGTTTGTTTTTAATTTTTCAGGGTTAACATAAATGAAATGTTTTATCACTGGACTATTTGCCTATCGCGTTATAAAAGGAAAACGCGTGAAATTAAAGAGTAAACTGCATTATAAGTTTTTTTATACTTATTACATAAAAGTGTGTGCAAAATAAATATAAATATATATGAAGGAATGTTAAACGTAAGTTCCATATGTGTAAGGCGCTCCCGGGTCGCGTTACCATCCACCCGGAATTGCTAACTGGCGTCTCGTAATGGTATAAACGGCCGGTCTAGATGTTTTGCAGATTCGACGCGTCTAATGATACCTTTGCAAATGCCGCTTAGATATAAATACTCATCGGCTAGGGATGTCGATCTTAACTTATGTAAACTTTGTCGAAAATATATGTTAGTAAAATTAATGGGAACATACATAGCTTACCGACGTATGTTCCCATTAGTCTATCATACGTAATGGTAAAATTTGAAATAAGCATCCTCATCTACGGTCGTATTCATTTATATCAAAAAAATAAAAGAATATTCTTCAAAACAACACAGATTAAATTAAAATAAAATCAAAATCATAAACCTAAAAAAAAATTAAACCACGAAGTCGATTACAAAGTAAATACGTATCTATCACCGCAACAACCCTGCGCCTAACGGGCAGATTCCTTATAAGAATATTGCAGGTCAAATCTGAGGTTCGCATCGAAGATCGGTGTCAGTGTTCCACCTTCCACGTTTTCTCCCATATGTCATTCAGGCTGCAGCCATCCCAGCGAGGCCCCGGCCTCTACCGGCGATGCCTCGCGGCAAACTTTTCGTATCAACTTAATGATATAACGAAGCCATGTAATAAGTTTTTAATGAAATTGGGTGCACTTTCTATTTCAATTACGTTCAGCTACTGTGATTGAGTGAGAGTAATTTGCTGGTAGAAAGGTAAAGCTGTGCTGTACATTTTATTGCTAACGACTATGTAAATGACTACGTAACGTCTTAATAAAGATGTATGAATTACCTTTTTATAGACTCGTTTGTGTGTTTATGTGATGAGGTAGCTACCTACCTGGAGTAGGAGCTTCTGAAATGAAAGTCTGTACGCTCATATAATTAATGTCTTAATGTCTAATTTTTTTGTTGAACTACCGGAATTCGTTTTGTCGTTTTTACAGATTTTATTCGATGTTGTACATACCGCTAGCGGCATTATGCTTTCGAGTGTTTGTATTTTTTGTGAATTCAATTCCTTCTTTTAAATGTTATTTCCTTCTTGAATAGTATGAATGTTGATTAATTATATAATAGTATCCGTATGTATTTTAAAAAATCTAGATTTAAGACGATAAATTTGAATTTATTAAAGTTAAATGCGGCGTTAAGTTCCGCCATTTAATACGCAATACCTTCAGAATTTGCCGGAAAGTAGGGAGAGGACTGTCTTAATACTAGGCTCCCTATGCATACCCTGCTAGTTGAAAAGAAAAACGTATAGGTTAAAGTAGTTACGTAAAGAAAGGAGCTCGGAATGTAGAAGCGACTCCTTAACACTTGGGTCACAAACTCATATGTGTCAAACAGTGCTCCAAGCTTCAAGTATCTTCAACTAACTAAAATAACTTCGCACAGCGTACTTAAGTATCTATGTAATACTAAAGAGTTCCCTCTCAACTAATTTCATTTTGAATTACTTACAATTAGAAATTTTGAATAATAATACATCGATGGTCCCTAGGTAAAGTATCAAAGGGTAAAATTGCAAATGTTTTTATTGCTATTTTAAACTATTAAGTTTACTTGTAGTTTTCATGAGTTTTTTTTTAAATTTCAAAACAAATATGATTAATTTATTTAAAAAATGCAATAAATGAATAATTGATTTCTCTACAATATGCCTGCAGTAAATTGAAATTCATCGAACCTTCTAATTTCTAGAAAATATTTATGAAAATTATTAACAAATCAGACACAGTGTACATGGGGACGCCATCTATGATATTTCTTAAGTGTCTTGCAAAAGAAATGGAGGTTGCTGACAGCAAGGAGGCAGCAAGTTGCTGTCTCCCGTACTACGATGATAGTTTCAAAGAATTCAGGTAGATGGCGTTGCACATTGGCTTAACTATATTATATCGTTCCAGAAAACAGAGATCAGAGAATAGAGATATTTAGAAAACCAGAGATAAAGAAATATTTTATATGTAAAATAATTTAAGGAGTTAAAGCTTTCTTTAACTCACACTCTCGGACACTCGGACTCACATGTAGATGTGTACTTTCATAATTGAGTCACAACGGACATAATACAATCAATTTTATTTATTATTTTTATTATTTTATCTTTTCAATTACTTCTTAGTGATGCCTTTATAATTTTTTTAAAGTTATTTCTTGTAGAAAATTTATTTAAAAAAATGTATTGTTTGATAAATATGTATAAATGGTTTATATATCTATCAGTAAATATCTTGTCGTCTTGCCTAACCTCAACCAACACCGCCTTACTTATGCTCTAATTATCCAACATAAAGATTAATTAATAAACTTCCAATCTAAACTTAAAGGGTAAATAAGCCGCAGAATCAAAATGTCAAGGGTATAATTTATGATAGTGTAATGAAATCGTGTAACAAGTAACTGCTGTGCGGTTAAATGGACCATCTGGCTGGCCTGCTTCATAAATCAGTTAGGCAGCATCAGACTCCAGGCCAGCACTAAGAGTACTGACGGGCTGATGGATGAGAATGGATTGATCGCCCTAAATAGTCGGCACATAAATGTATACAATGTTGGAAGTCTAAATGGAAATACATTTTTGAAGCTAGTGTAGAACCTAAGGATGTATAGGATATACATATTTTAATTTATAGCGGAATAAAAGTTTAATTAAATAACACATTATTGTAATTTTTAACAGTCATTATACATTGTTTTTTTAATTTTTATACCGTGTATACTATTTTATTTGTGCGCTGCAAGCTTAACTCGATATTTAGCTTAATTATATTTAATCTATAATCACTACAAAATAAACATGAATATATTAAATTTGTAAGTAAAACGAATAAAATGAAACAGTACCAGAACACAGAACACAGAAAACTTTTCCAATGTTCATAGCAAATAAATAGCAATATAATATTTCTCTACAATCCCAACAGAACATAAGTAGCGAAAGCGAAGGAGCAAAGAAACACGTGTTGTTGACAGCTTTGACAGAAATCCGTTCCGGACTCGGTACGTCCGCGCCACCATTACTCCTCACATTCACATTGCCGAGACCATCCGTCAACCAACACGCGACTAGAATTATTATCCCGCTGTAACGTAACTCAATACACTAGCTAGGTGATATTTATGTATCTAAGTATATATATATACTAGCGGACGCACGCAGCTTCGCTTGCGTATTTAAGGGTGAATTCTAATATCCCATGAAACATGTGTTCAATGAAATATTTTTAAGAGTCTAAATTTCAAATTTTATAAAAATCGGTGGCGTTTTAACGATTTTTCCATACAAATTTTCAACCTCTTATTTGCACTAGAGAATTCTAGAAAACCATGAAACATGTGTTTAATTATATACGTTTAAGAGTCTGAATTTCAAATTTTATAAAAATTGGTGACGATTTTAAAAAAAACCTATACAAACTTTCAACCCCTTATTTGCACCCTTAGGGGGAGAATTCTAGAAAACGATGAAACACGTGTTCAATTAAATACTTTTAAAAATCTAAATTTCAAATTTTATAAAAATCAGTGCCCATTTAATTTTTTTTCCATACAAACTTTGAACCCCTATTTCACCCCTTTAGGATTAATATTTTTCAAAATCCTTTCTTAGTGGATGTCCAGATTACGAAAGTAAACTTTTGTCCAAATTTAACGTTTCTACGCACAGCGGTTACGGCTGTGCGTGCGTCTTACCTCAGTCAGTGAGGACAAGTCCTTTTATATATATAGATATATCTCTAAGTATATATATATATATACATATAGAAAATTATATAGCTAAATATATCAAGTGTCTGTTTGTAATTTGTTTATTTCAAGTGTCTATTTTCTAGATCCACGCTTTATCCCTAGCGGGATAACTAGAGGGATTACGGCCTCTGCATATCTCTTTCCTTTCGTCGACTGTTATCAACCATTTTATATCTGCCCTTCGGAGAGTCCTCAAGCTTTTTACGTGGCCTTCTTCCAGTGTCATAGTGGTGTATGGTGGTGTTGTACTGGTTTCTTCTTCCTCTTCTTTTGTTTCAATATTAGTTTGAAATAGCATTTAGTAACAAAACCAATCATATATTTTAAGAATTCTCAAATTTAAATGAAATCTACGCATGCTTTGTTCATATTAGATTAGTGCCTGACAAAATAAAATAGTGATGTTGTATACGTGAAAAAGGTAATCGACAAAGCTTCTAGTCATATAGACTGAATATGGGTAAATGGGGAGGCACAATCCTATGTAAGCATAGTGTTCACTGAGCGTTTATATATGGGTTCACTAATTTTACAGGTTTATGTAATAAAAAAAATGATTCAAATTTAAATTTAATTCTATTTTTTTTGTAAAGGTTACAAGTGCATTTATTTAATAAAGTTTAACTTAATGATTTTAGCTCTTTTAATTCCACTACAAAAATAATTGAAAAATGTAATAGAAAATATTTTACAGTAAAACTATATTTTCATAGTATTTACTATATTTTTTGTGCTATAAACGAGGCCAATCAATTTTATTTCCTGCAAAATAACGATGAAGTGTTCCTGAAACTGGCTGAATGGTCAATTTAGAATAAACCCTTGCCTCGATATAACAGGCAGCTTTCAAAAACTGGGGCTTATATGTGAGAAAACAGAAGGTAATACAAAAAATGGCAATCGCTTTATTCTACAGCTCTAGTGTTTCCTATTTTTCCTATTGTACCTATTTTGTGCCCTGAGCACCGGATCTAATGAATGTGTGAAATGAAACAGGTGTTTTATAT
The DNA here is from genome assembly GCA_000313835.2 of Heliconius melpomene melpomene. Lineage (NCBI taxonomy): Eukaryota > Metazoa > Arthropoda > Insecta > Lepidoptera > Nymphalidae > Heliconius > Heliconius melpomene. The sequence goes on along the minus strand of HE671286.1, from coordinate 237,155 downwards.
ACTTACGTATTAATCCTGGGGCTCTTTTCTTTCTTTGTTATAAATTGCTAGGTAGGGGATTTTTAAAGCTTAGAAAACTTTAAGATATTGTATAAGTAATGATAGGCCATGTGAAATGTAGGTAATAATGGATTATGGATTTTATTTGTTTTGTTTAAATTGTTATATATTTTTATTATCCGATAATGAAGGATGTAATGATAAGTATTTGAGCTACCTCCATCGTTAATTTGGCTTATTCAACATTTATATAAAATAGTTCTTCAACCTATGGCGACTATTATAACTTCTAGGTGCAATAGTAAAAGGTAATTTTTTTCTTAAAATCACTTTTATCTGAAAAATTCGAATATGTAAATATGTATAATATTCCTTAATATTATGTAAACGGTTATAATCATCTTACAAAACATAAAAAGTAAAGTCTATGATTCCACATTTCCATGCTTAACAAAGCGCCTGAACGAAGACGACCCTCAAACTCCTCACATTATCAGAAGTGACGGTATAAACTTTCCAGGCATTAAGTAAATACTGTACCGATACAGCAAATTCCAGCGATTAGGTCGACCACAATATTATTACGTGACTGGCTCCCTAAGCGGACAGCCAGGCAATCTCTATAAAGAGGTATTTGGGACCCTAATTTACACCCCCTTTCGTAATATTCGTCTCAGTTATGAAGGTCCGGTCCTGGTCCGAACCCTCTTAGTTTCTGTGACCCGAGTATGTAAGATATTATACAGTTAAATCTGAATGTATGGATATGGAAGATGTTATGGATTTTTCATTGAAAATACTTTCGGGTTTTTTGCTTTTTTATGTAGGCTTATTTAATATTTTTCATTTTAAAATTTTTCTGTCGTTTTTATATTATATAGTTATATTTGGTGATCAACTTTAATCGACTGCAACAGAGAAAAAAATAAATTCAGTTTATTTATCCATTGAATTGTTTAAATGTTGTTCTTTTATTAGTAAACGGTGAAAACGAAAATGCACGTTCAATCTTCGTTTGTAACAAATATTGTCTTAAAGTACTTACTGATGCCATGTACTTGTTGCGTAGTTAATAGAAAAATAGTGTAATTTTTTTGTCATATTTCTTTAATATATAATCAAAAGTTTGTAAATTTCTTGCCTTCTTTGAAATTTATATATTTTTCGCTCACAGGGCTAATAATGTCGACTGTAGACGATAGTCAAATGCCGTGACCTTTTGCAGGAAATCGTTGCTATTTTGAAATATATTAAGTGTTACTTTGATATTTTCACTTTGGCGTTTTCCTGGCGTGACCTTTTCAAACAGGAAAATATATAATTTACTATACAAATTTGATTGCATTTTTGACAGGGTAACTGAAAATTTTCGGTTATATTCTTCTAAAATATTTAATTCTGGTGGAAAGAAAAAATCTGTAAGGATATCTGTCCAGAACTTTTGCGTGAACGTGGAACAAAAATTATTACAAAAAATTACATTTTAATATTAGTAGGATTGTGATTTTTTATTTTCAACTATTCCATTATGCAAATAATATGAGTAAGTTAAATATAGTAGAATCTATAAATAGATTTCAATAAATATAAAAGATCAAATACCTTCCATGATACCATCAGGGACAACAATACCTCCTCCTTCCTCCATAGTAATATAATATCTCAATAGGCAAAGAAACATTATTATATTACACAAAAGTAAAAAGCCAAATGTATTTTTCTAACCTCTCGTTCTACTTTATTTTTGGATCTGTAACTTTAAAATTAAAAGTCCTCAAATTGGCAAGCGAAACCCTTTTGTGTGTTTGTGTAAGTTCTGTGGGACGTGTCTTCACTGCTGTTGGTACTTTCTTTCCATTTCCCAGTAACGTCACGTACGCCGTGACTGTCGAAAATATGTACGTCGCTCTTTTTTCGCATTCCACGTTTTCTTGTATTCATTATACGTATATACTCACATTTCTTTATTTTCATAATAAATCAAGATAAAATAATATATCTTTGCCTCTTCCTTTTCGCAGGTTTCGCACCTTGGAAAAATATTCTGGTTTTGAACGCAATTAAAAATAGGCCATAATTATATAGAGCATAGAGCAGTACTAACTGTTAATGTGGATGAGAATATCATAATTAAGCATTCATTCTATTAAAATAGATAAGATAGTGACATTTTGTGGGTTCACAAAAATGAAATATTAAATATTTTATATTCTCACCAACACACAATGCCTCGAGAATTTTGGGAACTGGGAAACGGAAGTGTTTTAATGGGAACAGAGTTTCTGCCTACCCTGCAATGCTAAAAAAATAGCTCAGATAGATACATAAAACTATAAAGAAAATTTATACGAGACCACTTAAAAATACTGGAGCATCTTGTTTATAGTAGAACTTCGCAAACATACTAATAGTCTAACAACATACAAAGTTACAATCAATTAATATAAGTGGCTAGAATTCCTTCAATACAATATTGGTTGACATTACGCCTAACTCCACGATCTTCCAATCATTAGCTTCAAGTCGTCACGTGTAATATGAATTACATATTATATGTACTATATATATGTGTTACGTTGACAGATGGGCCGGATATTGAGATGTGGCTCCGGATATTAACAAACGTATATAACGATCGACGTTATATGTATATATAGGTAAATAAATTTGAGGTAATTTTACCAGAAAATAGGTAATTATGAAGTGTTTTCTTGGACACATTTTAAGCTTAGCATAGTCTATTAGATGTATATTTCGTTTTTTGTTCGTCACGTTAGACAGATTCAATCCTCGGTCTATGCATCCATGGAATTAAGTCACATTGTGCATCAAGCCAGCCATCCATCCATCATCATCCACCCAGCCATCCTTGCCAGTTGCAAGAATCACTGCACTTTATTATCTTCTACAACTGAGATTATATTGACCATACTCCTTTAGTGTTTGTTAGTGTTAAAGTCAAATTTAAAAATGTTTTTATAGTTATATTTTTTATTATTTTACACCTTGATTTTACAGGCATTAACTTATTGGCTCATAGTGTTGCCAGTATATTTACCAGATAATGAACGTTTCTGCGTCCGCCCCGAGCGCGATCGGGATTATAGATGGCAGATAATAAGCAGAATTTCGAGGGCATGTGAGGTGAGGAATGACTGATAACCACGTTTGACGCGGCGTCCTTAGAGACCTCATTTTGTTGATTTATGGCACCGCGAACCAGTTGATACGACCTATTAGTTACTGTATGTATATTTTGCTACTTTTTATGGTGGATTTTTGGTAATGTTAAGAGATTTTTTTTTTATTTTCATATTTTTGGTATAAATATCAATCTGTATGGTACTTCTCGTCGAACTACCATAGTGAAATTTGTTTACTTTAGGTAACTTATCTAATATTTACTGTATATTCAATTCGAGTATTATTAACACTTTCCACATACAGCATGCGGAAAACGAGTGTATACTAAAAAATCGACGGAAAAAAATCAACTTCAAAACCGTCATAAAATATTAAGAACAGCCTCTAAGGAGAGGTGGATGATGGGTCAATTTTGTAGCTGACCCACCCTCCATCTTGCCCACCAGAATAAGTGATATTCTGTATATACCAGGTGTCGATATGAGCTACTTCGTTTTCGTTACGTCCTCCTCTTGGTATATGTCACATCTAACATAAATGCTGTGCAAAATTATGTCTCATATGTCGCAAATTACACTACGGTCATAATTTTAGAACATTTGGACATTAGGTGATATCATAGATTCAGCAAAATGTTTATGTAAGTTTTAAGCATGTGCCTAGACCTATACATCTAGTAATTGTTCAGTATAATTGCCTAGCTAAACCATTAAGCACTTCCGTTCGCAACTTTCCGCGTATTCTGGTATGGCGGAACTTAACGCCGACTTAATTTTTTTTTTATAAAATAGCTTAAAAGAAAATAGCAGATTTACATGAATTATATAGCAAAAAATCCCACACATTATATACATACATATATAGAATAAGTCATCTTGTTAACGAGGCGAAAAACTGCCCACCCTTTCAGCAAGCCGTAGAAAAGGCTCAGAATAGCCTATTAACGCGGTGACAGTCTTGCATCGTCTCGCCAGAATGATAATACTCTACTTCTATTTTCTTTTTGGTCAGTGCCAACATTCACTAATTAGATTATTCTGTTCAATGGGACTTGGTACTGTGCGTGGCAATTATTTTTTAAAGCTCATGAAAAATGTATGAATTCTGTTCTTAGAAGAGCACTTGGATCAATGGATTTGGATTCAAAAATTATGAATATTTTATATTTGTTTCTTGTTTTGGTGTAAAATGAATCATATTTTTTTATCTTCTTTTCATTTACTTTTTTTTTATTTACTGTCGATTTACTGTTTTTATAAAAGGCGTTCAACGCCGCGCTTTGACTTGTTATTAGAGCGAGGAAATGTTACTAATTCATTCTCCCAAGTGGAAATGGATTCCAACAGTATTTCCAATAAATTTAATTTGTAACAAAATCTTCTCTTTTTTAGAAACAACCAAAAAAGCGAAATATCAATAAAGAAAACAAAATATTTATTTATAATTTACGATTCAACTTACAAATACCACGAAGCCAAAATCTTATATCACTTTTAATAAGTCCTTCGCTACACTATATATGTATATATGAAAATATATAACATATAATAAATATATAAGTATACTATATTACGTAGGCCGTAAGTCACTAGTAATGGCAGAGTAGGGTACTAATAACTGCCTGACAATGTTTGGGCGGGAAATATTTTCTTTTTATTGCCGCCCCAGCGTACAATTACAGCTCCAATTAACTTAAATTGAAGGTGGCGATTAACAGTTTGTTATGCGACGTTACAATGATTTAAAATGTCGAAATTAAGCTTTTGTTCTTTAATATTTTTATTAGAATAAGATTAGAGGACAGTCGTGGACACAAGCGTGTGACTGTAAGCGCTTCAGGGAGTGGGTTCGATTTCTATTTGTGGTAATATTTAATATTCTCATTTCTTCATTTTGATGTCGAGGTAAAGCGCTGTGTTGAGATCCGCTACTCAACTCGCGTGATTGAACCGTGTATCTGTATTAAGATTATATATATATTGCATGACATTTTAATCTCTAATATGGCGTATATTATTAAGGCGCTTTGTTCTTGGTAGAGCGTAATTTATTTCCCTAACTGGTAATAGAATCTACAATCTTTGCGTTTACAGTCAAATGCTTTTTCACTGTACCATTATTGCTATATATTAAGCATGAAACCAAGTTATCAAACGTACATCTCGTACGTCATTACCAACATACCGCTGTTTATTACACCCCGATGCACTATGCGACTGTTACTAAATATTGTAATATACTGTTAAATAGTAACTGAAATACTATTAATAAATTATTCGAGGCCGGTCATGGCGCATATATTACATATGACAGGTTATGGGTGCGATTCTCATTCGAGGAAATATTATTTTTTTTGATTTCCTCTGGTAACGAGGGAAAGTGCGCTGCAAAAGCCTCCAGAATTTGATGAAAAATGGAGAACGGAGTTGTTTTAATTAATCTTTACGCTAGGCTTCCAGTTTCCATCTGCCTATCCTGCTATGCGCGGGATACAGCGTGAAGCTAATAAAAATATATTAAATACATATTTTATAAATACATGACCTTGAATTTATTATATTCATATAAAATATAGGTATAAACTGACGTAAAAAGATTACAAACTACACTGTTTCAAAGCAGATTATTTAGTAAAGCCGGTTCCCGAAACGGAGCACAAATTAGTGAAGTAACTTATGTATGAAATTCATATTATTTTCGGTAAGTGGCATACGTGGAAACAACTTCACAACAGAGCACGTAGCACGTAAATTTTACGGAAGACGTATTCTATTACGTGCACTATACGTAATTCTAGCTTTATCATCTTATATGGAGCTAGTGATTTATATACCATTAATTATAGTAGAACTTAGAAGTGTGTGAGATTCTATTGTGGCGTAATTAAGATTTGCTTGTTTGAAGATTTTTTTATGGTAAAAAAAGATAAACGAGCGTATGGGTCACCTGATGGTAAGAGATCACGACTACGTGTTGCACCAGAGGTTGCTTTGTAGGCTTCTATGTAAGTTTTTTTTAGTTTTTCCGGTATGGAAAGGAGAAGAAAGTAATAAATAGAGAACTATGTGATTTACTACTCAATTCTCTCTGCCTATCTTGCTATAATAATTTTTAATTGTAATACTCGTATTAGGTATATAATATAAGAATTCGAAGGAAAGTGTGGAACGGAGTGTTCCCCCTCCTTACCCTACTGTGTTGCGGGATACAGCGTGAAGCTGAAAAAAAAAAGTTTTATATACGTATCGATTTTTTATGTATATAGGTATTTAGATTACCATTAAAATCATTTTTAGAAGACGCGAGATAATCGAATACAAAATAATTTTTATTTATTCTAACAATACCTTAACTGAGATGAATAAAAGAGGAACTTCGGGTTAAAAAAGCGAAAACACTTAACAATTATGCAGATGAATATCACTGTCGTCATCGTTTTATACTGTTTTCGTATTTTACTTTTCACTTGTTTGTGACAGCTTCGCGTAATTGTTTTATTTCGAAACTGTGTTTTTGTGGTGTAATAAGACGTGAAAGGCAGATAGAAAGAAATAAAGAGATATTCGCTTAAAAATGGTATAGATATAATTTTTGGGCGAATATCTCTTTCTCTCTCTTCTCTCCCATCATTGCCTCACGGTCTTAGCATTATAATGTTATTAAAAGATAAATGTAAAACGTACGGTGGAAAATTAATATCACATTTTCCAAAGCATACATTTCCTTAAAAGCCAATTACCTATGATAACATTAGCGTTATTTTCATATCTTATGGGCAGCATCGGGCTTGATACGTTCAAATCGAAATTCTATGTTAAATATATTTTGCTGACAAAGGAGGTTGATCCGACATCGACATGAGTACGGTGAGTATTGACATACCATTTTTTACTTTATATAACAAAATGTCAGTACCACTATAGACCTTTATCATTGACAATAAAATGTATAAATTTATGACAAAAAGCCTTCTAAGCAATTCGTTTTATTTACCAAATTTGGAAAATGATAAAATTAGGTACATACATAAGGTAGAACCAAAACCGTAAAAGGCGAAAAAGCAAGTATTACAATAAAAGTAAAGTAAGGTATAAGTAAAAATATGGTAAGAAACAAATATATTTAATAGAAACTTGAGTAATATAAATAAATTTCTAAGAACAGCGAAATGTCTCTAAGTAAAATCTTCCAACACGTTACGTGACTCCAATCGTTAAATGTCAGCTTAGGAATTATACTTTAGATGTTCTCGTTATTTGAAACAGTATAAAATAAATACAATTGTGTAATCCTACATTTGAATTATATATATATATATATATGTTCGATCGATGTTGTGGGTTCGATCCCCACTCGAGGGAAAGAATTATTATTTCTTAATATTTTAATTTCATCGCTATGGTACCAAGGCAATAGCCCGACCTCAAGCCAATCAGCATGCAATGCCTCAAAAAAATCGGCGGAAAGTGGGCCACGGAGTGTCATAACACTAGGCTCCCCACTTTTAATGTATAAAATACTAGGTAGGTAATATGATATTTTATCGCAATATCAAAATTCTTAGTTAAGTATGTCTGTCTGGGTAAAGTCAGTCCTTTCAGGTTTCTTACGTTGAATGCCTCTCGTGGATGCCAGGGAGCGCTTTGGTGCCTATCCCAGCAATGCAAATGGAGGAGACGATTGCCTCTCGCCGCCTTTTCAAGACTTTAATAAAGGCAAGTTCTATGGCGGTGAAAAATTCATTCAATTAGATATTTACGTATTTCTCCGCACCTCGCAAGTTTTAATTAAACTGACTAGCAAGATCTATTTACGACATTGAGTTAATTAACATTTTTTTTTGCATTAGTACAAAATATACGGTCTAGAAAAAATATTTACTAGCGTGTGTCTAGTAAAATATTTTACTGTTAGGAAGGTTTTTTGTTTTTAAATATGCTTATACATATTTTTAATATTTGTTTTACCAACAGTATAATTATATATTTTTTTCATTAAGCTTTATTTATATTCGTACGTCTTCCAGCAATGTGATCCCGTGGATAATACAAAAAAAGCCTTTCTAAATTCAAATTATCATTCTAAACGGAAAAAGAAGCAATCATAAGAGGCCAGTTATTTGTATTTCAAAAGTATCTAACACATTTCATATAAATATTACAACATTCACTCTATAAGATTTTTAAAAAAACAGAGAGAGAGAGAGAGAAATCAAATGTTTTAGAAACACAACTATCCCAATATAATATGCATCACCAGAAAGACCATTGCACCATGAGATTATTTAATTTGCACATTCCAACCGTTTTCAATTTCATTAAAAGAATTCTACTAAATTGCTCTTTCATTCACTTGACTTCTAATCCTTGGATTTAGTGGGAGAGAATTGCGCGACATTCCTCTGGCCCCCGACGTGCTTTGTCCGCGATGCAAATCAATTGCCTCCTCCTCAGAACAGAGCTAAAGGCAGCTGCATTAAAGAGATTTTGTAAACCTACCAGTAGGTATATACTGCATTTTATTGTATTTGCGTTCTTTTAATGTTATATAGATATTATAAACTTTAAAAAGGCTTACTTTCTTAATTTCAGTGATTTATCCAAAAACTACAAGCAAATGTTTCTAAACATATTACCTATATAGCAACAAAATTTTAGAAACATAATTATATATGTCAATATTTAATGTCACATGGCATTGGTCTTTTATTATTATCTCTATCTTCTCTTTGTCACCAATAGGCTCCCAAACGGTTTGACCGATTGAGATGAACATTTGCAAACATATAGATATGACCACGTAGATGGTTAGGCGAAAAAAAATTCTAAAAATTCAGTTCGGTTCAGTTCTTAATTTATCAAAATTCAAAAATTCTTTTCTCGCTTCGCTCAACATGTGAACACTACCGAGATTTTGCGAGCGCAGCGAGTCAAAATTGAGGTCCGGTTCGTGCTCCTAGTTATAAAAAAATCTATAAATGGCAATTGGTTATAAAAATTGTGGAAATCCTTTAGATAACACTGTGTTTAGTTCTTGCAGATGATTACTTTGTTGCAGGGATTAGAACAGGAGGATAGGCTCTCTATATTAGAATATGTATTTAAATCGTTACAAATAAATAAGCAAATATACAATTATTGTAATATCGATAAAATAATGAACATTAAATGAAATAGGCACAGACTATAAGGTGATGGGTATAGACTTGAGATATAATTCTAGCTATAGTCAAATTCTTTATGTTTGGTTAAAATTTTTCCTTGCATTTATCAAATTCGGCTTTTTGTATACAAGATATTTTATCATAAATAAAATATCTAACCTAAGTATAAAAGTATATTGGATAGGTGTTCTTTCATTTGATTTTCGTGGAAAAAACAAGCTGTCAATTCTTTCCTATGCCTATTCGCATAGCGAAATCAGCGCTCCAAGAAGGCGTTCATTCGTAAACACTTCCAAAATAAATATGGGCTGGCTGGAACTTGTATGTATTATGAATTTAGTGTGTATTACCCTTAGCGCGCACTGGTGACTTTTGTCACGGTGACAATAAATTTTTTGTCACTGACATGTCACCATACTTTTCGCGACTGCGCGCACTTGCGATGACAGTGACGAAATTTTTTACATTTGATAAAATGAATTTCGAAGAGATGGTTGTCTGTGCACTTATATTAAGAAATAGAAAAAAAAGCAAACGTAGAAAATATTGGCTTTCAATTTTTCATTTGTCATAGAGCAATAGTCTCAACTCAATTTCGTCAATCAGCATTGTCATTGTCTATTTCATCTTCATGAAAACACACGTTTTGCCTTGTATATGAACTTGACGCCATTCTTGAAATAAAAATTCGGTGCTGCAATGCAACACGCTGCTGTTTCATGTTTATGCGGAAGACGACTAGTATGGAAACCGCAAGGGGGAGGTGACATTTAGTTGCTAATGCGCGCACGGCCATACAAATCTATGGACGCGGTGACAGTTGCGTCACCGGCGTGTTGCCGTCCTCCGCGGACAAAAAGTCACCCAATTGTCACGTATCCAAATGCGCGCACCTTCATTAAGTGTAATGTACACGGTGACAGTCACGCAACAGTCACGGTGACAAAAATCACTAGTGCGCGCTATACCTAAATGTACAAATGTCGTTGAAATTTAGTCTTTAAATATTAAGAACAACAAAAAAAGACTATCGTTTGACTGCTGTCAATGACTAATTAAATGAATCATGACTTTAATATTTAAAAAAAAAAATCGAAATTAAATAGATGAAATTATTATTTTGATGTAAGAATGTAACAACAAATGTAAAAAAAGACGACTATTTAAATGCTTCAATAACGATGGTTCAAAATATTAATCGCTTTGAGCAACGATTATTAAAAACAAATAGGTACTTGTATTAATAATAAAGAAAAATGTGAAAGATCGACTATTTTTCAATAACTTTTACTATTATTTTTCTCGTATATTGAAATGGTGATGTCAAATAGCTTATTTTCATATAATAATAAAATTTTATATAAAACGATACGTGGTACGAGAAAGACAATAAATGCGAGAGTGCAATAGACATTCAGTATGTAAAACGAAATTTACGGTGGCAATTTCTTTTTGTAATATAACTTGTAGCCATTTTAGAAATGCTATATAATATCCACATAAAAATACATAAAATTATTTTAATATAACAAATATTTATATATTATTGAAACGATCCCAGAAAGAAATTATTATAATTTATTCGGATAAATATAAGGTACTTACATATAATCAATATTTAGAAGTAATTATTAACATTGACAATGTTTAATGGGATTGATTTTGGACAATTTTCAGCTGTTGCGGTTGAAGTCGAATTAGGCACAACCAGAACTTCACTGTACGGTGTTTGTAGCCTTTCGGCCATATGTTTCAATTGCATGGCCGATGTCTGGTTTTTACCAAAGCTTCTTGCTCTAGCTTTATCCCGGATTCTGATTCTCAAGTCACAAATACCTACGAACGACAATTGTATAAAATTACAATAGTCCTTATTTTTGTACCTAATTGTCTATATTAAGTAATAGCATAAATCTTTATGAAAATATTTGATATTTTAAACAACAACAAGGGATCTTCTTTTAGTGGAAGTATACAAGACAGTATACTTACATATATATGTATGCGTAAGCATATAGGGAGAGGGCTGATGAGTTTATCGCCCCAAATAATCAATTTGCGATTAAGCGAGGGAATGTAGCGATCATTCTTGTCAACGTTTCAAGGGTAGCTATGTTTTTTTATAGTTAAAGAATATTTTTGAGTCGTTACAATGGGATGATGGGCCCATGGTTACTATTCTACCTCCTTACCAGCTGTAATATCAATATTGATATTTATATATTTTTTAACTAAAATAATTTTAGCAAGAATATCAATATTGAAAAGAAATCATCGTTGGTTTATTTAGAAAAAATGGGCCCATCATGGTTACTATTCTACCTCCTTACCAGCTGTAATATCAATATTGATATTTATATATTTTTTAACTAAAATAATTTTAGCAAGAATATCAATATTGAAAAGAAATCATCGTTGGTTTATTTAGAAAAAAAAACTATAATAAAAAACATCTGGGAACAAATTATTATAAGCATGAACATATCTTATGTGAAAATACAAATATGTATGTATTCCATTTCATATATTTTTATTGCGCACAAGAGAAAAAAAACATTAAATAAAAGCAAGCGCGGCTTTTATTTCAACAAGGCTGGTACAGAAACATTTTTTTGCAGCCATAGTTTATACTTGGGACTACGTCGCTTGTATTGTAGCACAGAGAAATGACATGATTTTCCATTTATGAGACAGTAAATAGATGAGCTGACAAGATAAAAATTTGTATTATTTATGTATTTATATTTTAAAACAGTATAAATACACGTTTAAAATAAAAACTATAAGCCAAATTTCTTAAAAGCCTTTTCTGTCTCCAATTTAGATTTACCAAATTGCTTGTATGCATAACACATAAAAAGTACAAAACCATGCTTTTTATATTATAGAAATATTATACGTAGCCTCGCCATGTAATCTCCTTAGACGTCGATTTCATCAGGTTCTATTCGGAATAATTTATCAAATTGCATCGAGGAATGCACATGCTTGGCTCAGCTGCTCGAGTCGCTAGGCAATTTTTTATTCCCTTCTCATCCCGTCGGTAATGCTCCTTAGGGAACTGTTGGGGAGACATACCCACTGATATCAATCTAAATACACGCTGTGGCTTCCAATGTTAAATTGAGTTTTTGATAAGAATAGCATTTTCTAATATTCCTTCATGTTCTGTAGTTTTTTATATTAAATTAAATAAATATCGTCTATTTGACGCTATTAATATTAATTCATTAGAATTCAATGTTGAAAAAATATATGATTCTAGAATAATTACTTGTTTTGTATTACGTAGGTAGGTAGGTCTTGTCTTTCAACGTTGATTCAGATGTATTCTTCACACCAGTACGAGTCATAAGTGGCAAATGTTTTAATATGGCAAGATAAAAAATAATGTTTTCTTCCTGGCTGAAGTAAATTTAAATTTTGTCGAGAAGCGCTGGCTGAATGAAGTTTAAGAAAACACAATAAGATTTTTTAATAAAATATGTAAAGAGCGTCCTGTATTTTCTAATATTATAGAATAGATTGTTGGTATGATTAGCTGTGGAGTAGGTATATATTCATAAAAAAACATATTTTTATTTAGTTTTGCATCTGTATATTGAACTTTATATGTGAAATTTCAATTATGATTTATACGTGTATCTGCTTTTAAATGTATATTTTTATTACAATAAAAAAATAAATAATTGCGTGTTGAGTGGCGGAACTAAACGCTGCACTTTGCTTCGGCACCAGAACCAAGAAGAAGAAAAAGCGACGACTGGCCTCAAAATCAAAAAAATTATAGTTACTTATTTCTAATTAAATTACTACACAGACACGCCCACGCAAGTTAATAAACGGAAGTGCATAGCCGTCACGTCTCCATTGAGGTGGAATTTAATATAGCGCTGGTGGAAAGCATTGCAAGACCACAACTAATAAACGTAATTTAGCATCCAAACATCAGCCTGATCCGGATGTCCTTAGAGGCCAGAATGGCACCCGTAATTAATTTGCAGCCAGTAATTTCCTAGTAAGGTATCGTTCTGATTGTTTATATCTAGGTATATATTTTCTTTTAATATTGAGTAATAATAAATTTAACAATTTGAACCCATGTCCCACACCTCCATGACCGCCTTGTGTTCTGCATAAAATTGACACTTATTTATAATATTTTGCTAGTAAAAGTCTTATTTTCTGAACTACGCAGAGTAATTAAATACTCAGTTCTCTCATGAATTACCTATCACGTAACCCAAGTAATTTTACATTTGCGAGCTACTATAGGGAAGGATTTATTTCCTCAAACAATATTAAAGATCTGGGGGTAAAAGGTTCTTACTTAGAAATAGTTGCAACAGAAAATAATTAAAAGAAGAATTTAAAATTTATTCAAATATTTATGTAATGTAAAAATATGTAAAATGTGTATAATATATTTTTAATAGTTAAAAGGAAAAATCGTTTATTAAAGTTGGTGAGTTTAAGTGTGAACAAGCTCTTACAATCACTTGCACAAAATATCTCTAATTGATCCTAGAAAATAATTGGAAGTACAACTTGCGGACGGATATTTTTATGTAATTCACGAATCGTATTCAATTACGTTTGATTTCCCTGATGATAATAAATCAACTCGACTGCAGTTGGTTAAAAATCAAGTTATATAAATTAATAGCATGAATCTTATAAAATACTTCCAAAATATGACTATATTTTGTGCAATTTTTTTTAGTTTATTGTAAGAAAACCAAGTAAAGTAAGTGTCCGCTGTCCCGACTAATGAAAATGACTACAGTATGCGGTCCCTACAGCTTGCTTAAACGGAAATCTCTCGCACCCTGAAGATGTTGATGGAACTACCTATGAAAATGAGCCCTAATAGTTGTAGGTTTGATGCCCACATGGAAAAGGATTTTTTATTCTTGTCTTCAACACACATTTCCCTAATTTGGTGAACATAGTGAAGAAGATAGTGTCTTGGCACTAGGTTCTCTCTGTCTTCACTGCTGCATAGGATATGAATGAAGCTGAAAAAATATATATTAAGCTAAAAGTACTTTCAAATATATTCGTACATTTTTCTGTTATGCTTAGGTTATAGTAATATCACAAATGGATATTATATGTCGTTTTGACGTATCGGCAGTCGAACACCAACTCATGTCTACTAGTTTCGTCAAAAATAACCGACCAAGAAAGAAAGATATTTTTTTAATTGTCAGACTAACACTTTTCTGATGAAAAGTTAGATACGATATCATTAAATTGTTTTTACAAGGCATACTGTCTTAACTACATATTAGACTAATAGTCCTCAAAATTTCAGCTTTGCTAAAATGAGGTAGTTGTAACTATTTTATAAGTAAATTTTATAAACTGACATAAAATTTATAAGAATATAAAATTAAGTATATGTATAGGTTTAACTCACAAAGATAAAAAAGATATTTTTTTAGTTTAAAATATATCTTTATTCATGAACCGCCACACCCGATATTTCCCGGGAGTGATCAAAATTAACCTTTCCTAATTATATAACTGAAACTAAATAAAGCAATTACAGCGAAGGATAGCAAAGGATAGCCCATTTAAATTATTTGTGCGAGATGCTTCTGTTGATGATGTTACTTTGATTGTGAATTTGTAGTGCGGTCATCCCCCGGGATGGAATTCAACGATTTGTGTGAAATAGGTTACAACTTGCAAGTGATGGGGATGGCAGTGTTGAATCAAAAATAAATTTGTGTATCAATATTCAAGTTAGGTGGGGGGTTGAGGGTCAAGGGCACGAAGTGTTGCTGTAAATGATTGATAGGTTGTGGGTTCGATTCTCACTCGAGGAAATGAAATATTTAAAATTTTTATGCCTTCGGTCTGGTGTCGAGGCAAAGCGCGGCTTTAAGTTCCGCCACTCAACACGCAACGCCCCTAGAATTCAGCAGGAAATGAGAAACGGAGTGTTTTAACACTAGGTTTCCTTATTCAAGTCATAGATGAGTCGTCCTGGTCACAAAGATTTTCATTCTTTTAATTTTATTTAATTTTCCCACCCAGGCTTAACTCGATTCAAAACCAAGAAATGAAAAAAATGTCCAGCAAATAGTGCAGTAAAGTTATTCTTAACTAAACAAGTTATAGTACTAATATTTATAGAAAAATATTTTTTTTGAAAATTTTACCCTGTGATAATATAGCCTGTATGCGCTACTAAGTGCTCTACCTATCTATATAGGTTTGACGTTATTTGTACAATTATATAAAGAATTACTTTATATAATAAATATTTAATTCCTTTAGTTAGTTTTTACGTGTATATTATCTAAAAGACCTTCTTTGACCTATATTTGTCTAGCTTACCGTTTCGTAGCTTATCTTATTAGTACATATTCCTTATCTTATTAGGCCACAGCCTGGATTACTTTCTACGAAATACAAATAAAAGGAAAAAATAGCAGCTCCTTATATGAAAGTATTTTTTTCTCTTATTATTTAAAAAAGTCTTTATTCAATGGTTAAATTCCAAACAACATGTGTTTTTTACTGGCCAGCTTAATTGAACTTAACAAATAAATGGTTTAGAATCTAATTAAGTCAGTCCTCAACCATTCACTCCCATATCAGTGTAAACAGAGGTAAACTTGGAAACTAGTGTTAAAACACTCTGTTGCCATTAAGACATTTCGGTGTAACTAGACGAGACAGGTTGTGGGTTTGATTCTCACTGAGGGAATGAAATATTTATTAATTTACATTTCTTCGCTCTGGTGTCGAGGCTAGGCTCTCTCTGGCTACCTTGCCTATTCATCTTTTATACATTAATAAAAATACCTAAAACAAAATATATTGATTATAAAATTCTTCAGGGTTGTTTGAATATTGAGTTAATTATTTGAATTGCTGCTTTAGCTGTGTCTAGGTCGACATGAATAAAGGCACCCGCTCTGGACTTGATAAGTAGTGTATTGAACAACGTTGTAAACCTTTTGAAAGCAGAATATCTCAATTTGAATGGCTCCGACACTAACTTTGAATACTAAGTAAATACCATTTTATTAGGAACAGCCAAGTTCCTCGAACGTCTAAGTTTATTCAAATACTTAATGAAACTAGCTAAGTTAAATTAAATTGTATATTTATATAACGTGACTAAAATTTTTATATGTTAATGTTGTCGTCGAAACGCAGTGTTTGTGTTCGATAGTCGTAAGTTCAAATCTGAAAAGACTAAATACCGATTAGGTTAGATTATCAAATGTATATGTCTAAAATGAGACACTGGACACAGCATATATCTTTGTATTAACCTCGAATTGAGTTGAAGTAAAAATAATATTACAATCATATTATAACTTAAAATTGTTCAAGAAGAAGAAGAAGAAGAAGCGCGTCTATCTCCACCTCAAAGGCCGGCAACGCACCTGTAGCTCCCCCGGTGCTGCACGGGGTCGTGGGCGGCGGTGATCATCATCAGGTGACCCGAACGATCGTTTGCCTTGTCCTTTTTCCATAAAAAAAAAAAATGAGTTTTATGTTTTATATATATGCAAAAAACATCTTCAAGTCTTCTCCCTCAACAAACGGGGGTAGAGGTCATTCGTTGCCCACTTTCCGTTTACTTTGACTCAAATGTTTCTATGCATAATAAGATATATATATATATATATATATATATATATATATATAGAGANATATATATAGTAGTACGACGG
>HE671286.1:180447-220048 GCA_000313835.2 Heliconius melpomene melpomene | reverse complement strand
CGCTCGAATGACTCCACAAAGTCCCCTCTTCGCCGCCCCTACTATATATAACTTTAGACATTCCGGTAGAGGCTACGCATTTGTTTGAAACTATTATTGATTTCAAAGAGTACAACAATATACAATATATGTACTTGATATATTGTTTTGTTGTACCTATGTATGTATATGTATGTATATGTATTGTGATGACAATAACAAGTTTAAGTATTAAGTTTTAAGTGGCCAAAAATACCTTTGTATCCAATGATTATTATTCAATGTAGTTTTTAAGGAATAAAAAAGAAAATAATACAAAAAAGTGTCGATTTTAAAGATATTGAAACAATTATATATATAGATAATAATGATTTTTGTTATATATTTTCTTTTTATTTTAATTGTTTCAATATCTTTAAAATATATATATATATATATATATATATATATATATATATAGAGGACATATATATAGAGGTCACAGGGGCAGGGGGTTAGATCACCACTCCAGGGAATTAATTATTATTTATTAATATTTCAGCTCGGGTACCAAGGTATAATCGCGGCGCGTCGTCCAAAATTTGGCGGAAGGTGAGGAACGGAGTGCCATAACACTAGATTCCCTCTGCCTACTATGCCAAAACTAAAATTCAAATAGCTATAACTAAAACATTATCATAGCATAGCTATATGTTTAGAATTAAATTAGCAAACACAAATGCACCAGCAAACAACACGACTCTAATAATTAACAGAAACAAAACGCGCACCACAAATTAATATGCACTGAGCCGCATGCACTCTCTATTCAATTTTGATACTAATTATTTCGTTATGTATCGAATCAGTACGGGTGAATTTGATGTGAATTAACGGTTTATTAACCTGATTTTTACTATTTATGACTTTTTGCTATTTGTTTATCTTATATCATTTTTTTAAGTGGACCCAAAAAATTAGCATTCAGTTTGCATAATTCTCCAGAGACCCAAAGCCGCCACTGATGAAATGGAAGTTGGCTGGTCATGTTCGTGTAGACGTATCACGATATTCAACACTTGATGGGGAAACATTGAAAAATAGAAACAAAAATCATTCAAATTCAATCAGTAATTCCAGAAATATGCGTGTACTAACAAACAAAAACATTAAAACATAAGTAAGCAAGTAAAATCAGCTTTTATTACTAAAACTCAATATAATATTTTATAGTTAGGACAAATATTATTGTAATATTAAACAATGGATAATCGTAGAAAGTTGCAAATGATAAAGTAATATTAAGTTATCATAAAGGGTAATCGCCTTTCATGGTGCGGTAGGGTGCTTAAGCAACCGGTGTGAGTGTCGGCCGGAAGCCGTTTATACGTTGCCTAGATACGGAAGCTTTGATAGCCAGCTCCTTGATATACTAGCTTCGTGTTGGCTTGAGCTAGAAAATTTTACTGACGTCCGTGAGATGGTGGATATCGTTTTGAGGGAAATAGAAAAGTTTTTCAAAGACATTGTTATAAAAGAAAAAAAAAATCTGCTTATAATTTTTTTTAGAAGTAAAACAAATTCATATTTTATTTCATTCCCTTTTGACACGTCGCGTCGTAACGTAACGCATCGTTACGGCACCGGTCTATCTAGCTTCCCTTTCTCTCTCGCATACAGCAGCGGCAGGCAGGCTTCTCCTCTCTCAATCTAACCTACAGCTTCTCTCTCCTCTCTTCGAATGACTAAGTGTTTAGAGTGCGATAGACTTATACGAGTATACTGTTGATGGTGAGTGGTCTTAGCACTCGGTTCCCTATGCCTACCCCGCTGTGTGCGGGATACAGCGTGAAGCTGATTTAATTTATCAAATTGTTATAGCTCCAAACATATCCCGCATTCAGTGGCGTAGGCAGAGGGAACATAGTTTCAAGATATTCCATATTATTTATTTCCTACTTTTTGCTCGAATTCAGGACAGTTTCGTCGAGCGTCTGCGTTCAACTCCGTACTTTGGAGTATTAGTTTCTACCACTCCACTGTATAGTGAGAACAAATATCATTATATTCATATTAACATTTTTATTATATTACATTTTTATTTAACAATTGAGAAAAAAATAAAACTTTTTACATAATAATAATATAATTCCAACAACAGCTTTTTAAGTAGACTCAATTGTTTTAGTTCATAATTATGATTTTTTTTACATTATTAAGTTATTATGATTTAATATTAAATATGAATTAACTTACATATTGCATTGTTTTGAAACCGACATTTCCTATGTTTCAACCGTAAGGCTCCTATTTTACGACCGGACTGGCGACCTAAATAAAAGACGAATCTTTTTATACAGTCCTTTTGTCATTTTTACAGAGGTCCGTCGAAAGCTTTTACGAGTCGATTCATAGTTGCGTCATGCTGTATGTGATACCTGAGTGGAAAAATGAACAAGTAATAAACAAACGCAACAGAGTGTGTTAACACTAGGTTCCCAGGGTTCCTCTGTCTATCCTGCTTTGTGCGGGATCTAAGGATCATAGTGCGTAGTACAGTCAAAATCCGTTTGACTATTAAAGCGATAAAAAAATATATTTGCGCTCTCTGAAGTAAAAAAAAAATTAAAACAGACAAAAATAACTAATAAAGACAGAGATAATTTTATATTGAAATTTTATAATGTTTGTGATTAATACTCAATAGAAAGCCCAAACTTTTGTCATGTAAAATTTTGTGGACAATAGTTGCTAACCAATAATATAATTATAAAATCTTGTATACTAATTTTAAATTATGAACAAGGAAAAAAGATTTTTCTGTTAAATGTTTCCTTTACAGCAATGAATGTTACTGTCCTCCTAAAGTCCATATAATGTGTCGGAGACGACCACTTTTCCATAGACATGGAGACGTTGAAACGACTAGAATATATTAAATATATTGTGGAAAATGTATTGTGCTATTGTAGAAAGTAACATTAATATTTAATACACATTTAAACTAAATAAGACGAAATGCCTTCTACCATATGGGACCCACTCATAAAATCTTGAAAGTCTCAAACCCACCATACCAGAATTTCTGCAGGTATCCAGGGCAGTACGCGAGGCAACTAATAAATCGTTGGCGGTAGTTTGATATAATAATTATGTCAACTGACAGACGATTGCCACCTCAGTCTACCCGCGGCCACGGACTACTGCAAAATGTTCGAAACGTCGAGTTATCAAAAATGTTTAAAATTAAATATACGCGATTAATCCGGTTAAATAGTTTCATTTAAAATGTGTAATAATTGTGAAAATCAAAGATCTCATTATTTTTTTGCAAATTAAGTTTATTGACTTTTCCAATGTGAGAGTTTGATATTTTTTCTAAGTATATGAAATATGTGATGTACTTTGATATTGCGCTAAGGCTGTGGACGAAGTTTCCGCAAATTCAAGTGCTTCCGTGGAATATTTTAAGTGAAATAAAAGGAGAAAAGTGTTGCCGCAAAGTATAAGTTCCATCTAACTTCTAACGTTGTAGTGAGTGGACGGCAAACAAATTGAATGATCGCGGACAAGTTAAGAAAACTTGTTCGCGATGCAGCTGAAAGAATTTTACAAAATTTATATCAATTTTGTTTATAGACTACGAGGAAAGGGTAAGTGTTTTGTCTTATGTTTATTTGTGTTTGTGCGTAATTGCTTCGGCACATAATAAAGTAAATTTAATATTTTTTTAGCTTCACACTGTATTCCACAAATAGCTGGGTAGGCAAAGGAAATCTGAGTTTCTAGTTAATATTAAAATTCCAAAATTTGTCTTAATAGACACTCGGTTCCTATTAAGATACTTCCTTTCCTCACTTGCCTCCAAATTGTGGATTCTAAGCTCTTTATCATTTTCATTGCCCTGTGGATAGATAGAATTAAGTTAAATTAGAATTTAGAGTGCACGTCTTATAATGTTTCTATTATGGAAAGTACTCGTAGATTAAACTATTATTACAATGCATTAATTTTTCGCGTGTAGACGACAACAGAAAGGAAATCCCTAGGCGCCGTGATTTGTTCTTGAAATACGGTATAAATGGATTGTCGAGTGAATGCCCGACGCTTTTGCCACTATCGGTTCAAGATTAAGGAAATTTACATTAATTTGTCTTGTCTATAAATGAAGAAAAAATTATATATTTTTTATAAACAAACTGTATTTAGTATTTTTTTTATTTCAATGTTGACCACCAAAATTAAAATTTAACCATTACAATTTGCAAATTATTCGAACGGTGGCGGTCGTCAAGAAAATGGACGTGTGTCCACATGATCCTATATAACCTCGAAGAGTAAAGAAATCTTCAGCTCTGTCATAAATATTTTACTAAAGTGAAAACCCAAAATTTACGGGAAAATAGTAGAAAAAGAAGATAAGTTATCGTCATATGTAAATGTTAAAGAAACTATCTTTTTTGATGTAGGAATGATTGGTTCAATAAATAAACACGCGTAAAACATCAACAATTTGAGATGGGGGCCTGACAGCACGCAAATTAATGAAGAGCGGTCAGCTGGGATTTATTAGGGTTCCGCGGGATTGCTCTCATCTTTTAGAGTATCTAGAATGCGGGGCCTGGGGGCCTGTAAGAGATCGTTTGTGAGAGGAAAGTAAATGAAAAATATGTACCTATGTGATAAATATCCCGTAGTAGCATCCCGTAGAAGGCCGTGAATATATCTATATATTTTAATTAATTATTTTTATTTTGTTTTTTTTGTAAGAGAGAACCTAATGATATCTTATCTTTCTTGTATATAAACTTCTTTATTGCATATCTTTTACAATAACCAAAGACGAATAACAAATTGTAACAGAGTATAAGTAAATTGACTACAGACTTCAATGTCAAATTATTAAGTGAAAGATAGTGATGTACATTTTACGTAATGATATATTTCTCCGTGTTTAAGCGGTGGGTAAACGTATAACACTAAAACAGTCACATTTGTTATTTTTTGAAGCAGCGGCGTATAGTAAAAAGCTATATTGCAGGTACAACAATATTTCAGTCACTTTCAATTTGAATGTCGTTTAAAATAGATTGAATATTAAATGCACTTACGGCACATTGCAGTCGTGGAAATAAGCATTTACATTTACCGCGCACTACGTTATGTCTCGATTGTGTATATTTTCTTGTTTTCTCTAGCAATGAATAATCGCGAACTTATTTTAATATGAGCCAAATAATAAAATTATAAATTTCGTAAATATTTTAACAAATTGAATTAATTAATTTATAATGACTAAGTTTTTTTGGTCTGTTTTATATATTTGGTATTTTGTCAAAAAGTTTATTATAGAGCTAGCAACAACCATATACGTTCCGTCCGTCGTACCTCCTCGATGTTCAGTTTCCCATTTACAGTGGCCTAACCCCTTAAAGGGTTAAAACGGGCGAGTTGGAATGACATTGCCGCTAATACATTCTATTCTACAACCGGATTAATCTTGAGGTCACTCGTGGCGCAGACAAAGTGTGACTGTGTGACCGACTGGTTGTGGGTTCGATCCCCACTTGAGGAAATGAAATATTTACATAAATTTTGATATTTCACATTTCATGTACTTCCATTTCATTCCATTTCTTCTCTCTGATGTCTAGATAAAGCGCGGCGTTTAGTTCCGCCGCTCGACACGCAAAGCCTCGAACCATCGAACCCAAAACCTGTTAAGTTTACAGTCGCAAGCTGGTGTCCCTGCGCCATTATGGCCTTTTATCATATTTATATGTTTTACTAAAAACAAATACACTCTTTACAACTATTTTTTCTTTAAGGTAAAATTGTACTGAAACAATTCAATATTGATAATATACGTAGTTTTATTTTTACTGGTAAGATTTGTATTCTTATGGTCAGGGTATCTAAATAAAAGAGGAATCTTCATGTGCTTTTGTCATTTTACGACGGGCCTTTGGGCGTGGAAAGATTTTACGATTCAATTTCTCGGGCACGTCTCTAGGCATGACTAGTTCCTCGTCCTGGGTTTCGTCGAGTGAATGATTGACGTGGAATAAGCTCTTATTTTATAGGTTTATTCCATATTTGGGCGAAAAGGTCAACATAATATTGTTTTTATTTTTTCTTTAAGTTCCAATCATCTAAGTGAAATATAGAATTCGACATACACTTAGCCTAACACTTAGCTTAGCCAGTATTAAGAGGGAGGCAACTTAACTAAAATATATAAAATATTGTTTCTTGGCCAATATGTAAGTTTTATAATCCTTACACACTGTTAGCAAAGTTACTTAATGGTTGATATATTATTAGATTTATCATTTTGGTCTTTAAAATTTTACAAAACATAAAAAGTTTTAAAACTAATATTAATAATGTAAAATTTTATACGTAGTGGGTATACAAATGATAAAAATGAAACTTTTGCAATTTATTTAAAATGAAACTTTTGCGATTTACACTAGTTACAAAAATAGATCTTGTGTATATATAAAAGATTAAATTTTCTTTGGGGCCAGTGGGGCCACAGAGGCACAAGCATGTAATTATATACGCGACTTTGGGATTGATTCCCACTCGAGAAAATGAAATATTTAATATTTTCATTTCTTCGCTCTGATGTCGATGCAAAGCACTGCGTTGAGTTCCGCTACTCGACATGCAACACTTCCGGAAACTGACTGAAAATGGCAACAGAGTCTCTTAGCACTAGGCTCCCATTGCCTACACTGCCAGATAAAAAAATCTGATACAAATTTTATTTTAGGAAATCTCAATCACTGAAAGTATTTATTGGACAGTATTTACAATTTTACGGCAATAAAACCTTTCCAGAGCCGTGTATCTCAATTTGAATGGTATCTGAACTAAGTTTGAGTACTAAATAAACGCTTTTAGACGTAGTGGGTCTATTCGGCCCATTCGCTTTCAATTCTAGCAATAGATTCGCGTTTTATACGTTTTGGAACGTGTCGTGTCTCTGTGAAAGAATTAAACCATTTATATATTGTTAAGATACTGCGTGCTAATTGGTGGAATTTAACGCCGCGCTTTGTCTTGTTACTAAAACGGGAAATTGAAAATATTGGTGGGAATAGTATTCACAACAGTCGAGTATAAAATTAAATCTATTGTAACGCGGTCGTATACTTTAAATTTCAAGTCGAGTACAAATCTTTCGTAAGACAAGATAAAGTTTTTTTATATATTTTAAAAATTGTAAAAATGTATTTTTTTGTATTACATATTAAGCTTAAAATGATTTTTTTATTGATATAAATTATTAAAGATTAATTGAGAAACATTTAATAATCATAACGAGTTCGTCATATTAAATAAATTTTACCAAATGAATTTACGAAAAATTAAGTTTCAATGGAACAACACTCTTCATGAACAACAATATATTAAGGAAAACGAGAAAATTATACAACTTTCAGCTGAATTCATTTTAATATAACTACTGAAACAATAAAGTGCAAATTTTAATAAATGGAAAATATAGAGATGTCAATTTGTGTCAAATTATACTAAACTGGTATAAGTAAATCAATTTATACCAACTTAGTGGCACACACATACACGCTAGGTCTCTGCAAGTGGCTGTAAGAGCCTAAATTATATAATTTATAATAGAGACCGTCTACTCTTAAACTGAACATGCAGCTTGTCATTTGTTTCTCAGGAACTTCACAGTAAAAAATCGCATCAACAGGAACGTCACAGTAAAAAATCGCATCAGCAAAAAAATATATAAGAAAAAATACATTTTTAAACCGCCTTCCTAAAGGAGACGAGTTTACCTCAAATTAAAAAAAAAGAATGTTGTCAGTTACATGCAATGTTATAGACATACGCTATTGTAAAATTTTAAAAAAAAACTAAATATATATTCAATTGTTCTATTTGTTTATTATTTGTTATATATTTTGCTGATACTATTTTTATATCATTATTAATGATTATTCCTTATATTTAATGATTATTCCTTATATTACATAACAAATCATTTACATACGAGTTTATTATACTGCAAAAATATAATACTCATCGATTAAAAATAACTTTTCAACAAAAAAAAAAACAATAAAAATCGTTTTACAATGTTACAATTCGAAGCGAAAAAATCAGGCTATAGTTGACATCGTTATTTTCTGATTCGCTGGTACACAAGAGTGGAGGAAAATCCCAGGGCGACGTTATTCGTGCTCGGAAGCCAGTATAAATGGATCGACGAGTAAACGTTCGATGCTGCCGGCATTATTATGACTTTATTGTATGAAGGATTTATATTTTTATATAAATATAGAGACCTTGCCTCGCCTCGGTCCGGCTTGGTTTGCTGAGAAATTAGATTGCTATGTTATACAGTTTGTATGAGTTGTACAGTTATGAAATTATATGTGTTGATATTCTTGATTATTGATTGCTTGTATATAGTGTAAAGGAGAACAGTTGTTTGTATAATAAATTGTAATACTACGGCTTGAGTACCCACTAAAAGTATATTGTATTTACATAGGAAAAAAATATCTTAAAAAGAAGACTGGTATTCATTTGTTTAGGATTTATTGCACTTATAGGGTATACCCTATTGGAGTCTTCACGATAACTATGTTAAAAATAATCAGCTTCACGCTGTATCCCGCACACAGCAGGGTAGGCAGAGAGAACCTAGTGTTAAGACACTCTGTTTCCCACTTTCTGCCGAATTCTGGAGTTACTTTAGTTAGTTAGTTTTTCTGCCGAATTCTGGAGTTAGTTTAGTTAGTTCGTTGCTAGCTGCAGTGTAGTTTACCTCGACACTAGAGCGAAGAAATGGAAATATAAACGTAAATAAATATTTCACTTCCTCAAGTGGGGATCAAACCCACAACCGTCGCGTTACAGTTACGCCTATGTAATTGAATAATATAATAGATGTCGACGTTACTTGCCTATTTTTAATAATTAGGAGCTTAGAAATGGTTTTACTTTAGAAAAAGTATTAATAATACAAAATTTCACCGAAATTACAGTGCACTGGAAAGTAATTACAAAAAATAGTGTATGTTCTTACAAGTAAGATCATAATAATACTGCATGCATAAGAGAGAATATCTTTCTGACAATAGAGCAGTGAATCCCAAAGTTCAATATCTGCGTTGAAGTTGGATAACTCAAGATGAAGTTCTGTTACGGGGTTATAATAACAAACGCAATAAAATTCCAAGATAACATTAGCTTAGGTAACTTTTTGTTTTACGATAACTTGGAGGTAACAAAAGCGTTTTTTATTTTCAAAATCTCAAAGTTTCTTATAATTTTGTTATTTTATTGAGGTTACGAATAAAAAAGGCATCGGCTGTGTTATCTTCGCACAATTTTAGGCCGTATTTTAAACATAAAACGTCCTGCGTTGAGAATTACGGGTGTGCTCGATTCTTGTTTCGGAAACGATAGCGAATATTCGTAAAATTTTCTGATATAAAAGAATCGAGTTTAATTTATTTTCATTTGGCCCTTTTTTAGCACACTGATAATACACATATAAAACTTTAATCAACATAGAACAACTTTAGAAAAATATCTGATAATGAAAAAAAACAACTAAATTGGTACTCTTAGCTAACGTAAAATTAATGTTCTAATTGGTTAACAATAACTTAAACACGTTTAAATACAACTGAGAGGACAGGGAAAGAAAGGAAAATCACAAACTTTTTATTTCTCAATATACAAGAAACCACCTAAATTTGTACTTACAAATAATTGACTTTAGGACCGCAAAGGGTGGGTTTCTATTAGAGCTGATAATAGACATATAGCGGTGTTACGATAGAGGTTCCAAATTGGTCGGTCGCTTTCACCCAACTCCGTAGAGGTCCGATGTGGTATATTGAAAATCCATTCGAGTAATTTGAGGCGTACCGAAACAACATTGCGTCTAGTGATTCTGATCTAGGCCACACGTTATCTAACCGCACCTGGAAGTAAATGAAACTTTAGACCAATCTAATGTGTTTATTTAAATATAGTGTTTATTTAAAAATAATAATTAAGTATATTTTACGTTAAATAGAGTGAATTTCACTCCGTTCTAAACATTTCTCCTGAACTTGAA
Source organism: Heliconius melpomene melpomene (assembly GCA_000313835.2). Classification (NCBI taxonomy): domain Eukaryota; kingdom Metazoa; phylum Arthropoda; class Insecta; order Lepidoptera; family Nymphalidae; genus Heliconius; species Heliconius melpomene. Next base: position 209,976 of record HE671286.1, on the reverse strand, counting down.
ATATTCCGTAAAAGATCATAGTTGTTCTCTTCTTTAATTGATTTTTGTATAAGCATTCATTATACAAATATAGACTAATAAAATGAATATAGACTGAAACAAAAATAAATAATATTTATTAAAAGAAACATTAAAACCCTTACAACACTCTTAGTAACTTAAAATACATACATATGCAGTATGCGGGCGATTGAATATTTATGTGTTCGTTGAAATTCGTGTTGGGGGATGTCTGGTGGTGTATTTAAGTAAACATTAGCATTGAAATTTTTCTTCTCCTTTATATCTTTACATATGCAAATGCTTCTTTCACGTTTCGAGGTTTAAGCTGTCCATAATTCGAGTAGAATGTTTGATACAAATTTCTGAGGCGGTTAAAACTGTATAAAGGTTCTAGATAAAAATTTAAATGTTAATAGATTACGAAAAGTAATATTTACAACAATTATTTGATGAAGCACGAGCGCATGCTTTAAATGCGTCAGGTTCTGGGTTTTATATCCTCACTCGAGAAAATGAAATATTTAATATTTTTATTTTCTCGCTCTGTTAACGAGACAAAGTGCGACGTTGAGTCCGCCACTCAACACTTTAAAATTCAGCGGAAAGTGGGGAACGGCAGTGTTTTAATGGGAACTGAGTGTCTTAACACTAGGATCCCAGGTTCCCTCTGCCTACCATGCTATGTGTGGAATATAGAGTGAAGATGAAAAGATAAAGGTATCAAACCTCTATTTTTGATTATATAATATTTGTACATGTTATAGTAATGTATTTTAACGAATATATTATTATATCCTTGAAACTTTTGTAATTTAATGTAAGCTTATATTATTATTGTAAAAGTTTTGGACGGTCAGATTGTTTTTTTTTTTCAGATCGTAATGCAACAGGTGATTTTTCATATTTTTGAACGGTTCTATTTAACTCATTTGTTTATTTGTTTTTCTCTTGGATAATCTATACGATACTTAATCTATTAAAATAATATTAGAATAACTGGTTCAGTAATAAAATACTGGTTAAGTAAGTACAGATTTTTTTTTCTTTTTTATAATATAATTTTTATAATTGAGTCATTAGTATGTGTGAATTTTATATATTTGTTATGCAGATTGCTGTAATTCAATAACAATATGTCCCTATAGTGTTCAGCCTACTTAAAAAACAAACAAAGGATAAACAGAGAGATTATACAGCGACAGACAAATATATTATTTACTTAAAGAGAACAGTAAAACTAATTTTATAAAACTGTGAATGTTTTAAATTCAGACAAAAACTTTCCACGAAACGCTAAATTAATCCCTGTTTGTCGAATAACTTTTACACGTGATCGTTGAGTTTGCTTTTCATTTCAACAATTAGCTGGGTTTTGGGTTTTAGTTCATAGAATTTTTGTACGTCCATAATTAAAAGTTTGGCAACCTCAAAGAGGCGTGAGTAATAGGTATCGTGAGTAATAGGGCTCTTTGTATAAACCTCTACATATTCGTAGGTTGTGCTAGAAACTGATAGCGTAGATAGTGTTGACTCATTTTCGTTAATAGATTATAGTTTAACTATGTTTGTGTGTACAATTTATGTCTAATCTATTTATTTTCACTCGAATACGTAGCAATGAGATAATTTTGAAATGCTGTAAACTAATTGACAATATATTAATTTCCTCTCTGTATCACGCATAAATCAGGGTAGGCAGAGGGAAGCTAGTATTAGGGTGTGGTATTCCCTTACTCACTCTCTTTCGAATTTTCGAGGCATTACCTGTTGAGTGGCGGAACCGCCACGCCGCGCTTTTGCATTGGTACTCGTACCAGTGCGAGGAAATGAATGTATAAAATATTTCATTTCGTCGAGTGGGAATCGAACCCACAACACACTGTCTCATATTCATTTTTACAAGGCAAAAGAGAAAAACAATAAGTAATGTAAAAAATAGGCATATATAGTTATTATTTCATGTTACGTTTGTTTGTAAAGAATACTAAAAAGTGAAAATCCGTAAATAATTCCATATACAGGATATATTGAAGTTAAAGAAAATATAATATGATTAAATATACCTACCATCACCATCCCAGTCTTTAGTACGCCCACTGCTGGACATAGGCCTCCCTGAGGATTTCCACGATATCCTTCCTAGGCTTCTCGCATCCAGTGGCTTCCGGCGAATATAACGAATATACGAAAGTAAACTGAGAGGGTCCTGATCAAATAAAGTGACATCGGAAGAGAAAATATTGGCAAGTTATAGGGCAATAATAATAATCGGCATCATGAGAACAAAATGGAATTTAGAAGTGGTAAACGCATTTACTGAATATATTTGCAAAAACACTATTTAGTAGCTACAAAATTTATAAGTAGGTACAAATAAATAAATAATTTTCTGGATAATTTCTATGATTTTAAATTAACATTTAAAATTCCAATGTTAAAATTTTTAACACCTTATGTCTATTTCATAAGACATAAGTCTTTTCTGTATTTCGATATTACTATTATTTACACAAGTAAAACAACAAACAAAAGAAATTATTTAATATTTATGTCTTATTTTTATCCGCACATTACTTTTACATCACGTTAGGCAGTCAAGAAGAACATAATTTTCGCATATTTTATGAAAGTTTTGTTTTGAACCTTAAACTGAGTAAAGGCAGATAGAAAGAAGCGAACGTCGAGTAAGTTATAAATATTCTTTAAATAAACCTTGTGGGCTGGATATCATACATGTTCAAACCAGATCTCTATGGCGTCTTGAAATTAATATGGAAAGTTAGATATGATTTTTCAGGCTCAGATGAGAAGAAAGTACTAAGCTTACTGCATGTTATGCAAGATGCTTATACAAAATTTGTTCTTTAGTATAGATTTTTCGAACTATAGCAGTTTTTAGAAAGTTGTCCTTATTCTTACTTTGCTTTGTCTCTTAAAACATTAAATAGTGAGTGAAAAAATAATAACAAGCCAAATATTCCTATTTTAAATATTTAGATTCATACTTATTTTATAAAGCTTCTTGCTCACAATATTGGCTGTGATGAGATAATTATCTCATTCTTCATATAATAGTTTCAATATAGTCGCTGTAAATATTTAGTTGTTATTAGAATATGATGAAAACATTTCGTATATAATTAATTTATGAGTATAATTAAGACTGATAAAGAATGTATTTTAAATATGGTAAAAGCTATTCTTTCGTGTTAATTATTTTGAAAGAAGAAAAAAACAATTTCACACTTTTTGACGCATATTGCAGGTAGGCAAAAAAATTGTAACTTTTTTCAACTTTTCCAAAATGATCACCTTCAATTGTATTTTGTTCTTATCTGTTACTTAAATTAGGCTCCTTGTTCCTAATTATTCCTACAAATTTCCTAAAAGAGAGCAATTAGATTGCCCTTTTCTACATATTTAACTTAATATTATAGTATTCGACAATATTTATATACTCGTGATCACTCTGGGTACAAAGTAGGTCTTGGCTAATGTTAAGCATTTGAGATAGCCGTGGTAGAGCTTATAAAAGTTGATTTACATCTTCGATCAGTAGTACTTCTTCTGCTCGAGAGTTTCTACCAGCCGTCATTATTGTAGTGGCAGTGTAATAATAAAGGTGTTTTGAAACCTAGTGTTAAAACACTCTGTCTCTCACTTACCGTCCAATTTTTGGATCACCTTGTCACAAAAATTGTTATAGTGATATATTAACACATTAAAATATAAAGAAAAATAATATGTAAATTAAATATGAGACTTTCCAAGTTGTTCTCACATTTCTTCAATGTTCCATATGTATAATAGATAAGGGTAATATTATGCGACCATGTTACTGAAATTCCCACATCATAAAATTGGCTTACCGAAGCTATAACATTGATAATTTATTTTTACGACATCGATCCCTACGTTAATAATTGAGTTGGAGTAATTTTTCTGCGTTGCAAAAAACATTCTGTAGATTATTTACTATATGTTTGTATGTCATTATATATTAACTATCTGTTCATGTGGCTTCGCCCGCGTGGTCAATGAGTATGACATAATTATGACACTTGACTTTGAAGTTCCCGAGGTAACTCTAACCTCAGGTCATCATTTATTTGTAACCTACTGTAGGTTACATATAAATGATTAACGTGATGTCATGATAATATAAAGATATTCCCTGATAAAGAGACTACCAGACACAAAAAGATTTTTTCAGTCCGAATCAGTAGTTCTTGAGATTATCGCGTTTGACGAAACAAACTCTTCAGCTTTATAATATAAACAATTCGCCCGCATCAACACTAATTTTCAAAATTCATAAGTCGCCGCCTCATGAGAGAGGATTTTTAGGCTTTTTTGTACTTTAGTACGATAGCTCTCATCTTTTTAGTCCTATTTTAATCGTTTTATGTAAAATTATTATAGTTAAATGTTATTATTCAATAGTTATTTATTTAATTTTTGTATTATGAGCTATTCACAATTTTATTAGAATAAAAAAAAATTAAAAACTCTTAATTCATGAATATTAATGAAATAAATTACTCATTAATTATAAGCAGTACTAAGTGTTTCATGCCGTCAGCCATGTTGCCACATTGTTATTATGCTTTTAATATTTTGTACGTCGTCATTTGTATATTCATGTAGTAAAGTAGCCAGGTTTATTGAAATGTAAATATATTTCGTAATTATATATTTACATTATAGAGGCCAATCGTGGTGTAGGGATACAAGTGCGAAAAGTTGTGGGTTCGATTATTTCTCGAAGAAATTTAATATTTTCTTTTTTTCGCTTTGGTATTGAAGCAAAACACAGCGTTAAGTTTCGCCATTCAACTTACAATGTATACAGGATTCACATACTTTTAGGCCTTGTGAAACGACTGGCCTCACTAAAACGAAATAAGTGAACTGAAACCTAACTAAAGTTTTAATATTTAACTTATCCACAACTTGAAATATGTTTCAAAAAACATAAACTGGTATGAAGCTAACGAGTATAAAATGAAACTCAAATCTTGGAAAATTTACATTAGTCGTTTTTATTGTTTAACTGTCGGCTTATTCCGGTAAAACTCAGAAAGGATCCATCAAAAATTTATCACAATGACCTTAAAAATCCATTGCCATCAAAGTAATCATCAGTTATAAAATTTATATTAGTAACTTTACTATCCTCGTAGCAGAGTGGAAACGACTCCAGTTTATGTCTTTGAAGCTGCTGACGACGCTTTTAATGATCCCCTCAGCTCCTTAACCGTTAATTAAGGTTATTAATCCGAAGGCACGGCTACCTTGTTTTCCCTAATTGGTAGCAATTTTATTTTAGCCAGTGAAACCCAAGCTTCTGCTCTCATAACAAAACGACGTTACGAATAAAAAATTAAACGATGTTAGGCATTTTGTAATTAGTCAGAAAAATTGTAAAGAACTTTCTGGGTTTTTGCTCTTGTGCTGTAATCAATTATTGTACAAAGGTCGGCCTAGTAATGATTTTCTTTTGTTGGAATATTTTATTTTTCGTTCCGTTTTCGTCTTTTCTGCATGTTTTTTTGTTAATTAGAAATTTGTTTTGAGATTTGTACATACTTGGTGAAGTATTCCGTTCGTTTTTTTATTTTAAGAAAATTGTAAACCATTTCTTTTATAAAAACGATAAATTGTAATATCGTTAAGTAGATTTTAGAAAAGATTTAAGATTTGAAATGTTTTTTTTAGCTTTAATTATCGTTACAGGCATTTCGCTTCCTTTCATTTATTTTCTTAATAAAAAAAATAATACAATTTATATTAAGTTACTAAAAGTCAGCTATAAGACCTTATATATTAATGTAACAGACGTCGACTAACCTAATTTAACAGTTTGCACCAAAATTCTCACTGCTATTCGAGCATTTGTACAACTTTCGTGTGGAGTATTTTTCCTGTTTGCGCATACTAAAAACTTTAACTTAAAAATTTTAAACATTATAATTGACGTTTTACTAATTTACAAGAAAATTAATAAGAAAATAAACAAATGTCACAATAAAATGTGAAAGAGTTTTATTACTTATTTTTTTACATTTTTTTTACTTAAAAATAAACAAAAAGAACATAAGAAAAGCCTTACTAACTCTAACAAAGGAAGTTAAGAAATTTGGTTTTATAACCAGTATAATAAAGTCATTGCAAAGCAACCAAAGCATAAAGTAAATGAAAACAAATTAATTATAAGTAAATCCATTCGTAGTTCCTCAAGAAACTTTAAATAAAAACCTCATTTAGTGTTGTTCGTAGACGCTAGGAAAGTTTACCGTAGTTGGATACACCTTTAGCCAACTTAAATGCAAACTTTTAAGAATTCATCAATTTATAAAGGAGTGTACGGGAGAGCGAGAGAGATCGCGAGATAATGGAATTATTTTTTCCCAGCATCCGACGAGGCGGGGGTCGTTATTCAATTACAAGGGAGCGAAAACGCGACGCTGTGTTTACCTGTGTTGCTGCGGCCCGTTCGACCGAGTTTTTTTTCATAATTACCTACGAATTTATTTTAAAAAGAAATTTTGAGACGCGAAAAGCGGAATTAATGAATCCGAACGCGAAAATCCGATTTAGTTCGAGAGGAAATGTTTGTATTTTCAACCGTGTTTGCTATATTCCGGGATATCGGTAACCATTTTTGTCATTTATTCGCAATAATCCAATATTGAGGCGGCTGCGCGTGATCTCATTGACACTAAGCTGGGCCAGGGCTGGCCATCCATTATTCATGCTGTCCAACGAGGATAATACTTGATTTGCTTTTGAAATTTCTCAATATTCTGCACTGTTTAGATATTTGTTTCATGTGTTACGTGGAACTTGGGACTGTGAAATTTTAGACAGAAAATAAGTAAACGTAAGAGTAATTGTATTTCTACGTAGAAATAGCAAATATATAATTGTTATATTTATTTTTCTGATCTCCGTGTCCTTGTGCCGAACATATATCCAGAGGCAACTCATTTTAGATAAGGAAAAAACCTTCGTGCCATATCGTGTTGAGTTTCTGCTGTTGTGTGCCATCTTTACGAATGTAAAGTGGATGTCTTGTAAAAATATCACTCTACAATTTATATATAAGTATACATATACATAAAGGACCTATTGTGGCCATTTTCTGTTGTTTGTTTTGTAAACTTTTTTCATATTTTTATTTATTTAAAGTAGTAGGGATACAATTTCTTTGATGCTGGTTGCTTTTTTTTCGGTTTTTTTTTGTGTTGATGAAATCCAATGCTGCAGTTAATCTAACCTAATCGGAGATAAACCGCGATAAAACTACTTGTATACTCTAACTAATAATTGAGTCTCCTGCGATTTTAGAAAGAGTAAATGCATTAATGTTCCACAAAATAACTGCTGTGTACATACATACATCGATTTTTAATAAGTAAAACGAAAATATGATTCGCTCTGACACCAAAGTAAAAGCACTCAATACGAAATGTCTCTTTTTTGTTTTTTTTTATGGAAGAAGGACAAGGCAAACGAGCGTTCGGGTCACCTGATGATGATCACCGCCGCCCACGACCCCGTGCAGCACCAGAGGAGCTACATGTGCGTTGCCGGCCTTTAAGGTGGAGATAGACGCGCTTCTTGAAGGTACCCATATCGTACCGGAAACTTGCGAACGGAGGGAACCTAGTGTTAAGACTAACACTAGGTTCCCTCTGCATACTCTGCTGTGTACGGGATAGAGCGTGAAGCTAACGTATATATTATATTTACCAACATTTTGGCAACTCTATATTTAGCTTAAACAACCAATAACGTTTATCCCGTATAAAAGGAACTTAGAAATGAGGTTGTTTATCGTATTTGCGAACAGGTGCCAACACGTTCGGAGGTAAGTCTATAGCGGTTTTAGGTCACACGCAAATAACACTAATGGAATTTCCCGTTTCAGTATTCGCTTTATTCTATACCGCCGCTCGAGTGCTAAGTGTATCGCTGGCTGCCAAGTATGTTAAACTTGTATTTATCTGGTGTTTTGGTTGCGTAATCCTTTGGATGGTATTTTGGGTATTGATGTCTTTAAAGTGCAAATGGCTGGCTTTAAGCTAGAGGTTTTAGTTTTTTTTTTTCAGTTTCTCGCTGCATACAGTATGTAGCAGGGTAGGCAGAAGAAAGCTAGTGCTAGGGCACTTCGCTCCCCAAGTTCGCCGAATTTTGGATGAATTGTGTGTTGTGTGACTGAACTGAACGCCGCGTTATGTTTTGATACCAAAGCCAAGATATAAACATATACATTTCAATAAATACATCATTTTTTCAATTGGGGATCGAAAAGTTTCCGCCATATATGGAGGCATTGCATGTTGAATGGCAGAGCTTAACACCGCAAATCATTTAAATAATTTGTGAAACAAAGAAGTTTTCAAAATAAGTAATTTTTTTTCTTCAATACATTTTAAGTTTGTTAAAAAATAAACAAAGTTATTTTATAGAAATTACAAAGAATCTATTTGAAGTTTTTAAATTTTATATTAATAAGCTATCGTAGCATGTTGCCTCCACTTGCTATCCACAAAACGCCGCTTAATAGTTTCTCTGAGCAATTGGGTTTTACGATTAGAATTAATTTTATACCTACTTTAATCCAGATTAAGAAAAATAATTTATGAGGTACATAGATTTATAATATTCTTATAATATAGTGTGTCGCGTGTAGTTTCGTGTAATGTTTCTATAGCCATTTAGTTTGTGTTTTTTTATATTTGGTATTTGGGCTAATTAAAGTTTAATACATACACACAACACGTAATACTTCCATAATTCCTAATAGGAACGGAGTGTCTTAACTCTAGGTTCCCAGGTTCCCTGTGCCGACCCTGCTATGTGCAGAATACAGCGAGGAGCTAAAAAAATAACATAGTATAACGAAAACGCCTTAAATTTTGCTGTATATAAATATGGACTTAAACTTTCGTCATATATTATCTTTCGTTACTTAAATTTTAGTAAACATATGACGTCCGCCGACTCCGTCAGACTTGGCTGACTGTGAAAAATACATATCGATTATTCGGCCGGCAGTACTTGTTGCTTCCGTCTATAAAATGTCGCTGCCAGTGCCAATGCAACTACTCAGCCGAGCTGTAACGTTATATAAGAATATGGATTTTTTATTTTGTATTTGAGATTTCCGAGTATAACGTAGTTACTTATTTTCATACTTTCTTGCTTGGTTACCTATTGGTTTATCTTGATATCATTAATGCTGATCTTTTTAAATGTTTTCAGTGTCTCATTTACGGGCGGAAAGCGGAGTGTTTCATTTCACTATTTTTTCTGTCTATCCTGTTATATATACGGAATACGATTTGTTTTTGTTATTTATTTGCATTTTCTCAGCCCTTCTTTATTTAGCGGGTACGGCCCGGTGATTATTGTCTAATCAGACTAAAGACATCAAAATTTATTATTAATTTAAAAACGTTATTAATAAAATTTAATAATATTATTAATAAAATTCCATTCGTATTTTAACTCGACAGTTCGAGCCATCAGTTTGTTGTAAGGACATTTAAGCCGTGGAAAGTTGGCCGCGACTTTGCGGCGGAGTCGGGTGCAGCGACAGTCCAACTTATTTTCACATACATTTCTACAATCGCAATTTTCAAGTGAGCCAAACAATTTGCAACAAAGCGAGTATGTTTTGAGTAAATATTTGGACTTGTATGTAGGTGTTTTTAATGAATAGTAGGTGTATGTATATAGGAAAAAAAATCAAACGTTCGGCTTATGTCCAATTTTCTTTGTCTCTAGGGTTTTCAGTTATATTGATGTATTTAATTCATGTAAATGTATGTAATATGAAAGTAGGTAGGTGAGACCGCCGTGGCGCATCGGCACAAGGGTGTGACTGTAACGCGGCGCTGGTGGGTTCGATTCCCACTCGAGGAAGTGAAATATTTATTTACTTTTATATTCTTCTAGTATTATTATCTATATAGTATAGTGTTATATATATTCTTCTAGTTCTGCCCCTTAACACACAATGCCTCCAGAAATCGACGGAAAATGGGAAACGGAGAGTCCTAACACTTAGTTCTCTCTGCCTACCATGCCTTTTGGATACAGCGTGCAAATTTACTAAAAGCATTACAATTCTGCATAACTTATACAAATTTCTAATAAAACGAATAATGAAATCATTAGTTCAGGAAATAAATGGCTATCTATACTAATATAATAAAGCGGAAGAGTTTGTTTGTTTGTTTGTTTGTTTGTTTGTTTGTTTGTTTGTTTGTTTGAACGCTAAGATCTCTGGATATACTGGTCCGATTTTCATTGTTTTTGTTTTGTATGAAAGCTGCATTCTTCAGAAGTGCTATAGGCTATATAACATTACATTATACATATAAATTAATATATTTTAAAGTACTTTCTAATTTGACATGCAATTTATTCTGCCATGTTAATAACAACCGTCGCGTCGCTACGCAACGGTTACCGCGACATTTTGATATTCATCCTTATGAAAATAAATATAAGAGTCACTTTTAGCATGTTATCTAGATTGAAATTATAGTTTACTGTATAACATTCTAATAAATAATTAAGGAGATGTCACTGATTCCAAATGACCTAGCCTACGGGCGGCATAGTATGACCGACGCGAACGGGCAGATGACGTTGTCGGTTTTATAAATTTTCATACATTTTTGAACTATTGTAAATGTTTATGTAATTATTTGCTGTTTATAATTAATTTAATCTACACTTTGGTTCTCTTCTTATTTTATTTGATATTGCCCGCTAAAATTATCCTGCTTAATAAAGAGAAATGTTTAGTTATTTCGTAGAGTCGATATCTATGTACGCACGCAAGGAAAACTTTAGGTATTTTTTCTAATATTAAGAATATCTATCCTTTAGTTACTTTTAATACTTTTGTTGGTTAATTTCAATAACTCAGATATTTTTTTCTAATAATGTGTATCTACTTATTATTCTTTTTGATTATTAAACTTATATTTTCTTACTAATTCTATTGAAAATTGAAAATAATTTAATGAATATATTTAATAAATATTCTTATAGTTGAAGCAGGCGTAGCCGCGTCCGGGTCCACTAGTGCATGATAAAATTAGAAAGAGCGCCCCTACTAATGAACTTTGTTCATAATTAAGCTAAATCCCTTTCGAATAAAATCGCTTTATAGGAACATTTAGAACATTTAGAGTTCCGCCACTCAACACGCAATGTCTCCAGAAATCGACAGAAAATGGGAAACGGAGAGTCCTAACACTTAGTTCTCTTTGCCTACCATGCCTTTTGGATACAGCGTGAAAATTTACTAAAAGCATTACAATTCTGCATAACTTATACAAATTTCTAATAAAACGAATAATGAAATCATTAGTTCAGGAAATAAATGGCTGTGCATGATAAAATTAGAAAGAGCGCGCCTACTAATGAACTTTGTTCATAATTAAGCTAAATCCCTTTCGAATAAAATCGCTTTATAGGAACGACAATGGTATTACCGTTCAATTACGGAGCAGTGTTGCTGTTTAATTGTAAGAGAAAACTTTGCTAAATTACATTCTATTTTATATTAAATGAGTGCTTATTTCTTTTTAATAACTTCTTTTGTTCGTTCTTTTCTTATTGTTCTTTTGAATATTTCAGTTTGAGGCGAGTCGTGGCGCAAATGCACAAAGCGTGACTGTAAACACGTCTGGTTTGGGGTTCGGTTGCCACTCAAGGAAATGAAATATGTAATATTTTTATTAATTCTCTCCGGTGTCGAGGCAAAGAGCCTAAAAAATTCAGCGGAAAATGAAGAACTGAGCCTGGGATTCTTAATATTAATACCTAGAATCGAGATTTCGAATAAATAAGTAACAAATAAATTAATTAAAAAAATCACTTATAAATACTTCTCTATATGAAAATCAAAATAATATGAACCAACCGAAAAGCTTAAAAATAGTTACCGAAAGCCCACCAGGTACGTAAGCTCGTTAGGGCAAATCGTTAAAATTTTTAATCCTCCCTATATATATATAAATCTGATTGAAACGCATCGACACACGGCTCGTTGCCCTGAAACAACTAGCTGGGAAGTATTTGGTCCTCTGTAACATATGTACGTATGTCCGTTTATTTTTGATCCTCACAATCATTTATTTGGCGAGTTTCGCGTTTGGGATGCCGATGCCGTATTCATTTATTTCGCACACAATAAGGCTTTTGTAGGCTTTAAACATAGTATTCTCTGTAGATTATTTTAACAACAATTGATTATTTTTATGGTTTCGTTATCGTATGGTTAATTAAATTATCTACTCAGAACTTCTTTAAAAGGGATTTTATTATCATAGGTGGTTTAGATCGTAGGTGGCTACCTTTTGACTGTGTAAATTCTATTAGAAGTTCAAATTCTACTTGTTAATTGTTTGTATTTTTGGCGATAATAAGCAAATAGTTGTTGATATGACTAGCTGACGATATAATACAGTTGTTTTCTTAGATTGAATATACAAAATTCGTGACACTATGGCCTTTTGAGTGGTAGTAAACAACATGACTAAGAACTGAGTGCCATATTAATGGATTTTTTTCGGCTCCACTACGTATTCCCTATATAGCAGAGGGAAGGAACATGGTGGTGTATTTTCTATGAAATTCACTGCGTAATAATAATCATCAAATTTCAAATTAGGGTACTTTATTTACATTTATGATACTTGAAAAGACAAAATGTATTGATATTTGACTTACAACCTTGAAACAAGTGCGGAAGCCTCGTTGGACGAGTTCGACTCACACTTAACCTTAAGTTATGTTAATAAAGTTTTACACTTACATATTTATTTTCACAGTACATGAAGAAAGAACCTCTAGATTTGTCATTATTTGATGATAGTCCATTTTACAGATGATCGAGTGAAACATCTACAAAAATAAGTTTCGTATAATATATATTTAAATATAATATACATACGCCATTATTGCAGCTTGTAAATAAGTAAAATTGTAAAGAGATTTTATCTTTCGATGCAGAAGACGTTCAATAAGGTCGGTGTCTTTGGGTTTCCGCTGCAGACAGTGCGACTCGGGGACGGCATCTCATTAGAGCGAAAGTAATTTATTGGAGTAACCAACAAATGTAGATACGTTAAAACTGAAATACAAAACTTCTTATTCAGTAAAGTAAAAACTTTTGAGATATATTGATAACTATTTGTGATCGGTTATTTATTTTATTATGTTATTTGTAAGTAAGATTTTTGTTAACTAAAAATATTTTTCATTTCATAAACTGGTTGACAAAAATATCAAAAAATGGTTTAAACTCATTTTATTTTTAATCGACTTCTGTAAAAGGAGGAGGTCCACAATTCGACTGTATTTGTCCATTTTTTTTCTAATGTTTAGACTGAATACTAAATTTGTCGTTTAAGGTATGAACATTGTACATATTAATATTTTTTTATTTTTGTGTGATCTTATTAACAATAGGGAACCTCTACCTACCCTGCTGTGTGCAGGATACAGCATAAAAGTTTTATGTAATTTTTTATCGTCACAAATATTAATTTTATTTTTTCTGTAAAAACAGCTAATAATTCAATATTATCATTAAAAAAACCTTTTATAAAGTAAGTAATGAAATTAAAAATGTTAGTTGACATTTTTAACTAAATGTTGTGTAAAATGTTGATATAGGACCATTGACTTCGACGATCAGGATAAGTGTGTCAACAAATTGCGCATTTCATTGTCTGGATGGGTGGCATTATTCGCGTTCACTCTATCAGTTTCCGCTACATCAAATTCTACGAGTATATCGCTTTGTTTCTTAGTGGTGGGGACTTTTTGATATGGCGCTATGGCACGTCACCTAGCACATAATATATTAATCAGCTTCACGCTTTATCCCGCATACAGCAAGATAGGCAGAGGAAGCTTAACACGCTGCGTTCTCCATTTTCCGCCAAATTCTGGAGCTGGTATTCTTATATATTACCTATTTATAGACATAAAATGAAAATAATATATTAATAACAAATCAAAATTAAATTAAACCCTAATGTCAATGATATACTTTTGTGAAATATACGATATTAGTCTCTTTTCTTTATTTTCTAACTCACATATTCCACTCTCCGATTCAGGTATAAATTAGAACGTTCACCTTTTCACATCGTTCACCTTTTCATAAAAAGACTAGACCGCACTTTGTCTGGACCACACAGGAACCAGCATTAATAAGTCAAACAGTGAAACCTTAACAAATTTAAATGAAAGCTTGAATTTTTATTTTCGTATTTAACATTTTTTTTTATTTTTATATGGTTTTTATTGGTGTAGAGCTGAGAGTGTTGTCATTAGGTGAGAATGGAACATTCATCTAATTTACACTAGAGACTATCCCACTGTGCGTGTTAAGGAGGGATATATAGGATGCTTTATTGCACCAAATTAACATGTAATAAAACATACATTACGAGAAGACATACACAACGGTGGACTTATCTCTACAAGAGATCTCTTCTAGCCAACCTGTGGAAGTGGATAAGTGCAAAGTAGCGGGAAAGACAAGATAGTGCAGGGAAATTGAGATAGACAAAAACAAAATAAAATAAAACTAATAGTAATAATAAATATAAAAAATAAATAATTAGGCATGACATACACACAAATAAACATAAATATAGCTAGGATATGAAAGTTTAAAAAAAATTGAACTTTGAAAGCAGTAAGAGAATTTCCTTCATTTCGCCGAAATCAGTTTAGCACTTAACAAACAAACTCTAACTTTTCACTTAAAATTACAAAATGTTAAATGCTTAAACTATTTAAAAATGTAATTATGCGACTAAAAACTAAAATTTCCGCATTCGCCTGACAAAGTTTCTCTTTGTAATATGATGCTGGCATAATTTTATTTCATCTTTGGACTTTTTCAATTTACACCAATTAGTGAAAACACGTGGCTTATTATCTTAAGATTAACACTAATTAAGATCCTGGCGAAGGCTTGGCAGACCTCAAAGTGAATGCTCGCTTCAAACATTACTACTTAATTAGAGCTCATAGCGTTTTAAACTAAAATTTATATTTATAAAGTAGTAAAATTTATTACTGTGGTTTACCCCTTTTAACATTTTTTTAAATTTTCTTGACAGCGCTATAAATTTATTTGGTTTGCTTCGCAGATGCTATTTAGAAGCTGGAACAAAGAATTTTAGCTTCGGGCTTTTTAAAAATATATTTATATACTCATACTGTATTTAAATATCATGTTAATTGAATAGTTGATAATGTGTCATTTATTTTTTTTAAAAAGATATGTTTATGTTTAGTCTATAATTATCTTTATTTATGAAATTTGCACAATAGCCTACTAAGGTGTCTTATTTTCATTAATAAAAACGACAATAGTGAAACAACAATGACTGATTGAATGACAATAGTGTAAAATTCGGCTGAAGACAGAAAACAGAATGTTTTGACACTACGTCTATCCACGCAATCAATTTAATTTTGTTAATAAAGCTTTTCTCTGATTCTCGAATTTTCAATCAGTCAAACAAGTCCATATTGCTCGAACGTCGATAATAGATTTAAAAGATAATATAAAATCGAGAGTACGTACAACGGCATTTACGATAAGTCCGACCACGTCGCCGCCGCGCCAGTTGTCAGTCGCTCGGAATAAACTGATTACAAGTGTAATTTCCCCTCGTTGACAATTCCTCATTTATCAGGATAGGTTTAATACATTTTAACTGATGTTTGACTGTATGTAAACTGTACTGTATGTAAAGTAGTATGTGTTTATATAAGAAATAGGTATTGGTATTTATTGTTCTAAAGAACATTCTCTAAGAAGAATGCCTAAAGAGCTACTTTTTTATATTTTGAAAGAATCCAAAAAAATATAATACAAATACTATATCTAGTTTTAGTGCAATGTCCATAAAGTTTTTTCCAATAAAATTAAGTAATATAAATTCGTTTTTTATACTGATAGTATTAGGTAGTTTCTATTTAAACTTTAAAAGTAGCCTTATATGTGATTTTTGCAAATGAACGAATGTGTCCCGAGTTCCATTAGGCTTCTAACTTCTGTGACATAGTACTTTTAATGAATTAATGCATTGGTTTAGCTTCGAAGTACGTAGATTAAAAACATTTGCAAACCCTCGTATCTTCAGTTGACAGGTAAATGTTTTATTTGATTCAAAAATAATTTATATATCTTTTGCCTTAACTTGTACCCTAACTCAGTGTCAAGACACTCCACTCCCACCACAACACGTAAGCGTTAAATGGTGGAACTCAACGCCGCTCTTTGCCTCGACACCAGATCGAGGAAATGAAATATTTAATATTTTCTATTAACTGGGAATCGAATCCACAACTTGTCGAGCGCCATATTGAACAATACGAGTATATACATGTATAAACATAATTATGTATTCCTAAGTATTTTCTATTACAACAAAACGACTCTTAAACACGACCAATATATTAAGCTCAACTACGGATAAATCCTAGAATATCTACATTTCATACACAAATTATAGACATTAATCTAGCCGAGTGGACCCAAATAAGCGTAAGTAGGTTCGAATCCCTTTCAATTATGTGGTCACGTATGTAATTCGGCTAATGACACCATTCCGTGACTCCTATCCCATTTTACTGTGCCATTTGCAACGTTCCAAGGTGTTAAATGAAAGTTTCGTGCCACACTAGATATCATCTACCACTATATTTGGATTAGCTTTTAACGACATTCGTAATCGCGGCACTAATAAAGTTCGTTTAATATAGCTCTTTAGTTTGCTTCATTTATTTTTTGCTTTCCTTTATGATTTCGAGGTTTTTCCAGTGAGGGTAGATTAGGTTCTAAAAATATGTATATGGCGTCAAGCTCTTAACTAAAAGCCATAATAAACATAACTAAATATGTTAGATTAGTATCAAATTTTCTTTAAACTTACGTCTACAGAAATAGATATGTAATACTAGTAATTAAAATATAATTAATGCATTTAATAATGATATGATCAATAATAAAAATATTAATAGTTCAAAATATTAAGCAAGCAAAATTATAGCACAACTTTATGTCACATATTTCCGTATATTACAGGTTATCTATCTATCTATGTATCTAATACTGAAATTTCCATCTAAAGGGGAATCTGAGTTCAGATACACCCCTTATACACAGTCACCTTTGACGGTATAGTTTAAATATTTGACTGCAATGTATGCACAGATGATGGTTGATGGCGTATGAGTTTTAAGGGCGCGATGCAATAGGTTGATGCTAAAAATAGTAAGAGCTAGTAGTTTCTATTACAATTTTTTGTGATGTAAACGGCCTTTTTTTTTTAAAGTAAATGAGTATATTTGACTCTATGTTTCCAAGCGTTCCTGAGATAAAGGCTCTCGGTAGACAGACAGACGTCCAGGCGTCCTCAAGAGGTACGAAAACCTAAAAACATAAAATTAGTATTATATGAAAATGCATATATACAACTGTATCAAACAATAAAATATTATAATAACTTTCACACCACGAAAAAAAAATAAAACGACGAAAACGGAAATTCAGTAGGCGGAGAAACGGATGTCATCTTGAAATAAAATAAGATATCGTGATCGCAGACGGAGTTGTTAAACAAGTTGGACAGTCGCCGAATATTGAGTTAGCTAAATCGATAGCTAACCGCACAGAACCGCACAGAACGGGACAATTAACTAAGTTTAGAACACAGAGTTTGGCTAAGACCCGGCTCTAGACTATATTGTATTCTCATGTTATGTCCTAATTAGTTTAATACTGTAAGATGGTCATTTTGTATTCGGCTGTCTCTACTGACTTAATGCGATTTGAGTTTTAGTATTTATTTGTTAGTTTTTAGTTATTTGTTGTTTTAGTGAGGTAGTGCCAAGACTCTTCGTTCGCCATTTTCCGCAGAATTCTGAAGGCATTACGTTTTGAGCGGTGCAAATGATGTTCATTAAATGGTGTTTATTATATTTCTGAATTTTTTACATTAATATTTTTAATAAATAAGAAAGAAAAAATAAAAGATTTGTTCTGTAATAAATGAAACAATAAATTAGTAATCTATATATATAATAGGACTTGTCCTCACTGATTGAGGTAAGACGCACGCCCAGCCTTAACCGCTGATGGTAGAGACGGTAAATTTGGACAAAAGTTTACTTTCGTAATCTGGACATCCAATAAGAAGGGATTTTGAATAATTTTAACCCTAAAGGGGTGAAATAGGGGTTCAAAGTTTGTATGGAAAAAAATTTAAATCGGCACCGATTTTTATAAAATTTGAAATTTAGATTTTTAAAAGTATTTAATTGAACACGTATTTCATCGTTTTCTAGAATTCTCCCCCTAAGGGTGCAAATAAGGGGTTGAAAGTTTGTATAGGTTTTTTTTTAAATCGTCACCAATTTTCATAAAATTTGAAATTCAGACTCTTAAACGTATATAATTAAACATATGTTTCATGGTTTTCTAGAATTCACCCCCGAAGGGTGCAAATAAGGGGTTGAAAGTTTGTATGGAAAAATCTTTAAATCGCCACCGATTTTTATAAAATTTGAAATTTAGAGTCTTAAAAATATTTCATTGAACACACGTTTCGTGGTTTTTTAGGATTCATCTCTAAATACGTAAGCGAAGCTGCGCGCGTCCGCTAGTAATAGATAAAGACAAACTAATATTATAACTTTATTATTATTACTTCCAATTAAGGAAATAGTATTTCCCTATGCATAAAACGTTTAAAGTTAATACGTTCAGGAACGAAATTACATCGTTCGAAAACTAGATTACTAGACTTAATAAAATCGAGTGGCTTAAGCCTGTTGTTAATTCGGTGATTTGGAGAGCCGTCTAAATGAATTCGGCCATTACTGCTTTCAGTTAAGCCAATAGAACATATTGGACACGACTGCAGCAGTTAATTGCAGCAGTAGAAGGTTTGGATTGAAATGATTTTTTTATAAATGTTCTGGGTGGTTTTTCTTTAAATAAAAAATATATATGTAAAATATATCTATATGTGATATATTACAATTGATAGTAAAATTTATTAATATTTGTACGTAAAGCTAAAATAAATACGAACACATATATGGTAAAGACACGTAAAATATAGTCAAATATTTAACACAAAACACAAAAAAAAAGAAAAAACCAATCTACTCGAAAGTAAAAAGTATGTTTTCAAAATGAACCATACAAAACCCTCAATTAACATGTAAATACGTGAAACATTTACATTGCTTTGTGCCGGTGGGGGGTGCCGTGCCCCGATGCTATAACAAAATGCTTAGAGATCATTTCATTGGGGCAGCGAGCGGGATCACCTCTTCGCAATTACATTAGCCAAATCGTATCTGAATTGAGCCTCACTCGCCGCAATAAAGAACTTCATTTATCTGAGTGTACCCTGCGCCATAATTTCTTTAAAAGTACTTGGGTTCTATTTAATTTTCTTGTGCAGGTTATTTTCTTTCCGAACAGTCGATTGAATGATTCAGCTTTTATGAACGAGTGAGATAAGGTTTTACGTTTTGGATTTTTTTTGGCTTTTTTAATAGAATTTGAAGTCAGCTAATGTAAGATAGGATAAGTTTGTTTTTTCTATGCTTCAAAAGACTATGGATTTGAATATTTGATATTAATTTCAGCTTAATCTTTCGATAAAAATGATATTGACAACCAGATGGAAAACAAAGTGTTCCTATAGCACTCTGATTTTACCTATTGGGTACGAAATGATGAATGAAGAGATTTGTAAAGAAAAAATGATAGTAGCAACTTTAAAACGGCGGTCTTCGAAGGTCAGTTATGAGGTCTTCTACGTTATAGTTGTGTTATTTTCAAGCATTATTAAAACTTGAGGCTATTCGTGGTTTAGAGGAATAAAGTGACATTCTAAATGCGACAGAGTGTGGTGTCTAGTCCCACTCGGAAATAGAATAAAATATTGAGTATTCTCATATTCTTCATTGCGATGACGAGGCAATTCAAAATTCTGGGAAAAATGGGGAACAGAATGTAGGCAACATTCTGTCTGCCTCTGCCTGCCTTGCTACAAGCGGCAGGGTAACTCTTAAAAAAAAACACTAAAACTTCTCAACAACGATTTGTAACAACTTGTTATAACTATTATATCAAAAACGAATGCCCAACTCTTTCATATATAATCCGGCGCTCGGGAAGCGCTCGTATTTATCACGGCAGTATTAAATAAGGGTAATAATAGCATAACAAATGTGTTGCCGTCGGGCGACACGGCAATTCTTCCTACGTAGCAATCTCGGGAAAATCCCATTTACCTTTAGAAACATTTCTCGAGATATATCTAACTATTTCAAGATTTGTTTTACTAGAGTTCCGGGGATTCTTTGTTTTAATAACAACTATTATATATCTATATATAGGGTGTTCATATACGGAAAAGTGGTCTTCGTATATAGTTTTTATGACATAGTAAAAGACGTCCTTCAATAGATTACGCTATCTATTTTATTTACTGAGTGAACGTAAAAGAGAACTTTTATTATGGTAGGTATGAGTATATCACTTATGTCATCATGTGAATAACACAGTGAAGGTCTGTGATTACGATAGTAGAAAAAAAATTCACGCTGTTTCCCGCATATAGCAGGACGGAGGATAGTGTCAAGAAATTCCGTTCTCCATTTTCTGACAAATATTTCTAGGCGTTGCGTGTTGAGTGGAGGGACATAACGCCGGATTTTTGCCTTGGTGCCAGAATGAACGAAATGAAAATATTAATAAACAATAATTGTTTTTCGGTAATCGAACTCACAACTGCTGCATTACAGCCACATTCTGCTACCACTGAGGTACAACGGCCTCAATTACTATAGTGAACTAGCAAATTGAATATTCGATTGTTGTTTCTTTTTCGTCGTTTCCATGCAATTTTTCACATCGTAATCTAGTACGAGCTTGTAGGAACAAGCGGTCGGGTTACACTGGCTTCGCAAAGCCTGCAAGGGCAATCCGATTGAATAGCACAAACTCCTATATCCATGGCGAGTTTTTGATCTTTCCCGCATTCAAAATAAAAGCAGATTTTTTATTTCTCTATCGGTTTCAATCTATTACGCATTCATTTTGTATATAATGAAATACAAAAATAAGTTGCTATGATTTTATTTAATAAAATACTAATAAATATTTATGTTGCAATTTTTTTCCTTTATTTGTATTATAAGTTTTCACTTCGTGCCAAATTTCATAATTCTTCCAAAATCGAACCTACAACCTGTGGCACTTACAGTCCCGCGCTTGTGCCCCTTCGCTACAACTAGCCTCAAGCCTCATTAAACAAATATTTATACTTATAAAAATTATACAAAACTCACATGCATTCAAAACTACAAACGTACCTACTTGATATATATGTATGTATATGTAATACTATATGTATATATTACCAGGAATATACGTAAAATGGGGAAAGGAGAACAAACCTATTCTGTGAATACACTCTTCGTACTTGACCGGCTTTTGAATAGAGTTAGACTTTTAAAATGTTATACGAATACCACCATCTTTGTCAATGTTTTAAAAATTCATATTAGAGCACACTCAGTTCATCGGTTCAAAATTATTTAGCGCATTGAAGTTCAAAACAGATATTTACCCTCGTAAAGTTGCGCTTTATAAAGCTTTGAAAGTTCGTTTGACTGACACACAAATATGATTTAATTAAAACATGCATCCGTATACAATTTTACAAAAGATTCTTCTCTATTCGTCTAGTAAATATAGATTTTTTAGATATAAAATATCATTCCCATTATAAATTAATATAAACATTTATAATGCTTCGTTCTTGGATTAGAATTATTTATGTTTTATACATTTTATTCAAAGTTTTTAAATTTCCATTTCTTCGCTCTGGTGTCGAGGCAAAACGCGGCGTTGAGTTCTGCCACTCAACACGCAATGCCTCAAGAATTTGGCAGAATGGACTGTCTTAACACTCGTTCCAGAGGATGTCCTGACTAATATCTGTCCGATATTTGTTATGCCCATACGGGTACGCGACCCCGGATCCTCGAGCCGCCACTCTTACATCCTCATCCAGTCCGTAAGAATGGTGTCCTAACTCCCCCCCTTCCCCTCCTCTTTTCCTTAGCTCCCTCCTTTTACCTATCCTACCCCTTCTATTTTCCTCTCCCCTCGGTTTTTCCCCACAAAGGGGTTTTGGAGGTCAGACGGCAGTCGCTCCATTTAAAAACCGCCAACCGCCACTTCAATGGACCGAAAAAGAAACAAAAGAATGGGTACGGCTAGGGCGTCGCCGCAAAACGACGCGCAGGCACATCGCCCTACACCTGCGACAAGTGGGCAAGGGCTACCGTGTCATGTACGGGCACGGCTAAAGACGCTAGTACCCAGACGGAAACTCCGCTTTGCAACGTGGAATATTGGCTCTCTGACCGGACGATGCAGGGAACTCGCAGATGTACTCATGAGACGTCGGGTCCAGTGTGCCTTCCTCCAGGAAACACGCTGGAAGGGCAATAAGTCCCGTAACATCGGACAGGGTTACCGGCTTATATACACTGGGTCACCTTCGGGTAGAAACGGTGTAGCGGTAGTGCTTTCTGAAGAGCTTCAGAATGGGCTCCTTGAAGTTGACCGTCGCTCCGACCGCTTGATGCGAGTGAGGGTACTGATTGAGGGCGTTATCACAAACTTAATCAGTGCCTATGCTCCCCAGGCGGGATGTAGCGCGGCCGAAAAGGAGACATTCTGGGAGCAGTATGAAGGGGTGCTACTTGCTGTGCCGTGTACCGAAGTGGTCTTAGTTAGGGGGGACTTGAACGGGCACGTCGGTAGGGCTGCTGAGCCGTATGAACGTGTTCACGGGGGTTTTGGGCACGGTCTTCGCAATGCAGAGGGAGAAAACATATTGCGTCTGATCTGGCCGTCGTGAATACGTTCTTCCAAAAGAATTCTCAGCACCTTATCACGTATAAGTGCGGGTCCCACTCAACTCAAATAGACTACTTATTGACCAGACGGTGTCATATGGGCAGGGTAACTAACTGTAAGGTCATTCCAGGCGAAAGCCTAACGGCCCAACATCGTCTTCTTGTCATGGACTTTAACGTCACTCCGAAGAAGAAAGTAGCCGAGAAACGTAGGCCTCGGATCAAGTGGTGGTTGCTGAATGGACCGATGCAGACCGACTTCCTGGCAGAGGTGAAAAGTCATAATCTTTCGACTAACACCGAGACTGCTCAGGAGGCTTGGGATCGGGCTCAGTCGGCAATCATTGCGGCAAGCAGGCGAGTTCTTGGCGTTTCTAGGGGAGGACGTGTCATCGACAAGGAGACATGGTGGTGGAATGACGAGGTCCAGGAGGTGACTCGTGAAAAGAAGGCTGCCTTTAAGAAGTGGCAGGAATCAAACTCTCCTGAAGACAGACTGGAGTACACAGTAGCTAAACGTGCCAGTAAAAGAGCTGTAGCCAGAGCCCGCAGTGAGAGTTTGTCACCATTGTATGATAAACTTGAAACTGTGGAGGGGCAGAAGCTCATTTACAAACTGGCACGTTCCCGGGATAAAGTGACGCAAGATATCGCAAAATGTCTTTGCGTCAGAGATTCCCAGGGCACGCTGCTCTGTAATCATGACTCTGTGAAGGAGAGGTGGAGAAGCTACTTCCAGGAGTTGCTGAATACTCAGCACCCATGCAGTCTTCATCACGACCCACCGCCTAACCTCGGACTTATTGCCCCAATAACCCTAGACGAAACACGTAATTGCCTTCGACGCATGAAGAACGGAAAAGCGGTGGGACCTGACGACATTCCGATCGAAGCGTGGAAATCGTTGGGCTCTCTTGGTGTGCTCATGCTTACTGACCTTTTTAACCATATCTTGAACACTGGTAAGATGCCGCGTCAGTGGCGGCTTAGCTTTATTACCCCTATTTACAAGGGAAGGGGCAGTGTTCAAGATTGTGGTAGTTATAGGGGCATTAAGCTTATGAGTCATACCATGAAGCTCTTCGAGCGCATGATCGACCTCAGGCTCCGCCGAGAGTGTACTGTCTCTGAGTCTCAATATGGATTTCAGCCAGGATCGGGCACCATGGACGCCATTTTCGCCCTCAGAACTTTGATGGAGGCATACAGGGAAAAAAGGAGAGCTCTGCACGTGGCCTTTTTAGATCTGCAGAAGGCCTTTGACTGTGTGCCTCGTCAGTGTATCTGGTGGGCATTGCGATCCAAAGGGATCCCTGAGGCCTATATTGAGATTATCACGGGCATGTACCACGATTCCGCTTCTATGGTTAGGACTGCTGTTGGCGACACTAGACCCTTCCCGATTACAGTGGGGGTTCACCAGGGCTCGGCTCTTAGTCCGTTCTTATTCAATGTAGTGCTCGATACTGTCTCGGCTCACATCCAGGACCAGCCTCCATGGCTGATGATGTATGCCGACGACATAGCACTCATTGCCGAGAACCGACTGACGCTGGAGCGTAAAGTGGACCTCTGGAAGGGTACGCTTGAGAACGGCGGTCTTAAACTAAATGTGTCGAAGACAGAGTACATGGCCTGCGGGAGCCGGGACTCGAGCACCATCCTTATAGATCCTGAGCCAGCCGTTAAGTCGGAGAAGTTCAGGTACCTTGGATCCGTTATGCACGAGTCTGGAGGTATCGACCACGATGTCCATGGCCGGATAAGCGCTGCCTGGGCCAAATGGCGGGAGGTCACTGGTGTGGTCTGCGACCGCAGAATACCGCCCAAGCTCAAGGGGCTGATATACAAGAGCATCGTCGGACCGGTTCTTTTATACGGCAGCGAATGTTGGCCAGCACTATCTCGGCACACTCAGGAGCTTCACGTCACGGAAATGAAGATGCTGAGGTGGATGTGCGCTGTAACGCGGTCTGACCGCATACGCAACACATTCATTCGAGGTAGTCTTGGGGTCCGTGACGTAGCGGATAAGCTCCAAGAGCGTCGCTTGAGATGGTTTGGCCACGTTACGCGCCGGCCTAAGAACTATGTCGGACGCAAGTGCCTTGCTATACAAGTTCCTGGGGCGCGACCTCCCGGACGCCCAAGGAAGCGCTGGTTGGATGTCGTGATGCAGGACATGAGAGCCAATGGTCTAACCACCGAGGACGCAAAAGATCGTGCAAAGTGGAGTAGGTTAAGTAGGAAGGCAGACCCCGGTAATAGCCGGGATTAATGCCAGGAAGAAGAAGGACTGTCTTAACACTAGGTTCCCTCTGCCTACCCTGCCGTGTGCGGGATACAGCGTGAAGCTGATTTATTTTATATTATATTCACCTCAAAACTACAGCAATGTTATAAAAGACGACATTTTCCGATATCCTATAAGATGTAATGTAAGTACATGGTCATAAAAGCATAAGATAAAATATCACGATCTAAATTATTTCCCACCACATAAGCCAATAGAAAAGTAACCTAAATATTCACATATTCGGTCGTTGCGGTGCTGTTGAAAGCGGCGATAAAGATTTATAGCTCAATAATACTTTGATTAT
Organism: Heliconius melpomene melpomene; assembly: GCA_000313835.2. Classification (NCBI taxonomy): domain Eukaryota; kingdom Metazoa; phylum Arthropoda; class Insecta; order Lepidoptera; family Nymphalidae; genus Heliconius; species Heliconius melpomene. Next base: position 184,360 of record HE671286.1, on the reverse strand, counting down.
TTCGAAGATTCAGGGATTTTCTCGTCTCGTCTACGCATACATATAAATATAACGGGTTTAGCTAAGTTAGTATTATCATCTTTCATGAAATTCGAGATTTAATGCGTTTGTGGTACAGTGAATGTGAAATTAGTGGAAGTAGGTTCAAATATTTAGTAGAAATATGTTTCTCGTTTTCCGGTACGTCCTTAGGCATTGCGTGTTGAGTGGCGGAACTCAACGCTGCACTTTGATAATTTCGAGTATTAACGATTATTTTATCTTATACTTATAATAATAACAATATCAACTGTTATGATTTTAATATGAATGTGAATCATTACTATCTTCATTGTATTCATTTAATATTAAACATACGAGATATAAGTGCACTACAATAACAGAGGGAACCTAATGTTCACTCCGTCCTATGCTTTCCACCCAAAGTAAAATCGCAACTTAACACCGCTTATTACAAATAATAAAAAAAATAATCATTTCTTCTAGAAGAAATTCCCAAAATGCTGTATGACCGTAAAATAAATTTTTACAAATATTTTTAAGCTTAAATAAAAAAGGGCTGTCGTATGCGGTAGGTACAAGTATTGCAGTGAAGATAAAATATATAATATGCAATAGAGGGTTTACAGCGGGCAGTTTCACTCAACTGCGTGTGTGCAATAAAAATTTCATTACGTTCAATTTGCACTTAAATTCATTTTATATGAGGGCGTGATTGTATTTTTACAGTTTTATTAACAAAATATTAATATTTATAATGTACAATCATATTTCTTTAAATTTTTCATTTACTTACTGAGGCTGGCTGGAGAAGCGACAGGTTCAATTCTCACCCGAGAAAATTAAATATATTATTTAATTCTTCGCTCTGGTATCCAGGTATATATACCTCTCGGTGTAAAGATGCCCAAAATACATCAATTTGCTATTAAAAATTTAAACGCTTAGTAAGAGCATGACATTTTTGACAAAAGGTAATATAATTATATTTTTTATATATTGTAGTTTGTTTTAGTATTGCGTGTTAAGTAGATCTAAACACCGCGCTTTCCGTCATTACCAGAGCGAAGAAATAAAAATATTTAATATTTGATTTCCCAGAGTGAGAATTGAACTCACAACCATACGACCGACTTGTGCCATGCGACACGACTGGCCTAAAATATAGGTAATAGGTAAATATGTCAATTTCATTTTTGTATATAAAGAAATCGAAGGCTCATCAAATAGAATAACATTGTGAATTATAAGTTATGATAATGCAATCTTACGCTACAAAATTTTATGATATTGCCGGGATCGACTAAGCCGCCATTCAACAAATCGTCGGTTACTTAAAAAGGATCCCGCAACGTCTCATTTTATCACGAGATATTTTTATATTAATATTTCTCATAGAAATATGAAATTAAAATATTTTTCTGCCATTCTAAATAGATTTTTTAAATATTTTTAAAGTGTTATTCCAACTGTGGAATTTCAGATGGGAAATCGTTTAAGTGCCGTAGGTTTAAATCCCACAAAGTTTCCAAGAGGCACAGGTTGAAATCCTGTTACGTTAATTTTTTTGTACGTTTTCTAAAAATGTATTTATTTATACATATATAAATTAAAGATCTGTCTCTTTTTTAGCTTTACCTAAGTATAAAAGCATACAGATTTTAAAAATATCAGCATTTTTACATATGATTAAAATGATCATGAGAAGGAACTACAAATAAGTAAAGAACATTTAAGAATCAATAAACGATATTTAACAAAATGTCTAAAAATATATAAGGGTCATAATCAGAAAAGTGGACATTTTCGAATTTGTAACGTAACTGATAAGTAACAACACTGATATAATGTTTGTTACGAAACTGATGACATAATAGTAGGGGCGGCGAAGAGGGGACTTTGTGGAGTCATTCGAGCGCATCAGATTAAGATACTGGGGATTCCTTGTACTCGGTTACGTACTTCCACCAAATATGAGCTTCCTATGTATGGCCGCGCGTCTAGGATAAAGGATCAGATTAGTAAAAAAAAATTGATCATCGGACATTCTCGAGCGCGTCAGATTAAGATAGGGTAAGTTAGTTATATGCTAAATCGTGTATATTCCACTAATCTGACAATTTGAGAGTGACGCAAAGGAGGGAGAGGGCTCCAAAGTTGTAAAAAAAAAACGTTATCTGGACATTCTCGAGCGCGGCTAATTTTTTTTTATTTTGAAGGGAATCATTCAAGGATTACGAAAAACATATAATCTGACAAATTCCACAAACCGAAGTAATAGAAATTGATTGATAAAGTTTAATATACCTAAGAATTACATATATTCCTCTCACCGTATTTCTATTCCTATCGCACTCTTTTTTTATTTATTGGTCCCTAACTCATCAATGAAGATGATAAATTAAAAAAAATACTTGAAAAAAAAAATTTTTTTTGACTTTTTTTTTATAAATACAAGTATTCTATTCCAAACATACATTCTTTTAGTTACATTCTATTTCTTGAGCTTTTCTATTGATTGCGTTCAATGAATAAAAAAATTGAGGCCTGTCGTGGCGCAGTGGCACAAAGTGTGACAGTAAAACAGACTGGTTGTGGGTTCAATCTCCATTCCAGGAGATGAAATATTTATTGAAATTTATATTTCCATTTCTTCGCTCTGGTGTCGAGGCAAAACAGTGACGTTAAGTGCTGCTACTCAACACTCAATGCCTTCAAAATTTGGCAGAAAGTGGGGAACAGAGTGTCTTAACCATAGATTCCCTCTGCCTACCCTGCTGTGTGCGGGATACAACGTAAAGCTGACTTGTTTCTTGTATTGGTTTAAAAAATATTAATAATTGTCAGATTAAGCAAGTCCCTTCAGATAATCGTCTGATTTTGAGATATCACGTCTAGGGCATGAAGATGAACCATATATATCTTAATCTGACGCGCTCGAGTATTTCAAGATGACGATTTTTTTTTGCATTTTCTAACAACGATTACGAGCTTGCGTCACATCCAAATCGTCAGATTATTACATAAGAGCTTTTTTTTAGGTTCACTTAACACCCCCTTAGAAAATCTGACGCGCTACGATAATTATTTTTTTTTTGTCCATTTTTAACTCTTACGTACGACCACCTCCACCACGGAAACTGTCAGATTAACATATTTTCATGCTTAAGAAGACGTAGGCAATTGATGATATCAATATCTGACGCGCTCGAGTATGTCCATGGAACAGTTTTTTTTTACATTTTGAAAATCTATAACCCCTCAACCCACCGGTGAAACGAAATTTTTTATATGACATTTTTTTCTTGTTATCATCTAAGCTTCGCAACCCAATAGGTCTCCATGACGCTCGAGTGACTCCACAGTTTGCTGCTTCGCCTCCCTAACTATAAGGCATTATACACAACAAAATAAGAATATTATATGAATAAAACTATTGTTTTTTTTATTTAATGAGAAACAAATTATAATTTTAAAGATTCAATCGTTGAATTAACAGATTATAAACGTAAGAAAACACAACAAAGTGACAATATTAACAATATAATAATGGTAGTTCGTAACGTAAACTTATATTTCTAGAGATCACAAAGTTAATGATAAAATTAAATCCACTTTAAAATATATCAAAATTTGAGTCGTTATCACTGGAATTAACTTTGTAAGTGTTTATTCCGCATATCTTCATATTTAATAGGATTGGTCTGTTTAAGACGTTCTCTATATCTTTATTGTCTTTCAGCATTTGACATAGGAGCCATGACGCTTACTGAAAATAAAAAAATATTTATCAATAAGTATTTAATAATATTTCATGTTTATTGTTTAGATCTTTAACAACGCTAGTACAAAACGTATTTGTTTTTAAATAAAAGCCTCACCCGCTTGAGCTACATATTTATTAATTCACTAT
>HE671286.1:109482-180347 GCA_000313835.2 Heliconius melpomene melpomene | reverse complement strand
AATTGAGAATAACGTCTGAGAAATTCTAACCTTTTTAAATATTTGCTTATAAGCCATGTGTTGCATGTGCAAGCCCTGAAGTTCTTTTTTGAGATTTTATAAAAAGAAGCAAATAACATAAAGAAGAAAACGAAATTATAGAATACTTACCAAAATAAAAGCCGTTTATAACCCTGAGATGTAATTTCACGCATTCACTCTAAAACATTTGAACCCCTCTACTGCTGCGAGAACACTACTTGTTGTAGCTACGACAGCATTGACTTTTAGAAATATGGTGCCACAATAAAAACTAATATTAAACACCATTCAAAATAATTGCGTTCATATTTTAATTGTACGTTACTAGCCCTGAGTAACAAAAAGACAATATTTTGGGACAAATTTACTTAATTCATATATATTATTTATTAAATAATGTATCAATAAAAGTAGTTCTATTTAATATTATGCATAAAGCAAAGTAATATAAACATATCTGAAATCAAATAAAACCATAAATATTCGTAACAAATCCATTTCTAAAAAGTAAAGTGGTGAATGGGACACGAAAAATTGTATGGAAGCGTTTTGAAAGGTTTTTTGCAACTAACAAAAAATACTATTATTAGCCTTAATACATTTAAACTATTACAAAAATCTTTAAGCTAATAAGTAAATTTATCGTAAATGGCAAAATATTTAAATTATCTTTAAAATTGTATTTTTAAAACGCATTCAAAGTAGCGGGACAAGAAAAGATACAAAATGTACACTTTTTCTGATTATGACCCATAAAAGAAATTAGTCCTAAATTTGAATCTAAGAATAATATATCCATAAAAATGATGCCCATTTCTCACACCAACAGTTTCATCAGCAAAATTGGCTAGTGCCACTAAAATGGAGACGAACGCACCAGACTGGAAATTTATTATTAGGTAATCGATTTTACCTCCTCTGGCATTTTTGTTGCGAAACAGGATGACCAGTCGCCATTCAAAGAGCAAAGTTATTACAGCGATACGTTTCTCCGAATATATTACGGGACATTTCAGAAAATATTGTATCTTGTCAACCTTTATTCCTGTACTCGTATGAGATGCTGTGGGTGTGTCTCTGGCTCTCTGTTCGCTGCCGGTTTGCAGGTGACGTTTTTCCGATCTTATAAAGTAGTTATTGAGCTTATATATGTACTTATAGCATAATCTCCCGCATTGGTGCCGTATAGTTTTTATTATGATTATTTTATTTTATTATATAACATTTTGAGTCTAAATACTGGTTAAGTGCGAGTAGATCTCGCACATCGAAGATTCCGTACTAATTTCTGGATTCTCGGTCAACGGGAATTGTAACGTGTGCATATGCACTCCCTGTGCCTTATGCACTCATTTTGTATGTAGTGGTCTTTGTAACGATTTTTTTCTATAAAATAGTTGAAAATTTTTATTTCTCGGATTTTTTCCTTTATTTTATTGTATTGTCGCATTTCGTAACTGTAAGTCCACAGGAAGCACCCTATAGGTTTTGATTTTCACACTAAGCTCTTATGTGTTCACTAAACATAAATTAATTACGAACTACCCACAAACGAACCACTTGAAGAAAAAATGGAAAAAATCTCAAATAAATATTTGTTCTTTCACATAATAATGGTAAAGAAAACGCTGTTCTTCCCATTTCTATACCACATACTGCCAAGGTATTTCCCCTGTCTTATTAATCACGTCAACACCCTGTATACAACGGGCGAACAACAAGCATTGTTAGCACCAAACTGAGCAGTTCAGTGAAAGCAGGACGATGTAAACACCGTCACACAATACTACCATAAAGTATAATGATGGCTGGAAGTGATAACGGAAGTTAAATTGTCTTCGTCATACGCCATTGAACTAATGCTATTGGTTGGGATGGCAACCCGAAAGCTATTTTAACATATTATATTGATAAGTTGCATATGATAAGTGACGGTACCATGGCGAAGCGTTTAGATCCACCACTCAATACGCAATGCTTCAAAGATTTGGTGGAATTGGGGAATTGGGGAACGGAATGTTTAACATTAGGTTCCTTCTGCCTACCTTGCTATATCATCCATATACAGCGTGAATCATAAAAACACATGATAACTATTTTAACTGAATAATTCATTCATTTTTAATATTTTCTATAATATGTAAGGATATGTTTTTTCTGATGAGCTACTCATGTCGTTCTTACCAAAAAATAAAAATATCCGTATATCAACTTAATCCTTCCAGTTTCTTTCTATCGTAACGTCTTCGTCGCCTCGATAATAGATGGTACGCAATAATTCATCGTTTGTGTCGGGTCCCACGCTCATATATGGATGGACTGACCAAAACTTATCCATATTGCATGTTATAATAGCATCGTTTCATATATACATTTTAGATATTGATAATACGTAGTGTTAACGCTTTATCTCGTTTATAGCAGTATGGCAGAGAACTTTGTGTCAATAGCCTCCTTTCTCCGTTTTCTGCACAAAATAAATGCTGACTTTCCAGAGTGGGGTATTGATTCCTGAGTCGGATCGAAGTAAGAAGCTATTTATTCCTATAGGACTGGTTGCCTGGTATGGATGTGTCTAACTGTATAATTGTATTCATTTGTTTCTTTGTTTTCTGTTTTTTTTGCTTAAGTTATTTTATGTTTGTTTTTCGTTTTGTGTTTTAATTAATTTATTTTATTTTATTATGGTGTAATAAAGTGCTAAAATAAATTGTATATTTTATATGTTTTATGGTTGTGGATTTGATCTCCACTAGGCTACATCATACAACTTAAAAAGTCACACCGAAGTAAGGTTAAATAAAGATAAGATGAAATAAAATAAATTACTTACTAAAAACAAATTACTGAGTATAAATAATGAAATAAGCTGTTATTATTATTTTTATAAAATAAGCTTGCACAATATTCACTAGAATTCTTTTTTACATGTAACATTCTGAAACTGCAAAAAATATAATTTAACATCGGCCGTTAGTAGTTATAAAAACGTACTGAATTTTTGTACAAGTTTACATTTTAAAATTGGATTGGCTGCAATGCAACTTACTCATGCTCGGAAGATATAAAATATCAATATAGTAATTTTTTTTTGGGGATGCGTCTATTTTTATTTATTTGCCAGTTGCAGCCCGCAACTTCTGACTCCGTAGATGGGCATGTACAAACAGATAAACATACAACAGATGCTATAATAGTTATAGTAACTTTTATCCCATTATATTTTTCCTTTAGATTTTTTTATTTATTGGTGGTTCAGGATCTATAGTAATAGAGTCATGGGATACTGTTAGAGTCCAGGATCCCACAACCTGTTTTCAAGTACAGGATGCACTCCAGACTTCACCTGAGCCACTAACTCCAGCTTTAGTAGACTCATGTTAAAGAGTTTCAATGAGTACTGCCCGTTCTGGTAGAAGACAAGCGCAGTGTTCAGTCACTTCTCTCGAAACTCAATATCTGTAATTCGAGCGGAAAGTAGAAAACGGAATGTTAAAGGATTTTTCTGCCCTGCCGTGTGACAGGAACACGCACGATATTGCCTTAAGATAAAAAAAATACTAAACAAGCTTTTATATTATTAGAATGAAAATAAATAAATAATCAAATAATAGCTAAGTGCTTGCTAAAATGTTATATAGGTACATAAACATATCACAGGTACATCCAATGCAATTGGTATATTAAAAAAAGAGTTTCAATCAAAAAAGGTTACCATACTGCAAGCTTTTCAAGCTACGCTCGAATGGAACCCGATGCAGCTATAAATAAATTGACTCCCGTTACAGTCCACTGTTGCGTAAAAACAATCCTTGCTAAAATGGCTAATTTAAATTGTCCAGATAGACATCTCTGATATGTTTGCCATCTACAAATGTCAGCTATTTAGTTCTATTCGAAGTATTTGTTGTCCATTGGATGTGATGCTATGTAACGTATCTGAGAGCTGTATAGCTTAGTGGTTAAAGTTCTTGCTTGAAAAGTTAAGATGTAATTATTATGTTACACTTTTTACTATTTTACACAGCGTTAAGTTCCACAATTCAACACTGCCTAGAGCGGTGGAAAGCAGAGAAAGGAGTGTCTATACACTAGGTCCTGTTTATATATATTTTTTATTTACGCGTAAAGTATAGTAGAAAATTATATTATTATATAGGAAAACAAAGTATATTCATTTAGTTCCTGCTATCCAATGTGTCGTTACTTTTACGTAGGTACTGCACTTAACTCTGGATGCCTTGGGACTCTCGACATGCATTAAAAATGCACGTTGCATTAGGGCTCCGATGGCACACCGTCCGCGTCCTAGCGCAGATGCGGGCTGTCACATCTGCTCGATGTAATAAGAAATTGATACAATATGGAATAAGAAATGTAAGTTAAATTATGGAATTGTTTTTAAGTAATTGAATTTAGAATTCTAGTTCTTTTAGCGTCACGCTGTATCCCGCAAATAGCAGGGTAGACAGAGAGAACCTAGTGTTAAGATATGGCATTCCTCACTTTTCGATGAATTTTTCGAGCTTTTGCCTTGGTGCGAGAGGGAAGAAACGAAAATATTAATAAATAACTAGAATTCTAGAAAAGTAAAACGCCTATATATATATATATTTACAAGATATAACACGATCGATGGATCAACGGATCAATACAAGATAAGGTTTTTTCGCTTATTTTCTCTTTAAAACCGCCTAGAAATTTCCTTTCTCCTTCAATGAAAATTCTAGACGGTGAAAATGGGAAAGGTTATTGTGAGGTATTTTACTTTTTAGTTTTTTACACCATGTTTTCGCCACTATGAGACCAAGCTTCCAATTTGCTTAAATCCAATGAAAAAGTAAGCCGAAATTATTTGGCAGGTGCTGGAGAGCATTTTTGTTGTTACAACGTAAAGTTGGTTAAGAAAGTTTTCCGTATATTTTATAGAGTAAAGGAATAATCGAGCCAGTCGTAGCGCAGAGGCACAAGTGTGTTACAGTGGCAATTGATTGTGGGTTTGATATTCCAGGAAATGAATGATGAGTTCCACCACTCAACACGCAATGCCTTCAGAAGTCAGCGGACAATGGGGAGTGGAGTGCCTTAACACTATGTTCCCTCTGCCTACCCTTCTGTGTGCGGGATACAGCGTAATGCTGATTTTTTAAAGGGAATTATTTTTTTAAATACATTTGTGTATTTCATACATTTCTATTTATATAAATATTTCTGAGAAAACTTTAAAAATATATTTCACACTATGAAATAATTTAAGCTATGGATCATTGAGAAGCAAATTTAGACTTATACGGTGCGCTAATGTAGAGAATACTTTATTAGATCAGCCGCGATGCTGGTGCACGTAAATCTGCAGGCAAAGTTTAATGAGTTAATATAATGTTCAATTTATTTTTGCATAAAATACTCCTACAAGCACTTTTAATATAGGTTTTGTTATGAATTGATTTTTTAAATGTTTTTAACAAGTTTTATAGTATTTAGAAAAATATATTAATTAATATCTTTAAGTGTAAAATCATTTATTACTAAGTACATCACAAATGGCTTGTCCTGGTAATTTTTTCGCAATAACTTTCTGGAAATGTGGTAAATCACAGCGAGGGGGACCTGCGGTCTTTAGATACTGAAAATTTAAAACCTTTGATTAAAAACTCAAATAGAAGGTCCAATTTCTAAATATAATACATGTTTCGGAAAATTTTGTCATCTGAAATCCCTGGGAATTGGAGGAAAAATTCACTTCTTTTTTAAAAATTATTCTTTTGTAAAATGATAGAATCCCATATATTGTATGTAAATTGTATTAATAATATATGTAAATAATAGAATAAATAATAAAAAAAATATTAAAAACAAATATAATGATAGCATTTCTAGTGTTTGCTCAATGACCGTCTGAGATAAGCCAGATCTACATAATCGAGACTTTAAAAGAAATGGCATTCATTAAACGTTTCCGTATCTTTGAATTTGGATTCTGAATGAACCTTTATGTAATCAGATCTATGAGAGATCTTCTTTGTAATAGTTTTACTAAATATAAAATAAGTATATTACATTACGCAACAATAAAAAATCGAGGAATTGCGCGTAGAGTGGCGGAACCTAACGCCGCGTTTTGTTTGTTTTCTAGTATCTGTCCTGTTATATAATTATAACGAATACACCATCTTGCTGGGATCGAACCTACAAAATAGCGCTTATAATGGGACATTTTCCCACTTTGCCACCAAAATCTATAAATAATGAACTAAAATTAAAATTAAACATACATAAAACCATTTCTTATAATAATAAGGTTAGTCTTCGACAAATTTATTATATGGAAAGATTCATAGAAATTTTAATTAGAGCCGCTTTTCTTTCGCATCAAACGAGCACTTGCCTGGCGGCAGATTAAAAAGTAATTACATCATGTTATAATTATTCCTACTAAGTAGTAAGGCAAACTTAATATTGTAAAAACTTTACAATATATTACTATTTTTTATTAATAGAATTTTTTAAATAATTTTGAATAACTTGCGACTACCATTACTGAGTTAGATTAATATTAACAGTTCCCTAAGTAAAAGAAGGAATATTATATCCCTAACGAATCCCCTCTTTTCACACAGCCTTCTTATACTCCATGATATTTATTTAAAAATATTCCAACGTCGAGTAAAGTGTGAATTGAAAAGTATAATAGATGTCAAGCGTGAGCGATGGTGCAATGATCGAACATCACTGAAAGCCAGCGATGCATCATAGTCAATAGAACCTCGCGTTCAACTTATTACATTAATATGTGAATACATGTATTTGAACTTATAAATAAAAGAACCGGTGAAATAACAATGTTAAGAATATATATAATTCTACATATCTCAACAATATATTTCTATGGTATATCTATTTCTATGTATTTATTATACTAGCGATACGTGCGCGGCTTCGCCCGCTTGTAAAAAAATAAAATGAACACTAAATGTTACGTTAAGATTGCCAAATTATAATAGTGAAAACAGCATTTAAATCGGTTAAATCGTTTCAGTTTCGAGCTCAATAGATTCACACCTTTAGTGTATGTATGAGTATAGATACAACTCTTTTATTACTAAGCGACTGACAGATGAAGTAACTATCCTACATTTTTAACAAAAAAACTGAATAAATGACACATAACTCTAATACTTACCTTTTTCTTAGTGAATCCCACATAACTTGACTAATAAAACTAAGAAAACTCCTACCTACCTATATTACATAATGCAAACGTTTTCTAAATTACATTTGAATACACTATATTAAATAGAGTAAGGCATGTCAAAATTCCCTTTACGTGTCTAGTCTTAGGACTTCTATTAGATATTCTGGAGAAAAGTGCGAAATAAGGCCGCGTTAGAATGTTTTAATATGATTCAATCAGCACCATTACATCTAATGTTTATTATAAGAGAAATTGGCTATTACGATATACACAATGAGAATTGAAAATATACAGGGTGTCCCAGGAGTAAACGATAAAACGAAACCAGGTGATAGACCAAGTCGTGACAGTTATGAGAAAAATATAAAAAAAAAATCTTGGTCATGTATTTTTCATATTATATTGATTTTAAAAAATATCGGAAAAACCGACACCCTGTGATGGTTTTTCAAGTCCCAGGACTACAAATATTACTCTTTCTTCATTTTTTTTCCTGTAATGTAATCATGAGTAATCCTTCTGTGAATTACAGTTTAAAATTTAAACATACCTGCATCAGTTTTCAATAAAATGTGGTTTTTTTGCCAAACATTAAATTCAAAATATTTACTACACCCAACTTTAACCGACTGTACTATAAAAAAATGTACTACACTGTTTTTGCAAGTCCTTTACTGTATATGCCGCATCCCTTTGGAACCAACTCCCCAATCCTATTCAGAAAAGCCATTCCCTAAATTCATTTAAATCCAAACTTAAAAAACATTTGCTCAAAAGTGAAAGCAATTAGACATAGCTTTAATCAGTGTTTCTATATATATAATATATATATATATGTATATATGTATGTATGTATGGGTATATTTTATGTATGTATATGTATATATAGTCGATTTAACAGTATATATAATTATATATTTATAATTTGTGTAGGTATATATATATATATATATTGTAGCATGTATTATGTTTATAATGTGATAGTTAATATATATATTTTTCTGATATATTTTTTTTCTGTGTTGCGCTGTGTTGTTATTCCGCTGTTTGGCACCCATCCACTTCCACAGGTTGGCTGGAAGAGATTTCTTTCAGAAATAAGCCCGCCATTGTAAACATAACTTTTTAACAAGTATAGCGTAACAATATAATTCTGCTTACCCAAGTTGTTTCATCCAGCACTTTACATCAATTATCCTCAAAAAAAGCAGTAGCAAATTTAAGCTTTCTTTTCAAACAGAATTTCGTGACTGGTAAGCATTTCAGAAAATAATTTCCAGGTTTTTACCTGCCGAATGCACGAAGGTGCAGGTGCAGTGTCCTCTAGTTAAAATGCAGTCGATTGAGATTAGACCGGCGGCGACCAATTTAAATTTATGTCGTTTCTTTGCCGCATCGTTAAAGTCAAGGGCGTGCTTAGTGCCAGAAACCATTAAGTTAATATATGGGCAGAACCAATTGCCTTTTTGTTGCGTCTAAGCCGAGCTCTCGCTCTCATTATTAATTGTTTAATGGCTCGTGTTACAAGAAATTGTTACTATTGAATGATGTGGGGTTACGTAAGTTTGTAAAGGTCAAGAGGTACAGTAAGTTTTCTTTTATTGCTTTACGCTGATTCAAGCGTATGGTGGACAGATTCCTTCTGTCCACACATGTTAAAACACTAATGTTAAAACACTCCATTCTCTATTTTCACTTCAATTTTTCGAGTTGAATTTTGCATATCAATCAATATATTCATAGGAATAATTAATTTTTATTATTAAACACTATTAATAAAATCCAAAGAGTTGTTATAACCGCAGCTGTAGATATTTTAAATATATACACAAAAAAATAGCTAAATTCAAATCCCCCGTTATGCAGTCGGTTAAAAAAAGGTAACATAACTGAAATAGAATACTCTTAGAGGCTGGTTGATGTTTGCTATGAGTTGATTGCCTATCCGTTTTGTAACATATGTAAATTCTCAACAGGCCTTTTCGATTCGATGGGTGCGTCCAATTCGCCTGGAATGGAAGTGGAATTGGAAAAATTTCTCTGACCAAGATTATACGATACGTTGCATAATTATATTGAAATATCATTTTGTTGAAGTAACTTCGTATTTTCTATGAAATTTCTTTAAAATTTAATATCATGCAAGAATATATCCTATTAAGTGAATGTGAATCTTTGTGAAAAGATGATATTTTTATATCTTTTACCAAAGGATTGTATACAAATAAAACTAATCTATATATATAAAAGGACTTGTCCTCACTGACTGAGGTAAGACGCGCGCATAGCCGTAACCGCTGATGATAGAAACGTGAAATTTGGACAGATGTTTACTTTCGTAATCTGGACACCTACTAAGAAGGGATTTTGAAAAATTTTAACCCTAAAGGGGAGAAATAGGGGTTGAAAGTTTGTATGAATTTTTTTTTAAATCGGCACCGATTTTTATAAAATTTGAAATTTAGATTTTTAAAAGTATTTAATTGAACACGTGTTTCATCGTTTTCTAGCATTCTCCCCCTAAGGGTGCAAATGAGGGGTTGAAAGTTTGTATAGGTTTTTTTTAAATTGTCACCAATTTTTATAAAATTTGAAATTTAGACTCTTAAACGTATATAATTAAACACATGTTTGATGGTTTTCTAGAATTCACCCCCTAAGGGTGCAAATAAGGGGTTGAAAGTTTGTATGGGAAAATTCTTAAATCGCCACCTATTTTTATAAAATTTGATATTTAGACTCTTAAAAATATTAAATTGAACATGTGTTTCATGGTTTTTTAGAATTCACCCCCTAAGGGTGCAAATAAGGTGTTGAAAATTTGTATGGAAAATTCTTTAAATTGCCACCGATTTGTATAAAATTTGAAATTTAGACTCTTAAAAATATTTCATTGAACACATGTTTCATGGGTTATTAGAATTCACCCTTAAATACGCAAGCGAAGCTGCGCGCGTCCGCTAGTATTAATATATATGGACCATATACAATCCATCATTCCTATTAAAATAATAGCTACCTATAGTTTAATACTTATAGTTTAACTTTGGCACTTCTCTGAGATACTTCTTTTTTCTCTATATTCGGTCCTTTATGTCTCAGGATCGCGATCTTAAATTTAAATTCTTTCTAAGATGTGTTATTTAGAAAGTATTTAGAACACACTAAAAACTATACATTTTCCCTAAAACAGTTATAGTGGCGCAGATTGACACTTATTTATAAATACGTATATAATAGTAATTACATATATAATTTTGATTTCTTAATTATATAGAATTTCGAATATAATAGTAATGAATTTGTTGATAAAATTGTAAATTACTAGACATAGTTGAGAAAGAATTTTCATTTTGGCTAAAGTTGTGTGCAAAGAGAAAAGTACCAGCAACGCGGTATTCACTGCATTCGCTGTACTATATGTACGATGTAAGAACAATTTGGAGATATCAGAGTAGAAATGTCAGTATTGCCAAATATTTAAAATTAAAATATATCTATTAACGAAGTGTATGAACTGAACGAATAGTGCCATAAAACCAGAAGGAATAAATACATTAAGATTTTTTCTATACTTGTCAGCTTCACGCTGTATCCCGCACACAGCATGGTAGGCAGAGGGATCTTAGTATACTCCGTTCTGTATTTTCCACCGGTTTCTGGAGTGATAAGTTGCGGAACTCAACGCCGCGTTTAGCCGTATTTTCTAATCGCACAGTACTTCACAAGTTCAAGTACCATCCACACCATCTGGATACGTGGCACTCTACTGCTGTGAGGTTTTGTAGGAACTTCCTTCCAAGCGCCATACAACTGCGGAATAGCCTACCTGCGGCAGTTTTCCAGGACGATACGACCTAGGTGATCTCCACATTAAAGGCCGACAATGCACGGAGTCGTGGGCGGCGGTGATCACTTACCATCAGGTGACCCGTACGCTCGGCCTTGCCTTTTTCCACAAAAAAAATCCAGAATATCATTTCTACAAATTTACTGTAATTATTGTAAATAACTAAATGTAATCTATATTAATAATTTAATAGTTACTCTGTACGGGGTACTCGCGACAGCATGTCGCTTTTCAACTAATGTCAGAAGAACACGTATCTTCACTCCTCATTTTATCCTTTGTTCACATACTTGAGTGCATTGTATTGCAACTTAAGGTTATTAAACTACAATGTAATTATTATATGTAAAGTATTAAATTATGTATGCAAAAATTGTATGCACTTTGTTAGTAAGATAGTCAATTTTAAAAGTAATAAATACCTTTGACGAGATTTTTCTAAGCTCTTTTTTGAGCTTATATTAAAAAGATGTTATAATTTATTTATAAAATTTGTAATAAATTTTAAATTATCCAGGCGGAGAGTAAATAGAGCGGAGAAAACAATAGATTCCGCTGTATTCTGCATAATGCAGGGTAGGGCAGGCATAGGGCAGAGGGAGCCTAGTGTCAAGAGACTTCACTCCCCACTTTCTCTCCTTGCCTCGACACCACCTCGCGAAGAAATAAAAATATTACACGAATAAAATAATTGAATTACAAGTATTAGTTTAATAATATGTCATTGAAAAATTTATTTTGATTTTAATTATTGTTCGTAGGACATAAAAATTAATGGTACAATATTAATCATTCCACATCTCACAGTTGCGGGTGGTCCTCGTATCATGTGGATGTAATTAATTGCTCTATGGTGTCATATTTGTACCCAAAAGCGGTGGCGACTTCAGTTCTTACAAGTACCCGATATTTGTTCTAATTTTAGACATTGGCTGCTTGAAATAGGGAATATATTTGTTCTTACTAATTTAACATATTACTTTTTTGTATGAATTGGTATTGTGTGAATGTAAATTTGGATTAAAATATTGCCTTTGTGTGTATAGCGTCTGAATGTAAATGCGATGGGTGTAGGTTCGATTCTCATTTGGGATAAATTAATTATTTTTATTTCCTTGTTCTGATGTAAGAGAATAGCGTGGCATTGAGGTTAGTTGATAAAGAGTCGAAAATTGAGCGGAAAGTAGAGAACAGAGTGCTGAGGCACTAGGTTCCATCTCCCTACTTAATTATCCACACAGCATGAAGCTGCAAAAAAATGATTGTTCTTAGCCTTAATTAATAATAGATGAGTTTGTATGGTTAATGTTCATGAGGTTATTATAATAATTTTACTGTTTACTTAAAATATTCTCGTTCTATACTGATTCTACAGTAATTTGAAATATGTAAGAGCTTTGAAGATAAATATTCAGCTTTAGAGCAAGATTGAAGCTCTTACCGTCAAATACTTAAACTTTCAAAATTTTTACCCAAAGTTTTAAATTTATTTCTTTTGCAAGTTTTTAAATCTTTTAAGTTGAATAACTCCGATTTTTCCATATTTAGCCTCGTCTGTATAGTTGCATAAAAAAATGTATTTTATTCAGCAGGGTAAGCAATACCTAGAATCTCGTAGAAATTCGTTTCCCACATACCGTTGAACTTTCGTGACATTACGAGTGGCGGAGCTAAACGTCGTGCTCACCAAAATTGAAATTTAAAACAAAAAAAAATTAAAAGTAATATTTTAACTATTAAAAATATCAAAATATATGTAATTAATATCAAAATATTAATATTTAGGTACAATATCAATAGGTCCAGCTTCCTGTAAACCCGTCGCTCGGTTAATGAAGTCAAATATTCGGTCCGATTGATGCAGACTATGGATTCATTTGACAAAGGTAACCTACCTATACAAAATATGAAATTACTCTCGTACACTGACGTGTGTTTTTAATGAGAAGTTTATAATATTCGTGTATTAAATATATCAACAGAAAGTCACATATTTAATTAATATGAACTAATTATATTAACAGCAAGTTTATATTATTTCTTTTGTTCATATGATTAGCTAATAAAAATGTCATTATACGGAGTACGAAAGCTGTAAAGGTGCAGTGGTACTTGTGTGACTGTAAACGTGACGGTTGTGAATTTGATTTCCATTTCGGGGGAATGAATTATTTAAATATTGTTATTTCTTTGCTCTGGACAAGATGTCAATTTTCTAAACTCCTTTTTGTGTTGAACACCAAATATTAGGTATTCGCCCTAACGATCGTGCACTTTTACATACACAAACAGCCCTTTTCAATATGATCTTTTTAAAATTAAATATTGTTTGTCTTTTTTGAAAATAAAAATACTTATATTTTGTATTTGTGATATGACAATACATAAAATATAATTAAATCTTCATTTCCTCAGAGAGAACTTCCGTCGGTGCACTCTGTACCGTGTAATCATAATCAGAAGTTAGTTAAAAACGTTCTCACATCGTACCAGAAGGTATACAAGTATAACAGAGTAAACGAAGTTTCTCTGCATCTACACTAATGCTAATGTAATAGCAACATCAGTTGGAAAACGCAAATGGAATTCAACTTTTAATATAATAATTAAAAAATTGTTTATTTAGAAACTTCAACAAGTCAATTATAAATGATTTTATTTTCTTTCACAAATAAGTATTTTGATATTTCCGTCCGGTCCACGCGAAAGGTATTAATAGACAAAATAAAATGAGAGAAGGCGTAGTCGGCGTGTGGCCGTCAAGCGATTGCGGGACGTGTCGGTGTCGGTTACATCGAGTCCTGGCTGCACTGTGGCTATATTAAACAGGAATATTCATAAATAAAAAGGGTATATGGCTGTATCATTAACATTTCGACCAGATATATTGATTTTCTTATCATTAAAAGACAATGAAAATAGTTTTCCTATTAAATTACCAAACATATAAATGAACTTAAAATTACTATAATATTATTGAAATTTAGAATATTTTTATAAACTTGAACAAAAAGTGCTTGCAAGCACTATAAAACCGGCTCGGAAAGCAGTTCTGCTGAGAGAGCCGCCAAGAAACTGAACAGTTGCTCTTTTCAATATCAATGTCACTTATAAAGAAAATGTCTTACACTCTCTACATTTTGAATCCATTTCAGAAATAATGCATATTGAAACTTGGACGCTATAAATATTGTAAATAATTTAAACTTAATATATCCATGAATTAATAGACAGCCATCAACAGTCACGCCACCATGTTAAAAACAATTAATATTCTAAAAAAAAAATAGTTATATCGTCGAAATAAGCACATGTGTCTACGCCCCAAAGCAATTAAATCTAAAAGAAAACTTTGACTTTGACAGTTCCAATATATCGCAAAGTATCGCCCAAGATCGTGTGCGGCGCGCGCGCTTCACGCCTTATTAGCGCGGGAAATGGCTACTTTGAAAATGAACTGGCATCTCGTTTTGTAAGCGGAACTCGGTTGTTTTTGACTTTTGACTTTGATCCAGATACAGGTTAATGCTTTTTGATACGCTAATTTAATTTTTCACGGAATATTTAAATGGATATAAATATTTTTGTTGATATAAATAGCTTTTGAGCGATGTTTAATGTTAAATGAATGTTTTTGTTTATCTTTTATACTGTGGTGGGTCCAATCAATGACGTTGTGCTTATTTCTATTATAAAACCGGTTTGGCGTTAATTGCAAATGAAATCTGAGGACATTAGGAACACAGGTTAGGAAATGGTCATGTAATAGTCGAAGTTTGATCATTCAGTCAGCTACATCTCCATGATTACTCAATTTTATAATGTCAGTAACACTTACATTACTTATATTAAAACATTAGATATCGATATAAATGTACCTTTTACATATAACAAAAGAAATGCTCTGTTTCATCGCAATTCTTCATCAAGAACTCAACGCCGCGGTTTACACTACACTAGAGCAAAAAAATGAAAATATTAAATATGTTAAATATTTCATGTCCTCGAATGAGAATCGAATCCACAGCCTGCCACGTTTGTACCTATGCACCACGACTGTCTTCATTATTTTATAAACAAAACTTATAATATTTGTAACATGTCCCCGCTAGCAAAGTATGCAAGATAGATATAATAGACGTCTTATACCTATGTATACAAAAACATTACCAGCAAAGTTTGCGCCAAATCAAACTGGACTTTACGACATCGCAAAAATGACCAGATGTCAAACGTAAGAGCTGATTTGGAATTTTAAACCTTACTTCCCAAGAAATAAGATTGTTGAATTAGAAAAATATAAAAAGCAAAATGATATCATAACAGCTAAGAGGGGTCAATAGCTGTATCCGATCGATGGCGGAAGCCACCAGTCGGCGTCCACCGGAAGAATGCCTGAATGAAGTGAAATTTATTTTACGGTTGCTCAGTTGACTCGTCCTTTTTAATGGAAAATAAACAACGAAAATTTAACTAACTTGACGTTTGCTTGTGGAGTGAACTACGAATTAAAACGAAGGGCTGTGTTATTATAATAATAACCATAAACACCTTCAGTTAAATTCCTGATGTTAAGAAATGCACTTGAGTCTAGTACGGACACGTGGTAAACGTAGTTAAGGGATTTTTTAATATGTTTGACGTTCATTTATGATATATACATGTGAAATTTAACATTTTAGTTATAAAATTGTAAGTTATAAGTTTTCACTTCTATCGGCGTGTACAATGACAGCCATTTTTTTTAATTACAATATTTTTTGTTTCCCCATAAATTGCCACATACCAAGATAAAAAAAATAGATTGGATTAA
Organism: Heliconius melpomene melpomene; assembly: GCA_000313835.2. Taxonomy (NCBI): domain Eukaryota; kingdom Metazoa; phylum Arthropoda; class Insecta; order Lepidoptera; family Nymphalidae; genus Heliconius; species Heliconius melpomene. The sequence continues at coordinate 164,468 of HE671286.1, read as the reverse complement.
TATCAATGACAAATCCCTCTCTACATATCTTTATCATCTTAATCAAATTATAAGTATTTAAACAAAACCTTAAATTTCATATGATTTTAACAAATTTAATTCGTTTTAACTTTATATGAGCATTGCGTAACACATTTCAACGGCCAGTCCGTAATTGACTTGAAATTTAATTAACCTTCATACAATTCGTATGTGTACTTTTATCCGGATTATAATAACGTGACTTTATTAAATTTTGAAATTGTTTCATTTACAATGTTACTAACGGGAATATCGACTTTGATAATTATAGTATGTTATATAATTAATTTTTAGTACACATATAGTTTGACTAAGATTAAATTTAAAATAATATATACGATACGTATAATATGTAGAAACATATAGGGCTGATTGAGGAAAACAACAAAATTAGAGAACAAGATATTCGATTTGTCTTCAAAATACCCGTAATTTTAAGATATCATTTGACTAAAATAGAAAAGTACGTAGATCGTAATTTATTTTTATGTCTAATATTTCCAGAATGTCTTCTCTACTTCTTACTTTCTATTATAAAAAATAAATTCAGAAACAAATTAGAGTTATTGTAAATTAAACTAAATATATACTGTTTATTGTTAATTGCACCACTTTTCGTATTTCCTTTAAATAGGAATATTTGCAGAACTTAAAGCTCAGCACTTGGTGTCATTTGAAATTAGAAAAAGCTCTCTTTTTTGGTTCTCCTTGGTGTTATCACAATCTCCATCTCCATCTCCATCAGGATAACAAACTCCTATTACAAAAATATTATATCACATGATAAATTATGATCGTTTAATTGTACTGTACCATCGAAAAGTCAATTTGTTATTTAAAGCCAAACGGCAGCGTCGTTACACGCCCCAATTCCCTCGTTAGACCTATTTAAATTATCTGTTCGTATAATAATAAATCAAAGATTAACACGCGTGGATGTTGATTAGTCCTTAGTTTTCAAAAGGGTTACAGTGTAAAAAGAGCAAGTTATTTTTTTTCAGCTTCACGCTGAATCCTTGTGCAAAGCAGGATAGACAGAGGGAACATAGAGTTGAATCACTCCGTTCCCCACTCTCTGCCGAATTCTGGGGGCATTGCGTGTTGAGTGGCAGAACACCAGAGCGAAGAAATGGGAATATAAACGTAAATAAATATTTCACCCTGGTGCTGCTGCGCCAAGACTGCCTCACGGTACGATGCCTCTGTTATATCTATTGATATATGAGCGAAAAATATCTTAAAATATGGGGTGTGCCCATACAAACAACATTTTGCAAACAACATGCAAGCTATTATGAAAATGTGGAACATCGTGCGATTAAGTGGCTTTTTGTTCTTTAAGCTATCTATTTTTCGCATAATAGTTAGTCGACTAGTTTGAGAATATTTTAGCTTCATACTTCTTTGTGTACCTACTAGCTTATATTATTATATTATTACCAAACAAAGGGAGGCCGTCATGGCGCAGAGGCATAAGCCTGTGACTGGAAGCGGGACAGTTGTGGGTTTAATTCTCCCTCGAGGAATGGAATTTTTCATTTCCTCGCTCTGGTAGCGAGGCAAAGAGCGTTAATGCATCAAGAATTCGAAATGAAATTGGAAAATGAGAACCGGAGTGTCTTGGCACTAGGTTTCCTATGCTTACTCTGTTTTGTGCGGGATAAAGCGTGAAGCTAAGAAAAAATAAGCAAACATAATTTGACATGTTTTCCTGTATTGCCCAGTATTTGCCCAGTTTTCCAGATATTGCATGTGGCACAAACGTACGACTCGCTTTGGTTCTTGTTACCGCAGCGACTTACTTCTTACTTACTTCCCCAAGTGGAAATGGAAACAACAACCCTCATATTTACAGTCAGAGACTACCGCTGCGCCAAGACGGCCTGTATTTTATAATATTTGTATATTATAATTAATAGCATTTCTACTAATCTGTACATACATTTGCTTCATTTTTAATTAATTAATTCTGAGTAGCTTAGTAGGTCAATGTTTCCTCGCTTTGATCAGTAATAAATTTAATTCACAAGAAGACTCAATAAATTAATTTTACGTGACAAAATACACTTATAGCAAAATAAATAACGAAAATTCAACGTTTTCATGACAGCCGCACGAAAGAGGCCAATCGAATAATGTAAATAGTCATTTCATTTCTGGATTTGCTAATAATGTAAGTTCTTAGTGTTAATTCATTTCATTGTTTTGAAATGGAAAAAGCTTGAAGTTGTAAAAGGTTCCATATTAACAGGTTGATTGGTTGTATAGTGTGTCTGTGTATAGGTATATGTTAAATTAGTCTTAGTATAAATACATTTTCGAATGAAATACATCATTTTATTTTAAATAGGAATCGATTAAATTATTAGATAGAATCATTTATGAGTAAAAAAGCTTAAGCGCACAAGCAGAAATTTTTGCTACCAACACAATAGGTGTATATTTTAATTTCTTTATAATAGATCATATTTTAACAAATAAAAAGTTATTTTGTAAGGAAAATACTTTACCGTTTCATTATTACTTGGCCTTGAGTCCTTCACAACAATTGGATAAAAGAGGCATCTTGACTGGAATGCCTTTCGGGCGTTCTTTAGATCCAACTTTGAGAGCACAACGACACTCAACAAATATCAAAGTGTGTTACATGGTCTGAATATTGAAAATCTTGCCAACTTTATCGTACAAGTATTATATAAGTGCTTCATATGAAACGAGTTTTTGATTTCATCACAACCGGACCCTCAAACTTTCAAAAACTTCAGTTTAATTAAATGTACTGAAATTTTATCTATATACTTACGTGTGTAATTAAAAGAAATGAGCTTCACGCTGTACCCCGCACACACCAGGATAGGCAGAGAGAACCTAGTGTTAGGACACTCCTTTCCCCACTTTTTGCCGAATTCTGGAGGCATTGCGTATTGAATGGCAGAACTGAACGCCACGATTTGCCTCGGCACCAGAGCGAAGAAATGGAAATATAAATGTAAATAAATTTTTCACTTCCTCGAATGGGGATCGAACCCACAACCGTCGCGTTGCAGTCACACCCTTGTGCCGCTGCGCCGCTACGGCTTCAATGTAATTACATTTTATTAATAAGACCTTTCTGGACCAAAGTGTTGGAAAATTTGGTGTGACATTCGGTGCGAGAAGTGTCTGGCGATACAGGCCAGCGCTTGACCCAAATTTCTCCGTCCACTCAGCCACTTTAATGTTAAAGAACCTAATTTTACTGCAGCCACCAGAAAATATGAACGTAAATTTTATAGAGAAATTATTTAGTACATTTTACATTCTGTCGAAATTTTGTGATAGTAATGAAAATATTCTAATTGTAAATAATAAATAAAGGTTAATAAATTTGATTTCACATTCATTTTGCCATTGTACTTTGCTATTATTAGAGCTGATTGTCTAGACATAAGACAATAAATTATGTATGGGATAGGTTATAAATTCGCTGTGCATACATTATTTCGTTTATTGTTGTTTTAATTGTTTCATTCAATCAGGAAATTATAACAGTACTGGCTTTTTTCAGGTTTCTTTTGAGTTATACCCAGTTTCAGCTCGTCAGTCAAAGACAACGTAATTAAACTCCGTTACTCAATTCTTTACAAAGTAATAAAATGAAAAATGAATAGCTAGAACGCCGCCCTATGTCTTACCTGGATAATATGAAAGTAAATAAGACACAATCAATCCTCGAGTGAGAACCTTTAAATTTATCAAGATATTGCGATATATCAGGGTATTATAAATATAAGTTATAATATATTATGTAGGTTATATGTATTATTATCTTATTGTATGTACATATATAATATGTACATAAACCTTTTAGGAAAAAGGATTCTCAACTATTTTTCAAGAAGTCTACTATCCGTGGTATGTTCTTAGATCCAATATCGGGCTAGGTGTAAAGCAAATACATATGCTTTCTGTGCTATTCCTCCCGCTCGTGAAGAGCACACATCGGATATTGAGATCTCTAACATTTCAAGATGAAGAATACCGAAGGTGATATCCTGATATTGGCTAAGTTCGATTATACTTTAAAACTAAGAGCTGTGGAATCATGTGGTTTTCCTTTTAATAATATGTAATAAGAACTGAAGAATTTAATAGAATTTTGATCAATTTATATTATTTTAGCATATTTATAGTTCCTAATGTAAAGAGTTAATAAAACAAAAAATAGCGCTCTTTGGATAACAATTTTCTAATAGAGTGGGTCCTCGATTCTGTGCTTTCTTTCATATACAAAGCATACCTTTATTGTAGAAAATATTTCAATAGTTCCCGTTTAGGCAGCTTCATAAACAGTCAGTTCATATCTGTTGCCATAATATTCATGACCATTGTTTAAAAACATAGAATCGAATAAAAAACAAAAAAAAATAGAGATTTCCAAACAAATTTTCCATTTCATTACATTCAAATAGCCCCATTATCTAAGATCACATCATTATCATCTAACAACTTAGCCATCATATTAGCATATTTATAAGCTTTTTATTCCCATTCACAGGATGCTTCTTCAAGGCTATACTTACTGGTTGTACCTAACAAGTAAAATTCCTTCCAATTCAGTCGTCACGAAACAATTTTCATTAGGGTACACTACGTGACTGCATTAATAAAAAGCTGAATGACACCCTCGCACTTGAAGGGTCCAAACTTTTGCATTTTGCCTCCCAAGACTACGTATTCATGCAACTTACATAATTAAACTTAGCATATAATTTCGTACTACTAACCTTTGTGAGGTTTCACAGAGTAATTTAATAGTTCACGTCGTTTAATTTAGCTTAAATTATTAATGTGTTACGGTTTGTATGTGTTTATGCGAGAGAGGCAGACTCAACTAACGTTATAATATGATATTATAACCTTATATTATTTTAGTTAATAATGTTAAATATTTAAAGAAAACTTGTCTGTTTTAGCTTTATAATAGAAAATTATAACTATACTTTTTCCTAATTATTGAAAAATATTTTTTGAGCAATAAATATAACATAAAACACCAAAATCAGATCGCTCACAGATGCCATACAGGCCATGTAAATAATTTCCACAGATTCATACATTAGATTCATCGTATTCAAACTGCTCAAATATCAGTCACTGAATTAATTATCACCCCTGTTTTCTCAACATTGACATAATTGGGAACCTCCCTTAGGACGAATGTTAGATTACCCCGCCGTTCTCACATTTACCCTTTCTTGTTTGTAGAGGGAATATTTTCGAGTAGGTTATCAAAGTTGTACCCTTGTAAATGGCGTGATAACATTCAACCAATTACTAAATGGTGCTGTCTCTAGAGTAGGAGCTTAGATTAACATTAAATTCAAATATATCTTTTGGGATGTGAATAAAAATGGCTGTATATTGTATATGAGTGAACTTCTAGTTAATAATATGTGAATGAAATCTTCGAGGCAACACGCGGCGTTGAGTTTCGCCACTCAACACGCAACGCCTCAAGAATTCAGCAAAAAGTGGAGAGCGGAGTGCCTCAACACTAGGCTCCTTCTACCTACCCAGCTACATTTAGGATACAGCGTAAAGCTAAAAAACGTTAAAGGAAATAGAAATAAAAAAGAATGTTCCCCAACTATTTAACAGGCATACTAAAAAATCGCTTAAAAAGGACTACGGTTACACAAATTACTACTAAATTTGACGTCAACCATTATCAAAGGACCAAAAAGACTTGCTCTCATCACGTATTCGCAAAGAAATGTAAAATTTAAGTGTCGCTCTACATCGGCTCTACATCGAGATAGTATTTGAGTTGGGCAGATGCCAGCAATATCTACGAGCGGACAAACTAGGCTGGACTTTTACAGCTTATTTTTGTTGTATTCATATGAATGATTTGTAGTTCAATTTCTTCGGTCTGACAAAATAAATAGATAGATAACACGTATGTGTTTTTAAATACGCTTTTCACGTACAGAGTATTTTTCGTCCCATATATGTATAAACAAGTATGTTTTTATTATACAACTAGTGGACCCGAACGCGGCTACGCCCGCTTGAACTATACGAATATTTATTAAATTATTTTCAGTTTTCAATAGTTAAGCAAGCTCATTTTGGGTGACGTTAAATAACAAACAAACTTTGCAAATCGTTGCTTAGCAACGCGACGGTTGTTATTAACATGGCGGAATAAATTGCATGTCAAATTAATAAGTATTTTAATATATTGGTATATATCGAAAATATGACAAATATGAGAAAAAAGAGTATCCTATGTTCATCCCGAGACCCTCAAGTATCTCTATATGAGTATTTTATCACAATTAAATTAGCGGTTTGGCCCTGATTGCGGAAAAGACAGACAGACAGACAGACAGACAGACAGACAGACAGACAGACAGACAGACAGACAGAGTTACTTTCGAATTTATAATATAGGTATGGATACCAAATATATGCACATTGTTTTCAGCTTCACGTTGTATCCTGCACACAGCAAGGATGCCCCCGGGTAATCGAACTCACAACCCCGCTTACACGTTTGCGTCACTGCGCCGCCTCTCAACGATATGCACATTTATTAACATAAATCAATTCAAATAGATAGATTTTTCGCAATAGTGTAGAAATAATTAGTAATATTAATAGACAAATATTATTGTACATACAATTGAAGTAATCAAATACAATTGGCGTCTATATTTGATTATATTAACTAACAATAAAGTGACGTTCTCTGTTCTAAATATTCATTGCATCGAATATTATTGTACTATACGTTTAATATACTATTTGCGCACAGAGGTTTTAATATATATCGGTGAGTGAACCTTACGGATTGAAATTAGTGTTGTTTTATTATCAATTATTTAGAACATGAGGTTAATGTTGTTACTATTGGCCTTTACAGAGACGCTGGATGGGTGAAGAAGATGGTACTCTGTCCCTGAGAAATTGCACATAGAGGCAAGGGCGTCCCCTGCGGGACTCAAACCTTGGCAGCCGCCCGTCGATCGAGCTAGGATAAAAAAAATGTTGCTCGAGAACTGTTGCCCTGGACTATAACCAGTTACAATATATGTAGTAATCATTCTCAATTCAAGTCTTAAAGGTTTTTTTTTAATATATCTATTAGTCTTTTTTTAACATTTAAAAGACTGGCTCTGATCTGGTCTGGTTACACATACTTCTTTGTAAGAAAAAATATGCAAAAGAAACGCAAACTAAATTAATTCATTTGTTTTCTTCTCAATACGACAATGACGATGAACGTGGAAAGCGTTATCCATTTAAATATATTATTGAAACCAAAACAAACTGCAAAATCAGTTCAGCATATTCCATATTTAACTAACTTTAAAATTTAGTAACACTAACAAACAGACCGACAGACCAAATATCAAGTACAAACGTACGTTCAAATATTTTGTATTAACAAACGCTAATTATTAAAACATCATTTAATTAAATGTAGCATTCAATTTCTCTTTGTTATCACTGTCAACATTCTCTTTGCTGCTATCTCATTACGTATACCTAATTAGAATAACTAATGTGGTTCAGCTTTGGTCATTTAAAATGGTGATTTAGTTTTACGAATCTACTACGTATTACATTGTACCCCAATATGGCAGGGTAGACAGAGGGAACTTTGTGTTATGACACTACGCTCCCCTAATTTGGAGGAGGCTGGTGGGAACGCCGCGTTTTCCCTTGACACCAGAGCGAAGGAATGAAAATATTAAATTGGGAACGAAAGTGGGAACTTTTCGCGTTAACAGTGACACGCTTTTGCCCCTGCGCCCTTCAGCCTTTTTCCCCCCCAAAGAGTGCCTACCCGCAGGTTACAACTTGCAGTGGCCAACATGGAAGCTTAATCGTTTACGGAGCCAGGCCTTGTGACTGTGGCGCCGATCCACAAACGATGGCACACTTAGTCTCCTGCCGGAAATGTCCATTCACCTCACATGACGATCTGATGGAGACAACAGATGCCGCAGTCGACGTGGCTAAATACTGATATGAATTCTCCAAGCATAGACACGAAGAAGAAGAAGCCACGACTAGTCGCAATATGAACACGAATAAATAAGTCTTTAACATTTTTTTCGAAAATCTGGTAAACTAGTTCTAGTATAACTAATATAATTGATTCGTAACTACCGTCTAAGTTTAGACGATAGAGTTCATCTGTAATCAAATAGTAAAGGGCCACGTGATCAAAGTTTGATTCTGTGAATAGTTTAACAATATTATTATAGTATCTAATAATAATATTATTTATGAAGTAGGTAATAGGAATCATTTTATTTAGTAACTGCTGGTTTAATTATTAGATATCCAATTTTACCAGCCAAAAATTCCAAATCTTCTAATTCTGCCATTTACTTCAATATAATTCAATGGGGAACGGAGTCCCTTAATGGTAGGTTCCCTTTGCCATCCTGCTGTGTGCCGAGATACAGCGTGTAGTTTATTTAACGAGAACTTGGAAATTGTCGTCAAAAATGGAGAAAATAGTCGGAATGAGGAAGTCGGAAGAGTGTGTGCAGTTTCACTTACATATATCTAAGTCCAGCTTATACCAACTGAAATACTATTAACTTTCTAGTATCAAGTTTTGATTTTCTTGATTGAAATCCGTAGTAACTTCCAGAGAAACCATAATTAGAATCCTCGACGTTGTAGCTTGCCCAAAACTTGTTTAAGTTTCTGGCTACACCTGGATGTAAACATTAATCATAAAGCGTTGCTGTGTAATAACTTGACATACATTTTCTCTCACTAAATCTGTTTCATTTACTTATACTATTTGTAGGGGTAACTTTTTTCAACTTCAGGCTGTATCCCACTAGAACACTAGTGTTAAAACACTCCGTTTTCCACTATCTGCCGATGTTTTGAGGTTTTGTATAACAAAACCAAATTTTAATATTAGATCGTTATTAAGCCAAAACTTACACCGTTAAACTATTCTCTTACATAAACCTTCCTTATAAATCTACAAATGATTTCACAGCTGCATTATAGTGAAATAGCTTTAGTAATAGAAAGGACAACCTACTTTATTTACCGAAATACTAGCGTTGCGGGTTGGCGAACAACTCTGTTCTGCGGTGCAATTAAATTTCACATGTACCGACCACACGCTGGGACATGCAGCTATTGTCCTTGAGGTCCTCTTCATAAGGACTATTATACTGTATCATATTTAGATACCAGTGTCTCATCGAATTTAGGAAAGGCTTCATCGTCATTAATAGTTATTTCATAAAAGTAATTGTTGCTAGTATGGAATTTATAGTCAAAGTGAGCGAGCAAATAGAGTTTTTATTACAAATCCATATGTTGTTCATGTTTAGTAAATGGTTATTTACTTTGTTTGTATAATTGGCGTTTTAGCAGGAATATTAGATTTCATAAATTAAACTATACACTATAAATAGGACTACTATTTACTGACTACTGTTTTGTATAAAACGATATATTTATATACAGATAGAGATAGTGGGTTCAAATCCTATTTGACTCTTAATAAAGAAAAAGTTAAATAACAATGTTTTTATATTTATATAAAAGTCTGGAAATTAAATATAATAAAAAAATATTTTATTCATATGTCGTTACAGTTAAATATTTTTATATTTTTTACATCCACCACGTCGCACATTCGCTATAAAAATGAAATGGTTTTTCACAAAGTATTCAGTAAAATGTGAATAAATGATTAAAATGCACTTTCTGAACTCGCTTATAGAATGCGTCAACAATGACAATGAGGAAAATAAAAGGTACTCTCACGTTATTACACAAAAATATTATATCACATATGAAAAAGACTGGAAAATGTGTTTTCTTTTCAACGTCGTTTCTTTTTATATGAAGATTTTCTTTCTATGGAAGTATTTCGTGTTCTGGTTAAAAACATTGTGGTTACTAGTATATAACTTCAATTTACAAAATATCTACATATAGATGACAAACTAATAAATATAAAATAGTTATTATTATTATTATTGTATTTCTTTTATTTAAGGATATAATTATTGTTCTAGGAAATCTACGTTTTGGACAAATGTCTAGTACTAGCTATGGGATAAGGTTGCTATCCATCCATCCATCCACAGGTTGCTGTCCATTCGAATGGACTTAACACCCATATTCCATTCTATAGTCTAAACTGGACTGAATGAGATCAACGGACAACATTATTGAACTGACTGGTTGGACGTTGAACGGTAACTCGCCTGTCACTAGGTGGACGAAGCCGTCGGACGAAGCACTAGTGTGATCAGCTTATTAGCTATATTTCGTGGCATATTATAGAGCGGGTGCTCTATCTATATTGATACTGAGGAAACAGAGAGTAGAGAGAGTTATTTTATCACCATCTCATGAAGCTCAGAAAAAGAATGTGTCAATATTATTTTATTGTGCTTACTGAAAAGTCTACCTGCCTTACTATATTTTTTTAATAGAGTTGACGTTGTAATATTTGTGTGGTTATATAATCATATATTAGCTCATAAAATCCGGTGAAATATACAGAAATATAGCTCTTATATATATTACTTTTTTGCTAATAAGTAATAATAAATTCTACGCAACTAGGACGGATCCTGCACGTTCTGTTAGTTCTACTCAGGATGTATGAACATTCCGTTCATACTTAATATATAAGAGGTTTTCTTCTTACTTGTATATTATGTAGTAACGTTATTTTTTTTAGTCTAAAACAGAATTTTCACTACTTAATTTAAATTTTCATTAATTCTGTATTAATAATTCATTCCCCCGAATGCAAATCGAACCCAGAACCGTCGCGTTTAGAGTCACTACAGCTAAAAATAAGCTTAGCCCCAAATTATTATTATTATATAGTAAGGTTATACCTTGAAGTAGACTTCTATACTTTAACTCTAACGTTGTATTGGTGTTAGGAGCAAGTTAAATTGCCCCGAATCCAGACGTTACGAAACAATTTTCATTAACGCACATTACGTGACTGCATTACTAAGAAATAAGGCTCGACGTTTGTTGAATATTTCAATATTATATTATTATTGTGCCGTGAGTTCGATTCCCGATCGGGAAAATTATTATATTTAAATATATAGCTATTAAAAATTTTCAAATCATATAATAGTAAATATAAATGTATAATATATTTACAATGTATTAAAAATATTTTTATGTCTATTTTTTAATTAAAAAAATATTTGCAAATCAACTTATTGGAACAAATACGTTTTAAGTTACATAAGGAACTTTTACGACATCTAATAAACGTGAAAAATACCTAATATTCCATAATTCATTTTATTATTTATGCATAGCATAAGCTACGCTATATAGCTCGTTTCGTTGTGAAAAATTGGGCTAAAATGTTTTACTTCGCGCGAGAAAACTTTTCCATTATGTTCTACAAGATTGCGTATTCATGCAGTCACTTCTCGAACTACGTTTTTGGGAATATTGTTTCTATTACTGTCATCTTGTACACCTTTGATTTTATAAAGGCCAAATTAAGTAACAAAAAAAAAATACTATTTTTTATATATATTTTTTAAATTAAATAATAAAGATATCAATCAGTTGTAGCGCAGTGGCCCAATTGTAAAAGCTGTTGTAAAATCAACACAGAAAGGTAAATCTAAATAAAATTATGTTTAAATTAAACTTTATATTTGTATAAATTAAGCTATATTGACTTTCGTTCTCGACACATGTCTATGAACACATCACTCAATTCCTTCCTGAGTTATTTCACAATCACATAGGTCAACACAAGTCCAAGCTAGCAGCACCTCCAGGGCATTTATATATCTAGTAACAGATAACAAAAACACATAGCAATTCTCGTTTTGCTTCTGACTGAAATTTAACTCCATTGAACGTACGCAAATATGCATCTCTAGCTATGGTCAATATAGATTCTAACCAAGATACGTTTTTGAGGTGATCGTATTCCTGTAAGTATATGTAAATTCTAAAAAAATAATGATTGGTTCGGAATAATTTTCGACTTTTGAAATTACTCTTACAAAGAAAACCCAACGCATCTTTTATTATTTTAATAAAAGATGGGACCGGGTTTTCTGTATTATTATTTTCCAATTGAGTTTTGAACAACTGTTGTGTCAGCGTTTTGGATAATATTTTTTTAACTTCACGCTGTATCCTGTAGAGAGTAGAGTAGGTATCTTAGTGTTAAGATACTCTGGTTTCCACTTTCCACCAAATTCTGGAGGCATTGCGTGTTGAGTGGCGGAACCGAACGTCGCGCTTTACCTCCTTACTAGACCGAGGAAATGAAAAAGGTAAATATTTTAGTCCCTCAAGTGTTAATCGAACCGACAACCTGGCGCGTTTACAATCACACCCTTGTGATCCTGGGCCACGACGGCCTCACAGTAGCATTTAGTCAGTATCAGTATATGATAACGAAATACGCCATCATTTTGAAACGGAGAGATAATATTTTCTTTATGAAAATCCATTACACGGTAGCATCTATAATTAGGAGAGCTTGTTTTCCTTGGTTATGTAGATGGATTCATAATGAGAACGTATATATAGGAGTAAACCTTCTATAAGTTTCTCAACAAAAACAATCGCTCGCGGCGTTTATTGTTACAAGCCAGTTAATTATACAGTTATCTTGCTTATATTAATTTTGTTCCGTTCTTGGACCAGCCTGAGCTTATGGTAATCTCCTATCGTTATATGTAGAATTAATGGTAGCTATCATTTAAGGATTTTCGGCATTATGTTAGAGGATTTAAATAGATTCTTAATTTTTTTTTAAGAAATATGGTATGAAAGAAAAATTATATCAAAGATTAATATTAGAAGGTTTATTTTTTGTTTTATAAGCGGTTGATTTTAACAAATGACCGGTATTAATTTTATTTAATACATTACGTATTTCGTTTACGAATATTTCGGAAGTCTAGTAAATATTTATTCTATAAAAAATATTTTGTTAAAAATATCTACAAATTAGGTACTGAAAAAAACGCGTTATAGAATCTTAGATTTTTACTAATTTATCAATTATAACATATTTTTAAAGGAAACTTTTTTTAACCGGATTTATCGTATATATTTAATACTATACATTTTTGGAAACTGAAACAGTAGTCCGTAGTCTAGAGTGTCTAATCAGGATCAAGTTTAATTTAAAAATATATTTATATTAATAAATATCACTAGATAATCCTTTTAAATAGTATTCATATTTACTATATATACTATAGATATATATATCCTAGTACGTAAAATGTTCGTTTGTTACATCAAAGCTTTGGCCGACAGCCGTCTGTTGTGACGCCGAGCGCAGACACTTCAAGTTATTATGCATTGAAACTTGTACAATCAGCAACTGTTTGAATAACTTTGTGAATTTGCTAGCTGTAGCTGTAGCTGTAGCTCTACCCGCGTCCAGGCGAGTAAATTGAAATATTTTAGTCCAGAGTTTATATAGAGGAATATGATTGTAATTTATGCTACGTGGTTTGCGTGTCTACGATTGAAATTCTATTAATTAAGTGTTTGTTGAGAAAAGTATATAAAATCTTGTTAGTATTATGTATTTATATACACAAGTAGTTTTTTTAGGCTTAGTTTTTTAATACTCACTTTTTTATACTAATAGGTAGTTGTATAATAAAACAGTTTCATAGTTTTTTCCAGGAGGTAAGGTAGCCAGATGGAATCTAATGTTAAAACACTCAATTCGCCATTTTCCGCCGAATTTTGGAGGCATTGTATTTTGAGTGGTGGAATTAAACACTGAGCGTTGCCTCGAAACCAGAGGAAAGAAATGAAATTATTAAATATTTCATTTCCTCGAGTGGGCATCGAACCCTTCACACACTTTAAGTCTCTCCGCCACGACTGGCCTAAATTTCATATAGAAATAATTGCCAAATATTTGAATATGATCCCCATCAAAGCCAAGGCTTCCTGCATACCATTTAACGCACGGATTTGTATTCACAATACGCTCGTATCGTATGCGCTGACGAAAAGGAATGTTACAAATTACAATCCATGCTCGTATATTGATATTAATTGTTGGACATAGGACAGGTCCTTTTGGGAGCGAGCGCCAGATTAAAGCGATTCTATGTTGGAATGTCCTTTGTGCCAAGTTCTATGAAACAAAATACCAATTTTAGGTATATATGCTGTTAATATTTTTCCTCTTTGTCCAATATTGGCTATTTTATTGCGTTTATTAGCTAAATTAGACAAATTTTATATTTGGCGTTAAGTTCCGTCTCCCAACACGTAATTCTTTCAAAATTCAGTGGAGAGTGAAACCACCAAGAAAAAAAAGTTAGACAAATTTCAATATCTCGTTAGTCGTCTTGTTATAATATCACAGCAGGGTAGACAGGGGGAACCTACTGTTACGATACTCTGAACTATGGAGTATCGTAAGTTAAAAGGAAAAGTAGGTTCCCTACTCCGAACCTGAACTACGCACCGCCGAATTTGGGAATTCCAGATTAATGTTGGACGCGATTCCAATTTAGTGGAATGTCCTTTGTGTATGAAAATACATCATTTAGATATGCGCCGTTTATATTTTTCCTTTTTGTCAAATATTGGCTTTTTTATTGCAATTTGATATAAATTTATAATTTTCGGCGTTTTTTAAATGTGAAAGTTATTTAAATATAATTTCAACTTTCAAGTAATATAACCAAACACACAGACGTTACAGCAAAACAGGCATTCTTTTTAGAATACAAGAGGCCACAAATATTAGCCGCCTATAAAATATGCATGCAACTATTCTTTTGTACTTGAACAGCTGTACATCAAAATGTCGAATGAATAAAGTCGTTTTTATTTTTATTGGCAATTAAACAATTAACCCATTTAGTTTTACAAAGCCCTTCGAGCCTCCCTTCGTGAGGGAGAAATTTTATACCCATTCAGCATTGTGATAATTTTTAGAATGTTAATTCATTCATAAGATGAAAGACTTTGGTAGATTCACCGCTATTTGGGCTTTGTTGATTGGGTTTCTCCAAAAATTTTTTGGGGACGTAAATTTTATATTAAAGTCAATTTTTTATGTGTGTTATTCTTTCTAATATTTATTCGATTATATTTTGATGAAATATTAGGAAAGTAAGGAAAAATATGACCATCTATAAATATATATTTTTTTACTATATAAAAAAAGAAGTGAAATTCAGCTTTCTTTTTTAATTCCTTTTTACTTTACGCATTGTCTATTCATGCCCACTCTCCGGAGTATAGTTTGTTTTGTACGTGATCTTCCTCTTTTATTTTCAAAGGTCAACTTGAATCTTCTCTTACCGCTCCTTTTATTAAAAAATATATAATGTAATTATTAATTCGTCTCTCTGGCCTTCTGTATAAGCACCTGTATATTTTATTAGACTATATTTTAATGCACATAGTTATAAGATTTCTTTCCTTCTAATTACTTCAAGATAGGCCTTAGTTTCTTATGTAAATATTCCTAGGCTAGCTACGCTCATTACAGAGAAGGCCTAGTAAAATATCATTTATTTTTCTTTATTCATCTTTACAAAGACATTCCATACGTAAGTGTAATATAACATCTAAATAAATAAATAAAATAAAAACACAATTGACTTTTTAAAGTTTATTTAATAAAAATCTCTTTTGACTTGAACACGATCACTAAAATACAGACAGTTAAAGAAATTGTAACATTGATTATTATTTACTTCGTATCAGTCGAGTAGCTTATAATAAACATATAAAATCATAGCTCGCTGACTTCCAGAACTATTATATAAATATTTACATAAGTTTGACAAACATGCCATTCTGTTTCGAGTGTATTATAATAATTAAGGAAACGTCTTTGCTTCGTTACTTATGCTAGATAGATGAAAAATGAACATTGAAAATTAGTTAACGACTGTAGGATCAAAATTTTGATGAAAATGATTGAGATGAGTCTAAAATTACGTATAAATCAATTATATTTATATATATTGCCATATATATGGTATAAAGAATTTATTTTATTATAAGGAAAACCACAAACAAATCTTATACGTAGAAATGATATCAATTAACTTTGGGACCAATGTAAATAGCTTCCGAATTGCTCATCTCGGGCCGAGAAGGATTTATTCAACCTTTATGTAAATATTGTGATGCCCTCGAGCCTCATATTATTTCTAAAAAGCAAAAGATTCTTGATGTTTTATTACAAGACAAAAATAACGTTGCTTATTCCAATACGTGACTTTTAATTATACATAATTATTCTTTTTGTACGAAACTGTAATGTCAAATTAATAAATGTAAATCAAATAAATGTAAAACAAATAAATGAAATATTTTTAACAAAAAGTCACTTATTTATTATTACTTCAATTCAGAATGCGTGAAAGTATTATAAGTTTCAAATACATTATACATATGTAATGTTCACTTGATATGATAAAATTGTAAATTATTTAGAAAAGAAACTTTGTATTAAATTTTAATAAGGAATAAATATTAAAATAATCATTGCGTTTTGATTTTGTACGTGTTATCAACATATTAATATATATAAATATTTTAAATCAAGCTGTGTGATATAGTTCGTATTTAAAATATAAATTTAGTCATTAAGATTATGTAGCATTTCTTTGTAAATACAATACATTGACATAAAATTTATGAGGCCGGCAGTAGTTGGGCAGATTTTCATGTGTTACAAGTAACCTACAAAGCTTCCTAAGACGTCAGGATGTAGAGTCTATAGATATTAGAAATGGCAATAGAAATACTAATTTAATATAAAATATATAAATTTTGATATTGATATGAACATGTGATAGATATATAATTTATAAATTAAGAATGGATTTTTAATTAATTGTATGAATAATAATGACTCACTTTTTTCTTTCATCCCAACGCCCCAAGAAGCACATATAAATAGTAACTAACATAATTGCGACAATTTATATATAATAAATGACGTATTTACATACAAATATGATTATAAAATGAGTGCACCATGTGTTTATTTACAAAATTTACATTTACATTTATCATCTAACAACTATCAACAATTACGTGAAAATAACGTTAATATTTAAAAAAGAAACATTTACAAAAAAAAAGAAATGTGTACAATAAATAAAATATTGGACCTTGATTTACAATTTATTTACATTGGTTTTATTGGAAATTTCTTACTAAAATGTATGAAAAGTAAGTAATGCTTAAACTGTCTAACAAATGGTACTAAGCTTGGACATATAAAACGCCATTTTAGCTATGAACATGTATAAAATCGGATTCAATCATGTCAGCCTTTTTGTACCTAATATCTACTAAAGATCGATAAGTATAATTAACAACAACATAGTTATCATGTTTCTATGAAACCGGTGTTTTAACAATACAAAATATTAATTAGGCTCTTCTATCACTTCAACGTATACGCCTCTTTTCTAAAGGTTATCAAATTATATATATTTACAATATTAGTTTAAGAATTTTAAGTAATGTCTAACTTATACAGATAGTCTTTTAGACACACTGAGAAAATGACACATATCTAGTAAAGTAAGTAGGTCTAAGAGTTAAAATGGAATGTTGAAATAATATTAGAAATTATCTAACTGTCCTTTTAAAATATTTAATTGAAATTAAATGCTTAAATTCTTAATAGTGCTAAATGTAACGACTGGTACAAATTTTGTTGATCTGATGTAAATCCTTAAAAACATTTTTAATTTATATAATTTCTGGTGGATGGATATACAAATGTACTAAGTATATATATTTTTTATTATTTATTTAACACACATTTTATTAAACAATTTCAAATTAAAAATATTTGGTTCTGATTTAAATATTTATTTGATTTTAGTTCCTTAAATGTATGAGGAATGTTATTTAAATAGACAAAGAGTGCATACTGCTGATAGTTTGGGTTAGTGATTCGCGATCTCATAAAGCTATTATAATATTAATGTATTATATTTAAAGAAAACATAAATATAAATATTTATAAAACAATAAAATACCACTTTTATTTGGTTTCTAAGTTATAAAATATATATACTATATATAATATTGGTGTAGAACGGTATAAGAAGCATCAACGAACAAAGATGACCCCTCGAACGATTAATATAGACTTCGTGACAACTGCATCGAAGGTACAAGGTTCATTTCAACAATGTGTACTTAACACGGAATACTTGCATGGTTCGAGCAGTTCACTATTACTGGTTTTTAGTACTTGGATGTTTTTTGGAGGATCTGAAGTCGGGAATTGCGAGGGGGTGCAACCCCTCAGCTTTTTGCTATGGAATCCAACGGCACCACAAGTTTTCCATTGGAGTAGCTGTAACAATAAAAATAGTTTTTTAAGTATGTGAACTACTCTGATGTGTGGATTTTATTTTAAAAGTTAATTTAAAACAAGAAAATCTAGATTATCACGAAAAACGCCGTAAAATTAGAAGTGTTTTACAGGTATTTAATTGCTTATTAACATTTAGAAATAATGATAATATGCTTTTCTATTTGAAATATTATGTACATTTCAAATTTAAAGATGATTTTGTAGTACCTACTATAAATAAATAAATAGATAAGCTATCTTTATTTAACAATTTGATTATTTTATACAATTATTTAAAGATAAGAGAAATATTTTTACAAATTTTACAATCAAATATTTCTTTTCTTATATGTTGTATTTTAATTTCCTGTTCACTTGTCCCCTACCGACCTCGTGTAATATTGCCACCTGTTCACTTCAAAGGCGGAGAAATATAAACAATGGAAAACGTATGTACCTATATAACAATGTGTTTTACAAACATGTGGGTAGGAACAAGAATATTAAATGTAACGCACCCTATTATTTGCGTATATAATTTTTATTTTTTAATTTGAAGTAGAATCTTACTAATACTATAAATGTGAAAGTTTCATGGATTCCACTTTCACACAAAAACCTCTGAACAGATTTAGATTTAACTTTACAGTAATATAGCTTATACATCAGGATAACATATACTCGTAGACTACAATTATTGTAATTTTGTATTGTTTGGCTATAGTATTACAATGATTTTGAGCAGGCGAAGCCGCGTGTGGGTCGTTAGTATAGTATACATATAATATATGTACTTAAATATTAAAGAACATTCACAAATTTTAACCTGTATGGTATAGTAGCCGTTCTGGATTTAGCTCTGCTTGGCCTACACGCTTCATCTGTAACCAAGATACGAACGTTGAAATTCATAATTCAATTTTATAATTCAATATTTGAAAAATTAATATGACAGAGTTATGTTTCTAAACTCATTTCAAAGTTATGCTTGTCGTTTTAAAGCTTAATAGAGCGGAAGTGCATACTATTGTCTCGATTCTTGCCGAACAATACTTATCTTAAGTCGAAGTTGGCAAAAGTAATATCTGCGATACCTTAATGAGAGAACTTTGTGTCGACTTCGTTAATCGTTTTTGACCCAGCCGCAGTGCCGTACTGACTCACTTAGAATTTGAGATACATTTCATAAATATTGAAGCAAGAAAGTTTGAACGTAAAATTAGAAGGTGCTACAATTTAAGGTGAGAATGAAACAAAACAATAAGCGATTAAACTTGGATGTGCAAAATAAATATATGGACGCGCTATAATAAATACGATAAAACTAAAAAAAATATATCAAAATCCTATCCAAAATTAAGTTTTGATTAATATGGTTCTAATAACGAGTTAACTTTTGTACTATTGGCCCTTACCATAAAGCGGCTAACACCGTTGCGAGAGGCACGCATCGCATTTGACGGGCTCCGCACGCCGCTTGGCTTGAGAGCCCTGCGAGCCGGACTTACGCCGGAAAGTGTACCTAACGAGCAGACCTGCAATGAAACGCCGCACCGTTAAAACAAACAAAAACAACAAGCGCGCCCATCTGAACTCAACCGCGAACAGAAGAAGACGAACTATGTCATGTGTGGGTGGTATTTGATTTTGATTATGTGTATTTAAATCAATTATAGTTCTGTATGTTTTGAGCTAAATTCAGAATGTAATTTAAAATAAACGCGATTAATACGGTAATGTTAAAAATGAATAATAAAAAAAAAAATGTGAGTAAATAAAAATATGAAATGGAATATAAAATGGTGGTAGACAATGACAAAGCAGATTCTAGGTTGCAGTGACAGAACATTAATAAAATTTTTAAAAAAACAACTCACCTGTTAATCCCGCTTTATTTATGCTATTCGAACTGGAAAATCCAGATATTTTCTTCCAAGTTTTTTTATTCCAAAATCCACTGGCTTTTGCATCGCCACAACTAGAACTTCGAGGGGATGTTCCATCTCTCGGACAGCGTAAATTACATTCGTCGGCACCTAAAATGCGTACACCTGCACCACGAGTTCCATATGCCACTGCAGGTAAGTGGGGGACTGAGCCCGTCGGTTTTCTCCGTAAGCTGCCAACGTAGCTGGCACCACTACTACTTCCACTAAATCCGCTATCTAAATCTGGAGGATTACAGCTAGCCGGCGATAACAATTCGTCCGTCGGACCGACTCTTAACAATTCTTCTATATTGTCTCTATCTTCTGCCCGTTCTGAATCGGGTGATTCACATTCAGGCATTAACATAGCCTCTACGCTGAGATTTAACTCTCCTAAAATTCTTTTATGTCTTGACTCTACCCGCCGTACTTCTTCCTCAACAACACTCCTGTCCAGTGAAACAAGGGATTGCCGTGGACCATACCGATGCTTGGGACAAGTTCGTGAGCCTTCTGTTATTTCTTCATAAATATTTTCTTCTGTACCATATCTTGTTACAAAATTATGTCGAGCTGATCGATCTCGTGGAACACCACCCCTTCCTCGTTGTCTATTAGCTTTTTTAGAAGATGAAGGCATAGACAAATGGTGGTCATAATATGCATATGAATAATCAACAGGCTCAAATCTTTCCATTGTAGCAGCTATATTACTTCGATTCCAAGGTTGTGGTGGAGAGTCTCTAGATAGATTTACAGCAGCGAGACGTGCAGGTAGTATTTCATCAAGATCTCGCGCACATCGCTCGTCAAGTGATTGCGCGCCGTCTCCATCATCTCGTCTATGTTTTCTATGTGGACGTCGAGATGTTTGTGAACGGGGATGCCTTTGGTCACAATCTGAATCGTCATGATTATAATCCGGTGTATGGCTACGATTTAGGTCTGATCTGAGTTTATTGCAATCGATTGTGTGGTGGAAGTTATGTCTGAGACTGTAGCTGGAAGTTCCCTCATAGTCTGACCGGTCGTAGCACGGGCTGTCGTCGGCAGTGCTCGAATGTGGATGGGGACAATCGGCCGCGATGCCGGATTCGGATGATGGATAATCGTGAACCTCGGCTGTCGTAAGAACCCGATCGTCTGGTCGTGCTGGCTCTGAGGCGGCATGACGATGATGAGGTCGAGGTCGACCTGTTTCGCGGCAACTTGCAAATGCTCTCTGAAGCGAAGGTTGGTGTTGGTATCGCCCACAACGAGAGTTGAACACCGCCTCCCCAGATTCGTCGGGGCTGGGCGGCGCACTGCGTGATTCCATGGCTCATCGTCTACTCGCCATTGAGTACCTGCAAGTTAAAAAATATATTTAATACTGGTGCCAAATTAAATTATTAAATTTGTATAGTACAACAATTTATAACGCATTTTTACAGAGGGCAACGAATTCGAAATTGCTTGCTTTGTTATAAGGGTAGGGTAAGTGATCAACAGACACTGACAAACGATATATCATCATCAATCGCTGCGTCATAAATTTAAGCTGCACACAATGTTTATTACTGTTTTTATAAGGATATAATCGTTTACTGTATACATATAATGTTGTTTGTGAAAAAATATTCTTGTTTTATTTAAGTTCAGTCAGATTACGAACTGGATTCGTCGTCGTGATAATTAATAATTAACAATTATAATATTTATTTAATAAATATATGACAATAACAATAATAATATATGTTTTCAAGCACATCGGCAAAATGTTTTCAATCATCAAAACTATTTATATAAAAATTTTTGATGCATCTGAATAATCAACAAGTACAAATATATTATTTATTCATAAATTATTGAAATCTCTGAAAATAATTTAATTATTAAGTAAAATCAAGATGAATGATTTTCAACATTCTCAAAATAAAAATATAAAATTTCATTCATATAGTATTCACGGAAATATGAAACACGTATTCAAAAAGGCAAAAAAAAAAGTAATAAATCCATTTTTATCATAACGAAATTCCACATCTGAATTTTATTGCGATTTCGCTAGAAGTTATTGCACGCATTCCAGACCAATTTATTACGATAACAATAATAAGTGTCCGTGAACTAGACAGTGTCGGGGGGTTCGGGGGACTCCCTCGCCGTCGCCATGACAACAGGGGAGTTCCCGCGGTATCAGTCGCTCCCGTCCGATATTCTTTGCATCTAAATCATCATCAACGCTGGGAAGACTCGTAAAGGCCCGATGGTGACCATCCGGACAGCAATTTGTTACGCAATTGCATCGCCCCAAGATAGTCCCCAATTGCGTATTAAGTCGTCTTTCCAACGCAATTCTTGTTCTTTATATGTTTGGGGGAAATCGTTAATAGCGTTGGCTTAATACCTCCTGTTTGTTTTTCGTCCTGGCTTACACTGTGGACAGTTCCATTAATTTTTCTTTATAGGCTTTTTGTCTGCGGTGGAGTGTTTTAGTTTTATTTATAATTCTTGGAATGCTACAGGTTTTATTAACTTCTATTATGTTTAGTGTATTCATTGTTATCATAATAACACTTTTCTTAGTTTTTTTTTTGTATTTTAAATTAAAATATTCTTTTAGCAAAATTATGCTTTTATTTTATTTTATTAAATTAGAGCTATTACTACATAAAGAGTGTATCAATTAATTAAAAATTAATAAGGATAATTAAACAATTATTCCTCTGCCGCAAATTACAATTCACGAATAAATAACGTGTAAATGTAAAGCTTAGTTAAATTTATGGTATACATTATTTGAATCGTGATATCAGCACATTTGATCCCCTCAGCACCCCTCGCCTTACGTGTTAGGTGTGAGGGTAAAAAATCATGCAACATTGCCTTGGGTGGCATAATTGCAATCAATTCCGTGTTATTTAACATTTAACAAAATTGTAACTGGGTGTTCGCCTCATAATTTACGAATTATATTATGTTTTTATTGAGACGCTCTAGATTTTATATTGCTTTTTTTTCAGATTCACGCTTTATTCCGCATGTTTTGGGGTGGGCAGTGGGAGCTAAGTGTTAAGACACTTCGCTCCCCGCTTTCTGGCGAATTCAGGTATTTTATGCATATTTATATATTTTATTATATCATTGAATTGTGTGTTGAGCAGAACTCACCGCCTCGCTTTTTTGCCTCAAAATCGATTTTTTATAATTATAAGGATTGATAAATGAAAATGTATGGAATTAACATTAAATGTACATATTATCATTACTTTGTTAATAAGGCCTTCAGTGTAAATGAAAGGTTGAGCCGTTTTTTGTAATTGAAGCAAAATATATTAGTTTTCTTTAAATTAAACATTATTACTATTGTATAAGGTTTAATAACAATACCTATGCCTATTTTTCTACAAATAAGCGCTTTCTTGCTAGACAAATATTTTTATCCAATTATTTTGCTCCATAGTGATAATCAAATATTAGATACTATTTTCTCAAGAAAATATATTGTACTATGAGCTATAAGAATTATAAAAAGAAAGTAATATCAAGTAATATATTTTTTTATCTTTTCTTGAATTTAAATTGTTCTTGAACAATGATACGCATCCAAATATCTAATTTCAGGGGTTGGTGAGAAAAGGGCTTATATATAATCTAGCAACGCATCATTTACGTTTTCTACTTACTGCGTACACACATTGTGTGTTGGGTAACGGAGCTTAACGCCGCCCTTTGTCAAAGTAGACAGAGGGACCCCTTACATTTTTAATACCTATAGACCGCATCGTAGCCTTAAACTATCGTATGAAATCAACAAATATACTAGAAAACAATTTAATACTGTAATACATTAACTCAAAATTAATTGACCACGTTTTTACAACTAGTCTTGCCACAAATGTCTCGCTATTATAATACTATAACCATCCATCATGGAGATAAGATAACAAGTGTTTTTTCTATGCACCCCTCGTTTGTGTTTTAGACCCCATAGTAGGTATTTGGTACACATGTGTGTTCCATACTTTTATGGAATTTAATATATTCGAGAATGTGAGGTAGCGCATAATTTTATTAGTCAAAGCCGCATGATTTTTATGAACGCGTATAAAATTTTATGAAATGCTTATGTTTCATTACTTATAAATATAAAACATTTTTGATAGCCTATCAACCAAATAAAAATGTGTGTATATAGATAATAATATAAATTTTATATAGCTAAAAGTATATTGATTTGAGGTCATTCGCAGACACAATGTCTCCAGAAGAACACGGAGAGTCCGAACTCTAGGTTCTCCGTGTTTTCCCTATTGTGTGTGGAGTGCAGCGTGAAGCTAAAATAAATAAAAATAATATATATTAACCATTAAAATAAACAATCGCCCTTTTGAACTACAATAGATCCCATCAATATAAACCTACATAAACAACCAACCAGTGAATTATACGCGGTTCACTAACTGCGTCAATAAACTGTTATTGACAAATGTACGAAGAAGCAGTTAATTTAGTACTAAAATGCTATTTAGGGCTGCACAGCAGAAAACCATTAAGTGTTTGTGGAGATACCAATGTTTTACTGCTAAGAGAATTGTTAATAAAATGCGCGAAAATAACAAAGCCGTAAAGAAAATGGACTCCGTATTGCATACAATTAGGATATTCTTGGAGTTGGATGTTGAACAGATATCAATTTGCTAAATATAGTTAGGCAATGAATATGATATTTGCATTAGCTATATCTAGATTTAGTTCTTGAGGTCGTTGTAGCTCAGTGGAACAGTATTAGGCTGTATGCGATGGTTGTAAATTCTATTACATTTTTCATAAAAAATTAATACCTATAAATGTTTGAAATAATTATTTATATTTGATTTAGAATAATGAATTATTTTGAATTCTTTTAAGAATGAAGGGTATTTAGAATTCAATGATATATTGAAATTATTACACGTAATGAGGATTATAAAGGATATCAATGTTTTATTACATTGGACCCTTGTCGAAATAAGTAACGGAGGATTAGCCATAGCATCACCATTACGACAGAATAATAAAAAAATAATGTATAAAGAATATCATGTTTTCAATATATTTAAAAAAAATCTAATTATTTTAGCAGAAACACAAAATAAGTAGCAAATGTACAATATATTATTGTATTTTTATTGTGTTCTTTAAAAAAATGCCATTGTGTGTTTACCATCCCTAAGCACGGGAAATAAAATATTTAAAAATCAGCTTCACGGTGCATCCCGCACACAGCGGGGAAAGCAGAGGGATCCTAGTGTTAAGACACTCCGTTCCTCACTTTCCGCCCTATTCTGTAGGCATTGTGTGTTGAGTGGCAGATCTCAACGCCGCTAAAATAAATAAAATATTTAATATTTTCATAATAAAAAAAAAGTTTGACTGAGTTGGTATCTGGGTCGGACCCATGTTGCCCCCACTGCGCCATGACTTTCATTTTGTATTTCTTAATAAAATAACAACAGAATCGACTAATGTGAATTAAAACTGACTTGATATTTAAGACAAACATATGAACGAAAGTAAAACATGAAACATCGTTTTAAATCCCATTATTCCTACACATGAATTGCTTTTAAGCGATGTTTATAACTTTTCATGTGAAAGTTTAAAAAATAGACTATACTCCTATTATGAACTTAGTGATTATGAAATGTAGAATTCTAGGTTAGTTTGCTTCACAATTTCATGTCCATTAAATAAATGACTTAAGTATTTTTGTTTAATTTTAATTATTAAAAACAATATTTTGTAATTTTAGACGCGAGTAATAATTATAAAATGCTAGGTGTAATTATAAGCGTATAGGTAGATATTATTTACTTATAATAATATGGTACGTATATTGTAAACAGAAATGTATTTTTCAGTTTACCCCAGTTATTCTATGATTTTTGTAAGAACGACTAAAATATGTTTTTAAATATAGCGAAGCTTTCCAATTTTAATGTATTCTCTTACTGAGACCCATTTTCTATTCGTTGAATTCTTTTGTATTATGAAATATGGTTATGTCAAACAATTATTACATTACAATATACAAGTAATAAAATAAAAGTTCTCAAGAGTTTTTTCTCGAAAACTTAAAATAGCTAAAGCTTCCACATATAATATTTATTATAGTTATAATATGTAGTTTGACTATCAAGGAAGCGCTGGCTGGATGTCGTGATGCAGGACATGAGAGCCAATGGTCTAACCACCGAGGACGCAAAAGACCGTGCAAAGTGGAGTAGGTTGAGTAGGAGGGCAGACCCTGGCAATAGCCGGGATTAATGCCAGGAGGAAGATGTAGTTTGACTATATAAATACCTACAAATTGGATGACTGGTTGATTTCGATTTCAAATCGAAGGAATAAATTGCTTATATTCTTTCCTCGTTCTGGTTCCAAGAAAAAGCGCTGTGATGAGTTTCGCCACTCAACACGCAGCCTCAGTTACGGCGGCACTAAGAGTTTTAACACTAGGTACTAGGTAGGTCTGTCTACCGTAGTCGTTTTTATCAATTCTCTTACAAAGTATTCTGCCAAATTCTTGCAATGCCTGAAAAAATTACAATCCAATAAAGTAAAATCGAAAAGCAATCCCAAAAAAATTGGCTTAAACAACCGCAGATGTCGAAACAAATGTAAACATCTTGTTGTTTCACCTAAACGTATCCAATAAAACGACGATACTAAAATCGTGAATATTTCTAAGTGAAAATTTGCTGAGGAAACGGCCCGGCGAATTGGCTACCAGCCTATAAAATGTAATGTCACATTCATTTGCAATTCCAGAGTCCTCAGCCTGTATTATGTCTAATAAAATTTACATATTTAAATTAAACAGAGAAATAACAAGATACAGTGGCCATCACGAGGTTGGATTACTTGGAATATGCATTTCGTTTGTCAAATACTCTAATCTTCACAATTATAAGTCTATTTTGGAATCTATTAAAGAATAAAGTTGGAGCGCATCTATGTTGTTTTACTAAAGAATTAAATCTTGTATTAATTCTTTAGTAACACAATATGGATGACAATAACTATAGTTTCAAATATTATATTAAAATATCTTAACAACCTTATCAAATTCTAAGAAAAGCAAATTTTCAAAGTAGGAAAAGTAAGAAAAGTCAGAAAACTGTTACTAATTACCAGGACGATGAGAAAAAGTATTATATATTTCTTTCCTCTGTGTCCTGAGTGGGAATCAAACCCACGCGTAGTGTTAACAATCGCACGCGACGGCCTCTGCAATCTTTATAGAAAAACATAATTCATTCATAAGTAAATAGGCCATCAGAACAATGAGACATCATCTGACTGCAAACGCTCAATGACTGTGGGTTCGATCTCTACTCGGGGTAATGTACTATTTTCATTATTTCGCTCATATCAAGAAAGAGCGGCGTTAAGTTCCGCCATTTCGTGCGAAAAGTGAAAAATGCAGTATATTTAGTTCTTTCACCCTGCATATAGCAGCGGGACAAAACGTGAAGCTAAAAAAAGAGTAATGTATAAGGCACTAATTTTAATAAATTTAGACATATTATATTACGTACATCGGCCTGTCTAGACACATATTAAGTATAATTATACAATCCAAAATTTGAACAAAGAGATTTTTGAAAGTTTGTATATCATTTACATGAGCCACATCAGAGATTAAAATCAAATACAAAATGGACGCTCGATCCAAATACATGTATGAAAGATAAATCAGTGTTTATATGCATCCGATGATATCGTCCACATGTCCACGTCCAACACGCGTGACCTTTTCCATCAATCAGTCTACTATGATAATGCAGTACATAACTATCAGATAATTAATTATTTAAATCTAGGACTAAACTTAAAATTGAAATTTGAATTAAAAGTAAATATGTATGTATTTATAAACATGAATAATGTTTGTATATATCTAATTTTTTTTTTGCATCACGTTGTATTCCGCACATAGCATAGGGTAGGCAGAGGGAACCTTGTGTTAAGACACTTCGTTCTCCATTTTCCGGCAGATTCTGGAGGCTTTGCGTGATGAGTGGCGGCCTCAACGCCTCGTTTTGCTTTGACACCAGAGGAAAAAATTAAAAATTTTAAATATTTCATATT
Source organism: Heliconius melpomene melpomene (assembly GCA_000313835.2). Classification (NCBI taxonomy): domain Eukaryota; kingdom Metazoa; phylum Arthropoda; class Insecta; order Lepidoptera; family Nymphalidae; genus Heliconius; species Heliconius melpomene. The sequence continues at coordinate 136,028 of HE671286.1, read as the reverse complement.
CTCAAAGTAAAGGTCTTTCTTTACTACTCGTTATGAACACTTAGGTACGTATAAATAGCTTTCAAATCCGAGATCCATCTTGAGATGATGTTTTCATCCATAGATATGTAATATATGAATGAAACGGGCATCTTAAGATCGATCTCAAACTTCCTGTAAAATAAAATGTGAATAATATACATATGTATTTTAACAAAATAACGATGACCGTAAATATAGCAAAATAATTTTCTATCGCATTGTACAAGTATCAGCTTGAGATCGTTCGACCTATATAAACTCAAATTGAGATCACTCGATGTTTCCCAAAATAACACCACTCTAATATTATAAAGTAAAGCAAGTGAATTTTCATAACAAATAATACCAAGGAAATATTTATTGTAATACTTTCTTAGAAAATAAATATTGGTAAACAGTAAATTATATTGACGATTTTATGATAGCCTGTGTATATCGCAATGCTTCACAGTTATTGTAAGTTTAGATGCTTATATATTTTTTATTAAAGATATGAAATTTGTATTGTTTCGTCTGAGTGTAGTGAAAATAATGGATGATTTGGAGCCAAAAGCTATTTAAATAAATCTAAATATAATTTTTAAGATTCAATTAGTCATAAATTTAGCAGAGTATAATTTAATAAGCTTTTGATTAATTTAGGCTAGAATGATTTTTGCAAGCATTTACTTATATAGATATTAAAATAACAGGGTAAACGTTACCTACATTAAAAAAGCTGCATTCCCCAGAGTGCGATTTGAATTCGTGACCATATCAGTCACGTGTCACTGACGACAACTAAGTTTATAATAGTAGCTTCGAGTATAACTAAATATATTAGAAATTTAGTAATTGCCAACTTTAGCAACTAGAGAACTAATAATATTATATGTTTAAATTTTCAACGTTGCTCTTTCGTTTTACTCCTGGGGAAATATATAGCTAAAAGGTTTCATATTTGTACGACAAACTTTGTTAGCTAATTATTATGCATTTCACATATTTTGGAAGTTAATGGAGTGGAGAGATGTGATGATAAGCTTTTATTTTTGTTACTCCTCTAGGTACCCATCATCTATGTATTTGGGTAATAAGCATTCGAATGACCTGAGAGAATCTTGTAATCTATTTTCTGAGCACTTTTCCTGTGTTTTTAATCCTATAGTTGACATATGTGGTGATAATCTTGATTCACATCAGCAGTTATCTGAAGTGCCTAATATATACATATCCCAGGAAACCATAATAAATAAAATAAAAAGACTTGATTTAAAACAGAGTTCTGGACCTGACAATATACCCCCTTTATTTCTATTTAATTGCGTTGACTTAATATCATTTCCATTGCATTTAATTTATAATGCTTCACTTGTGCAGGGACGGTTTCCAGATATATGGAAGGAAGCAAGAATAGTGCCGATTTTTAAAGATGGAAAAAAGGAACTTATATCTAACTACAGACCAATATCTATACTCTCAACTATGTCAAAGGTTTTTGAATCAATCGTTCACCCCTTCATATTTCATCATGTTAAAAACTTACTGCATCCACGTCAATATGGCTTTATACCTAAGAAATCTACTAATTCTAATTTGCTTAATTACGTCTCATATCTTATCGATTCAGTTGATAAAAACCTACAAGTAGACGTAATTTACACGGACTTCTCTAAGGCATTTGATAAGGTAGACCATGGTATTCTAGTTAGAAAATTATTAAGCTTTGGTATATCTGGTATCCTTCTTGATTGGTGCAAATCTTACCTCTCTAATCGTAATAGCAGAGTAGTGATACATGGTGAGAGCTCTGAGTCTTTTAGTGCTACTTCTGGGGTTCCGCAAGGCTCTAATTTGGGGCCTCTATTCTTTGTGCTATTCATTAATGATATAGCAGACATATTCGAAAATTGTCAGTTTTATTTGTTTGCTGATGACTTAAAAATTGCTAAAATTATAACACCAGAATCTGACGTGGTGGCCTTACAAGGCAATCTTGATAGACTCGTAGAATGGTGTGATTTAAATCGAATGGTCCTCAACCCAAGCAAATGTAGCTTCATAAGATTTTCGAGGAAGAAAAGACCTATTATGAGTTACTACCATATCTCAGGTAAAAATCTTAATGTAACAGACTCTGTTAGGGACCTTGGCGTAATATTTGATAGTAAATTGAGATTTGAAGAGCACGTTAACACTGTTGTGAAAGCTTCCCTCAAGTTACTCGGCTTCATTTTTAGGCAATCAAGGGATTTTAAAAATCCAGCAACAATTCTACGCCTTTACAATAGTTTAATTCGTAGTAAGCTTGAATACTGCTGCCAGGTGTGGTCTCCTGCTTACAGGAAGTATTCTGATAGGCTCGAAAGCGTTCAAAAAAGATTTATTAAGTATTTAGTTTATAGGTTTAAGACTCTAAGTCATAGTGAACGATATGAAGACATAATTGGCAGCTTTAAATTGCAATTGCTTTCAAACCGTAGAGATCTCGTAGACATGAAGTTTCTACATAATTTATTCAAAGGAAAGATCGATGATAGTGAACTGTTGAGTAGATTTAATATTAAGATACCTCAGAGAGCCCCTCGCAACCCATGTCTGTTTTTCAAGACGGAAAGAACTAGAACGAACCTTGGACAAAATAATCGCATCTCTCGTTCATTTAATGAGTACTTGAAAGAAGATGTCACGTTAGACATTGGTTGTGACAGGCTCTCAGTTTTCTTAAGAAAATGCAACCATATACTCAATAAAGTTAATTTATAGAATTAATTGTAAATGATTTTAATTATTATGTAATATTAAGTAATCTTATATTTTTGTTATATAATTATTATTTTTTTTTTCTATAGTGTAAATTAATCATTGTTATTATTGATGAATGATGTGTTCTCCTATAATCAGTTGTACATAATAGTATTAGTATATCCTAAGAATGTATGTAATGTAAACCAATATGTACGACAGTTGGAGATCCGTATAAATATTATTGACACATTTTGATGGTTATGGACTCGATTTCCACTCGAGGAAATGAAATATTTATTATTTTTATTTCCACGCTCTGGTAACCAGGCAAATGCAATGCCTTCAGAAATCGGCGGAATGTGGAGAATGGAAGTGTGTTAATGGGAACCATTCCACCTTGTACGTCGTATTGTATATTTTCTTTTCAATTTTATTAAATTAAAAAAATATATTCTAAAAAAAAACGTATAAAAACTAGTAACAATATATGTATTTATTTATTTGTATACTAAAAACAATTACACAAATACATACAAAACATATAAAAAAAATGAGACACTCGTATCAAATGTCGAACGTAACGTATATTTGTAGGGTATGTTAAGTGAGGTCGGCCATTATGCGGATACAGGAGTGCCCGGTGACATACGATTTCACATTACACCAGTTTTACAAGTCACCTGTGCTAATGAACCCACTCACCCGAATGAGCTCGGCTTAGGAAATTAATGTTTTATTCTGACTCTTTTCTATGAAAGCGTGAATAACTGAATACACTTTAAAGAAGTAACGTGTGGGTATCCTGATAATATTATAAATATTCTTATGAGGACAGATAGTTGTTCGCTTTCACGGAAAAACTACTGAATTGATTTAGGTGAAACTTTACATTAATATAGCTTATATATCAGAACAAAACATAGGCTACAATTTATGTATAAATGTTGATTATCCTATATCTTATAAAACAAAGTCGCTTTTCGTGTCTGTCTGTTGTTTCTAACTCTTCTTCTTCTAAACCACCCAACGGATTTTGATGCGGTCTTCACCATTAAGTCGAGTATTTCTCAGGGAAGGTTTATATATAGTTTATTATTTGTACATTCTTATGTAAATTAACATAAATACGATAAATGTGTATAAAGTCCTACCCGCTGAGACACTTTGGCGCATGCGCGGCTCTAATGGTAAGTACTACATGAAAAAAATGTACTGGAGTATTGTTCCTCTTAATAAGATCTACAAAAAAGTCCGCGAGAGCATATTCATATCTTTTAAGAATAACGTGTAGTGATCATTTTTCTGTCTAAAAATAATAATTTCAATATATATATATATATTTTATTGTGAGGGATATTTTTCCATAATGGTATTAATCCTTATCCTTTAAAATACTTTATTAATTTTCTACGTTAAACGAAGATAAAATTTGCTTTTTACAATATTTCGAAATTGCGAATAGTTTTACAGAAAAACGAATTTAATTGTTGACACCTCACGCCGTTGACACATCAGCTGTATGTTACTCAAGTTTCACTTATCCCTTACTCTCAGCATATAAATAAGTACATTAGTTACCTATCGTGTAACATTGTCTATTTTTTACCGTACAACCTCCTTCGTGTCTTCTCCATGCAACGTGACATTGGCGAAGTGATATGTGCTCAACTGGCACGCTCGGAACGCCAGATTTAAAGAACCATACCATACATTAGTTACGTTGGCCATTTAATGTAGACCAAAACTGTCTTTTACTGTTTTTCATTTTAATAAGTACTTTAGAAGTTGTTACAATATCAAAAAAATCCTTGCTGCGAAACGGCTCGCCACTCGCCATGCGTCCGCCGTGCCCGCTTGCCTTACACGCATCGGTGGTTCAGTGGTAGAATGCTCGCCTGCCACGCGGGCGGCCCGGGTTCGATTCCCGGTCCATGCATTCTATTTAATTTTCCTCACAGGCAGCCACGTAGTGCTTGCTTTTCATCAGGGACAGAATACCCCCTTCAGCATTAACCACAAGCTCGAAAAAAAAAACCCGGCTGCCTCTATAGCAACGAAGATTTAGATGCGTTTGCACGTATTGGATAATTGGAGTTGAATGTATTATTTCAGCGCGATATATTTGGTTTTATATTTTTTGTAGTAGTTATTAGTAGGTAGGTTTTTGTTTATAATTTCTTCCGTTTAAAAATAGTCATTTAACTATCTAAAAATAGTCATTTAAATATATTTTAATAAGTACTTAAAAAGATTAGTAGCACAGATTTAAAATTACGGTACCTACTAAAAAATCCTTGCTGTGTAAAACAATTGGAAAATCCTTATTGAAACTACGAAAATGCGGGTTACATTAGGGTTTAATTAATTTTCACATTATCTTAAGTGCTTTGCAAACATACATTATATGAATAATCCAGTAGTAAAAGCGGGCGAAGCCGCAAGAGGGTCGCTAGTTATAATAATAAGTTTAAGAGGGCGGAGCTGCGTTAGGGCCGCTAGTGTGAAATAATTAGTATAGCCCATATTTTATTTATATAATATTTTTTATGATATTTCAAACGTTCGAATTTAAGAATTAGGTAAGCAACGTAAAATTAGAATCTTCGACGAGGACCTACGATAACCACTTCAATCATCTCGCAAATTTTTATGTTTTTGTTTTTGTAGGCGGTTATTTTAATATAATCATGAAAGGTACTGTTCCCAGCACCGGAGAAGAATTTTTCCCTAAAATTTAGACGAAATTGAAAATAATAACTTAATAATAGAGAGTAATTTCGGAAAGGCGCGCGGCAACCCGACCGCAGCCCCTAAAATAGTATCAATTCTAACAACGTAGGTTAGATGTAATGAAATTATGTCCCCCAAAGGGCTTCCTTCCCCAATGGACTGCGAAGTTACGGGAAATCAGGTCAGCTTTGTCATTTCTCGTGAATGTAAACGGGACTTATGACGAATAGAAATTCGTAACATATACCCTTGTCACAAAATATGCAAAGATATCCTTAATATTTTACATATTATAATGAACTAAATCCACTTATGATAGCCGCTTGATAACTTTGAGGATATATATTTAGCTTTCAAAGTGATAAGCTTTTAATATTTAGATTTAGATCTTAATATTTAGATTTTATTTATCTTTAATTCCAAGATTTGTAATGAGGTTATTTGCTTTTTATCATATCTTTATTTAAAGTTACCTCGTAAAAAAATATTAAAAGATTAATATTTTTTTATTGTCTTCTAATTTTTTACTGTTATATCAAATTCACAGATATTATTATCCTCTAGACGAATATTAAATATAATTCGCATTCCAACATTAAATTCCAAAACTTCTTTATAACTAAAAATATAAGACGGTCGCGCCGTAGAGCGTCTGATTATAAACGCGATAGTATTGGGGTTCGGCCCCACTTGGAGGTTTCCTGTGGTAGAACAAGTGCAATGTTCCGAAAATTATGATGGGGACAGAGTGTCGTCTCTGTATATCCTGCTATGCAGAAAAAGGGGTGAAGCTGGAAAAAAAAACTAAAATCAGAAATTAACTATCAAGCTAATTTCCATGATATCACCATGAGATTGACAAGAAAATTGTAATGCGCCCAAAATCATTAAATTCATTGACAGCTATAATTACGCTCACAACCCGAATAGAGAAACTTAATTTAAACTTTTGCGAAGTTTTTGTTATATTCCCTGCCAGTAAAATTGTTCGAATACTTTGGTGATTGACTAATTAGATTTGTTTACTATAATAATTAAGATAATTATGTTTTATATTTATATTTTAATTAAAGTTAATATACTTCAGAAACATATTTCGTAATTTTTGGTAATATTTTTTCGTCAAAGGCTTTGGTTTTTAGCTCTATATTTTTATAATAGGGCGAAGATTTAATAAAAGTATATAAAAAATATACTTAATTAGCTTAACTTATATTGAAGCAAACTCGAACATTGAAGGAATTAAATTAAATTGTTCTATATTTTTTAATTGTCTTCATATTTTTTTTAATAATCCATTAATTTCCCAGCTCTGGTGAATTATAAATACTGTCAACTCGTAATCGAACTCGTATCCCTCGAGCTGAGAGGCAGTCGCTGAACCACTGCCCCACACCAATATTTATTCATTTTCTGAAGTGTCATTAACTGAAAGAAAAATGGTGAGCATCACTAACTTGGAGCAGTTTACGAAGCTGGCCAAAACTCGTCAAGTCACCAAACAAATGATCACGGTTAGTTTTTCTCGAAACCGTACATGGTTACGTTCCACCTTATTAATCATTAAATGAAATTGCAAAATTATTTAGGATCTTTTATTCGATCATTTATTTTAGAAGTTTATACTGACAGAAATCGATAAACCAAAAAGTCGTTAAGTATTATTTATATTTTACTGTAGTTGTACATTTATACTTTACCAGGATGTCACAATGACAATGAAGAAGATCGTGCTGAGGCTTTAATTAAAAAAAAAAACACGAATTCTCCAAACGCTAAAACTAAATAAGTGTAAGTAAATATACAAAGAACTCTTTTAATAAATTTGTTTCTTTTTCTTTTTTTTTTAAATAATAAGTGAAAAAAAACGTAATGTATACAATGAATATGTAAAGCCAAAGCAATTTTATTAAATTATTATTTTAGTTGTGGTTACTTACGTGGTTTTGTAAGTGAATGCATCAATCTTATTCCCATCCACTTTATGTCAACATCAAATTTTGATACTACCATGATTGATGGCCGGTTTGCGTAGCGTGTAGAAACTCAACACTACGAGTATATAGAACTATGAAATTATCGCCAAGAAACCGTAACCAAACGCACTAAAAAAAGGAAATTATATTTATAAAGGAAAAAAGGAGGATTATTATTTTAAAGGAAATAATATATATATTTTATTAAACGGTCAGAGAAGGGAATGCAGAGGGAACCTAGTGTTAAGATACTCCGTGCCCTATTTTCCTGTAAATTCTGAAGTCTTTGCGTGTTGAATGGTGAAATTCAACGCCGCACCTTGTCTCGACACCAGAGCGAGAAATGAAAATATAAAATATTAATTTATTTCCTTGAGTGGGAATCGAACCCACAACCTATTGTGTTTATAGTCACACGCTTATAAACCTGCTAAATAAAAGGCTCCCAAAGAAAATTGAGTATAGAAAGTGTCTGAGTAGGTATATGCATATTGGTATACTCCACTGATGGTTTTTTTTAATATATTTTTACCCGGGGGAATATTTAAATATTGCCGTCGTCGTGACGAAAGTCCAGTTAAAGCGGAAGGTGGCCATCAGACAATATTTTTTAAAAAGAAAAGTGGACATAGACATACTGATGTCAATTAGACACACTGATACACTGATATACTGATATTAATTAATATAATTAAATTATATTAATTTTAATAATTAAATCATTATGGAAGTATATGGAAAGTGGGGAATGGAGTGTCTTAATATTAGGTACCCTTTGCCTATCCTACTGTGTGCGGAATACAGCAGCAAGCTGATTTTAATTTTAATTTTTACTTTACAAATCATCGTTTATAAATCGTAGACTTTAAAGAGTGAAAATAAAAATAAACTGTGCAGTATCCCGTCAGCATTCCCGGCGGCTAGCGCGACAACGTAAAACGAAGAAATAATTTATTTCACGACTACAAATACTTAAGATAGAACGGTTTAAGAATTGCACATTGTTAAAGCTGACAAAAACTGTAAGGAATTTGTACAATTATTAAAATGTTTCTGAATTTATTTTAATAAAGCTTATTCTAGTTATTGTTTTTCTTCTTTAATAAGAAAGATTTTATTATAATCTTACACTAGTGTACTTATAAGCGTCCCTCATTTTCCGGGAAATTCTGTAGAAATCGAGTGTTGAATGTCGGCACTTAACGCCGCACTTTGCCTCGAAACCAGAGCGAAGAAATGAAAATATTAGATATTTCATTTCCTCGAGAAGGAATCGAATCCACAACCTGTCGCGTTTAACAGTTTATCACGACTGGCCTTAAATATTGATAAACGTTTAGTAAACATATTCTTATTAAAACAATTCAACAAACAGCACGTCATGTGATGGACAAACACACAGTATAAAATCCACAAACATGTCGAACGTTTAATGTCGGTACTTAAGTAATATCTCAAGCGAGGCCGTATAAGTGCAAATAATTATACCGCTAGTAATTTTCACTTCTTATTTTAACTTAAACTGGGTTATTTTGATGGCATGGACTTATTGTGAACTGAAATTACCGTTAAAATAAACCGTTACTTTTTACAATACCTATATTATTTTACATAAACAATGTTCCTATTTATCTGTTTTCATTTTTTTTTTCTACAAAAACAAATCTAGATATCGAACCCGTACACATCAATTTAGCGTAATGCTTATCTAGTCTTTAAAGGAATATAAGCATTTTCTTTTCAACAATAATACTGATAAATAATTATTTATCTAATTGCTATATATTAATAAAAGTAAACTAAAATATATAACGATCTCATATTAAAAAATATTTTTACGATCGGCATTTCTAGAAAATTGTGTAAAAATATATATAATATAATATAGTTGGCTCAAAGGCGTGCAGACCATGCGATTTGTTCAAAAATTAGCGTCTCATGAAATTTAATGTTGAAATCGCTTGAAAAGTTGCCAAAGTTTCAGAAAATTTTAACTAAGTGCAATATAAAAGTGTAACTGCTTTTCCATTAATTGGCACGAGAACATTTCTGTCCTCATTTTATATTATATAGGTATCTCTATTCTATTTGGTTCGAATACCACTTGGGTATGTAGTTAATTTAAGGTTTGTTATTAATATAATATAATTTCCATTTAAATGATAAGAGAAAACTTCTGTCTTCTTTTGTAGTAAAGAAATAGAAGTAACTCCTGATTACACTTTAAAGAGAAAAACATATTTTCTTTTGTGTACAGTGTACACATTTTCCAGTTTACCTTGGAACCGGATGTAAATGGTACGAGTATATCAAAATCATTTGAATTTTATTTCTTAACGGTAACATTTCTAGATATAAGAACTAATTAACTAACCTGGCTATTTATATTACCCTTGGTAGATGTATTAGAATATTTTATTTTTGAATTATTCAAATTAAATGATTTTGTGTAAAAAGAGAGTACGTGAGTGTAACACGACGAGTAAAGTGTTTAACAGAGTAGGCAGAGAAAGCCTAGTACACTTCCGATCAACACTTACCCCCAAATCCTCAAAGCATTGCATGCTAAATGGCGGAACGCACTGTTGCACATTGCCTCAATAAATTCGTCTAAAATATTAAATATTTCCTTCCTCCGTATAGAAATTGAACCCACAACCTCCGTCACAGTCACACACTTGTACCCCAACTTACTTAAATGACTGTCATTATAATAATATAACCTAATAACTACATTCAGCTCCATCATGATATACAGAAGTACAATAGACAGATAATTGTACAGTACTTATTACAGCACTTAGTGTAGGCAGGGAGATATAGCTGTCACAATGCGTAGGCAACTAGGGACCATTGATAGGTAAATCAATCGCCTACGCCCAGGATCTACGGAGTATTGTCTCTATAAACATGACATGAGATAGTGGAGGTAAAATGAGAAATTTGCATGGCGTTCGTGTCATATTTTTAAAGTTGATATTTTCACTCTGTATTTTTATTGCTTTCTTATTTATTGTAGATAAAAAACAAGAGAAACAATAGAGAAATAGAAGTAAAGAATAGTAATTAGAAGTAATATTTAAGGTTTTTGTAACATCAACTTCACAAAACATTCTATAAAATAAAAACATCATAAAATTAGAAATAACAGAATCTCCTCGTTCATTTCACAATAAACCCGCACTGTCCCCCATTCAAAGCAAATACTTATTTAATAAATTCAGTTCGTGAAAATATCGCCAAGTCAATTGCAAACAGTGGGACGAAAATGTTATGTAAACATCAGGAGTATCAGCTCCTGGCCCCGGGTCGACCTACTGAATAAATAACGCCAGCGAGAGCAAACTCAAACAAAAGTAAATTTATTCGCCAAATACGACGATTAATACACGATCTAAGGACAGATTTATATATCTCGAGATTATACGCAATGTTGATAGCCATTGTTTGTGAACGATTTTCGTTTTGTTATACGAAACTGGCGCAAGGTAGTTCTTTTTTCTTTTGCGAAGTATGGAAATTGTATTTTAATGTCGAATTTAATAAGTGTTTTTAAATTAAAAATAACTAATTATTATAGGAATATTTTGTGGCTTTGACTGTACTATATCGGAGAATTATTTAATATTCTGCCATGTATGTCAGTAAGGCTTCATTGAAACCTTTCATTTTAACATGTGGTTTCATATTTTCAATAAAATATTATAAAGTGGATGTGTACTCGTCGATAGACCTATATCATGTTCTTATTAAATTTCTGAATATACTTTTGGCATCGGTTATTTATAGTATTCATTGTGTGCCTTAGATATATTGAAAATTTATTTCTAACATAAATTTTCTGTGTGCTACAGACAAAAAAAAGGAGTTTTTTCGATTTGGAACTTACGTTAAAGATTTTTTAAGCTAATTTGAATTAAGTTTAGGTAATAATATATTATTTAAATATTGATATAATGGTTGAACAGAATATCTGGTATACGCGCGCTTAAGAAAAAAATAACATGCTCAAATGATTTAGCTACATTGAGTGAATGATTTACGAACCAAGAGTGAATGGTAAGAAAGGCAGATGGGGAGACCTCGGTTGATCTTCGAATACTTGGTATTGGTGGTACACATATACAGTCATTTCCTGACTGCTGCTCCCGATGTGGGTAAATACATAGGTGTGGTTGAAATATACAGGGTGTCCCAGGAGTCAACGATAAAACGAAACCAGGTGATAGACCAAGTCGTGACAGTTATGAGAAAAATATAAAAAAAAATCTTTGTCATGTATTTTTCATATTATATTGATTTTAAAAAATATCGGAAAAACCGACACCCTGTGATGGTTTTTCAAGTCCCAGGACTACAAATATTACTCTTTCTTAATTTTTTTTTCTGTAATGTAATCATGAGTTCTGTGAATTACAGTTTAAGATTGAAACATACCTACATCAGTTTTCAATAAAATGTGGTGTTTTTGCCAAACATTAAATTCAAAATATTTACTACACCCAACTTTAACCGACTGTACTATAAAAAAAATGTACTACACTATTTTTGCAAGTAACTTTAAAAGTTGGCGCATTTAATCTGGATTCCGAAATGGTACGACACTTGCTGGATTACTTCTTTGTTGAAGAGAGAAAAATCGAAATACACGATAATCGGGATGGCATTTAACGTTTTGGTATCTTTTCCGATACATTCTAACTGCAGCATTAGCATTACATAACCACTCTCCATGAATGAAATGCATATTGGCAATGTGTCAACGACCGAGTATATGGCCTGCGAGAGCTCGGACTCGAGCACTATCCTTCCAAGTCCTGGGCCAGCCCCTAAGTCGGATAAGCGTTGCCTGGGCTAAGTGGCGGGAGGTCACTGGTGTGGTCTGTGATCGCAGGATACCGTCCAAACTCTTATCCGGCCAAGGAGATTATGATCGATGCCTCCAGACTCGTGCATGACGGATCCAAGTTACCTGAACTTTTCCAACTTAGGGGCTGTATAATTAGAAAAAAATATAAATAAATTTTAAATGGAAATTAAAAAAAATACTAGTTTATCTCTGCCGACCCTACTACAAATAGAGTGATCGTCGACCTAAAAAAATATTCTATTCTATTATTTTTATGTTGCTTAGTTCGTAAATCCATTTTTTTAAATAGACGCTGAATGAATACATAAAATACAAGCCGGGCGATAAAGATATGTTCATCACAAACAAAACTAAATGGGACATAAAAATTTATTATGTGTTAAAAAGAGAAAAATGTATTGTAGCATACATCTATCGACATCACATTACGTCAGTTGATCCCAATTCGAACATTTGTTATGGCATTTTGAGCAACAAGGGTCGGTCGGTAGAATTGACAAAATTACTAAAAATAGATTAAATAGGTATACCAAGCAATATGAGTGAACAAATATTGGGAATTCGTGAACATAAGAAGTTTGCAGAATCTTATTTGGTACACAAGTGTAATTTCAGAAACCAAATGTTTTGTGTTTTATAATTTGCCATAAGAGTGCGAAGTCAGTTCAGATCAGTTCTTTAATAATGACGTTTTGAGTGCCAGATCAGCACAAAATCACTTCGCCAATGTCACGTCGTGGGTGGGAAGTCGGGAATATCATTTATGTGACGAATGAAGGGTGACAGGTGCCAGAATAGAAAAGTTTCAGAGTCCCAATCTTTCTGAATGATTTATATTATTTTATGGACGATTTTTTTATTATACAAAAAAATGTAATTTTTATTATTTTTGTAGCACTGTGAAATCAAAATTATTGCATATGAGTTAAAGGCGTAAGTTTTAAAAATGATTTATTTCTAAGATTTGTTTCTTTCTTGTCCGGGCGGAGCTCCCTAACATTAGCAAAAGAAAAGAGAGCAGAAAACATTTTTTCTTGCTAACGCAAGCTGGAGCAAAAGTTGCAACATTCTATAAAATAAAAAAATATATTTTTAACGTTTATTTTAGACAATATACATTTTTACGCTTATATAAAGTTTATAATTTGAAAAGATTTTGTCTTGGCAATCTCATATAAATTAAAAAATCAACCTTTTATCAGAAAATGATAAAGAACGCTAATTGAATTGAAGGGTGGACATAACTCATAATGAACGTATGAATAAGCGTATATGAAAGAATAGAGCCTATGTTGCTATATAAAGGAAAACCAGCTTCGGCGGAAATTGAAGTTCCGAGGCCCAGGGCGCGGGCGCAGGCCGGAAGCGCCCCCATTAAGTTCACTTCTATTAGTGCAATTAAAGCAATTATACGGTAATCAATTATTCGCTCTGGTAAAGAGGCAAAGCGCGGCGTTGAATTCCGCCATTCAATGCTTCAAGAATTTAATGAAAAGTGGCGAACGGAAGTGTCTTAATGGGGAGCAGAGTGATGTAAACACTAGGTTAGGTTTACACTGCCTACCCTGTTGTGGGCGGGGGTTTTTTTGACAGAAAAGTCGTTATTTTTTATAATAAACAAATAAGATTAAAAAATGCCTTATTAATTAAGACATTCTTAAACATTTTTTACAATAAATTATAATTTTAAGCTAGGATTATCCTTGTGGATATTATATTTCGTAGGGAAAAGTAAACTAAGCACTTTATTTCAGTAAATATTTAATTTCCAGTTAAGATCCTGTGGTGTTTTATGTTTCAAATCCTCTTACTGCTAACATTTTGCTTCGTGTCATATAATACATTTAATCTTTTTAAAGCTCACCATATTGTATACTTAACTAAAAGGATAGTATCGTTTACTTCAATTTCACAGCTTTTGAAGCCCCTTTTAACTTTTAGTTAGAATATATCACATTCTTAATTTTTTCGTAACATTATGCTATTAGGAACCTAGTGTTAAGACACTCTGTTCCTCATTTTCTGCCAAATACTGGAGGCATTTCTTGTTGAATTGTGGAACTCAACGCCGCGCTTTGTCACATCTGAGCGAAAAAATGAAAGTATTAAATATTTAATTTCTTCAAATGGGAATCGAACCCATAACTTGTTGCGTTTGTGCCCCTGCGCCACGACAGGCCTCAACATTTCTAAATTTCATTTTAAAATAAACAAATCCATACCTAACGAACACAAACAGATTTAAATGTATAAAACGAATCTAATTATTTATCAATTCTATGAAAATTGAACACCAGTGATTCCTCGTATTTTAGAATAGCACCCCTATTAACAACGGGCTGGTTGCCGGTATGTTTATTTATTTAACCAATACCCGACCAGTATAGAGAAAACCCGCTGTGTTTATTTTAAACATAATAAAATATTCTCACAGAAACAATCACATTTTATATCCTAACCTTCACCAGCGCTATATGAGGGTTAAAATAAATAATGTTTGAGAAGCTGTGACATGTGGTGTTATTCTATTTGCTAGACAAGGTAAACCAAAGTTTTATTACTTTGAATTGTCGCGTAACTATGAGTGATGAGTGTATTTGCTTTATTAAGACATGTAAAAAGTTTGTTGTTGTCAACAGGTAATTATATGAATTACTTTATATATATAATAAAACTGTAACACATGGCTGTCTGTACATGTAAGATATATGAGAAAAATATTATTGGGGGTATTTATCGATGTGTTCTAACACAAAACAATTATTTTTATTTTTTTATATTGCTAAAATAAATATTTTATCGAATTGGGTGATTGAAAATTTCTATGTATGGATCTTTAAGATTATAATGTTATAAGATCCCGAAAGTAATTCAGATGAAACATAAAACATTTTAAAAAATAATATAATGCTACCAAAATAAAACTTTCTGTATTTAAGTAGCATTGGAGATGTAAGATATTTAAAAATATTATCAATTAAATTTGTAGTAATAGAACTCCTATAATATTCAAGGTGTTAAAAGTTGTTATTTAAAAAGCTTATAGTATAAATAAGTGAATATATTTAATTACAATACAGAAAAACACACTCCAAGTAACGCTTAGTGCTCATTAAAACTAAATAAATCTTCCAATACTGAAACATAAGTCCATTTTGTAAAATCAACTCTCGCATTTTTATGAACAAAATTAATTAATATTTTCCTAGTTAAATTCTTAGCACGCACCAACAGATCCGTCACGATGATTCTTTGGCGTAGTTTGTGAACCTACTTAAATTAATGTCTTAGAAACTTTCAGTTTCAATATTAGATCAAATACTGTCAAATTAAATTCAGTTTTACGGTTCCTCTCGTGTAGCACAATAGGAAAAGGAAACCTCTTGACAAAAACTTTTTCTTTTAATTACGGATCTCAACGCCGAAATTTGTATTTTTGTGTGAAATCATAATTTATTAGCTTCACGTCGTATCCCACTCATATCAGGATACGCAAAGGTAACCTGGGAATCTAGGTCTAAAACCCTTCGTTTCCAATAAGATACTTCCACTTTCCGCCAAATTCTCGAGGCACTGCATGTTAGCACGGCCTCAACGATATTTAATATGTTTGTAAAATTATTAGGCACAATATATTTTAGATAAATAGACATTTCATTATGTCTATTCAATCAAAAAAGCCTACGCTGTTTCACATAATATAAACGAGATATGTAGGTTACATGTGATAAATAAACTTACTTAAAAATATTTTGTATTTTAATATAAAAATATAAAAAGAGTCAGCTAGAGAAGAAGTCAGCTGAAGCGAGTCAAAACTCTTTAAATTACAATAGGTGCCGTGAATTGCGTTGTCACCAAAAGGAAGATTGCAGACGAAGACAGAAATATTTATTCGGAAAATGTTATTATGACATTTTTCTTTATATGTATATTAAATTTTGACGACAAGGCACGATTTCTTCATTAAGAATTAAACATATTTTCTTAGAGGAATCCTTTTGTTTCAATCATTTATATATACTCGTAGGTATAATTTGGTAAGGTACATATTATTATCTACTGTATTTGAACTCATCTAGTTCAACAAATATACTCAAAAAATTAACAATTCTTGAAAACAAAGCTAAGTTTTGAATAATCTTTTCCATTCATCTTTGCACATTCCCAAAGGTCATCGTCGATTTCGGTATAAAGAAAGTGGATTATCCAGTAATCTCCGCTGGCTATGTGGAGACACGCGTCCATGACTCCGAGGCCATTTTAAATCCACATTACCTCACCATCGATTAGAATTTGCGACATTTCTATGTAATTTGTACCACCTTTCTTGTTTTGTCACGGTTCTTTGTAAATGAACCGTATAATTCAGTTACGAGAACAGTTCTTTTTTGTTTCATTTGTAGCGTTTTCTACCAAAAAAGCAGTCACGATTTGGATATAAAACATTTCGTTGTTATTTTTTTTACTGTAGAAACCTCATTGACCTCTTTTCGGTGATATTATGATTTGGTTGACTGAATATAATTTCTTATAGAAATGTGCAGTATTCCTTATAGTGTTTGATTTAAATGAATAAATTACTAAGACGATTTTAATCATTAAAACGCAAGATTAATTTGCAAGTCCATTTTTTATTTGAAATGTTGCAAAAGCTATCGGTCATACAATTAGTAAGACACAAAAACTTACAATATTTCTCATATATCTAGTGGAATCACGTTTTTATTTAAAACATAATTGTTTTGTTTCTTTGTATTTCATAGGATGGACAATCTGTAAACAAACATGACAGACGGCCATGTCGCTCGTCTACAGTTATTTGGATTTTTAAATGAAAAAATACTTCTACAAGTATACGTTCTACACATTCTACAGTAAATATTACAGTGTCGCCTTGAAAATTCGGCGGCAAGCGAGAATTTTTTTTAAAAATCTTTCAGCCAATAACCTTACCACATGTATATCACGCCAATGATACAGCACATTAGCCACGTACAATGCTCAACGAAAACAGATTCAGAGCAGACTTGACGGGCCTCGCGCTCAGTCTCAACACAAAGCTATGGAAGCGGCTTAGCAGAGAAAGGGGATTAGAGCATAATCTGCAACCGAGTGGTTGACATACGCCTCGGGCTTGCCCCGTTTTCCAGTAAACATATAAATCGGGCAGTTCCGACAGCGTTGGACTACATTAACCACTTCCTATGCAAGTTGTGCTGGCCAGTTCGGACATGTTGATGGCGCTACAGTAAACTGGGATATTCTATTTTGAGGTTCGGTTCGTTAGTTGAAAATGGTCCAATAGCAATGGACATAAAATTTTAGTTTTAGTGGAGAGAATATTATTGTTTCTGCTATATCGTTACTATTAATAAAGAATACTATTATTGAAAACTGTAAACTTGAGTGTTGTGGGTTGAATTCCCACTTGTGGGAATGAAATATTAAATATTTTCATTTCCTCGCTCTGGTAAGGAGGCATTGAAATCCACCACTTAACACGCAATGCGTTGAGAATTCGTCGTGAAGTGGGGAACGGAAACATGGCAACGGAGCCCTAGGTTCCCAGGTGCCCTCTGCGTACTCTGCTATGTGGGATACAGAGCGAATACCAAACATATAATCCAAAATATAATCAAACAACTTAAGTTTAAATTAATCAATTTAATTCAAAATTATTAAGCAATAACGAATACAAAACTTACCTTATGACATGTTTAAGCCGCTCAGTGGTGTCAACTGAAACAAAAAAAAAACAAAACGTCAAACATGACATGAGCAGCGTGGCAGCGGTCAGTCCAATTGTCGTATAATGGGGAGCAGTGGAGCACCCACATGGGCATATTGACTGACAATAAATGTCACATATTTCTTAATAGAGTGAAGTCCAGCCAATTGAAGTGACCGTTGGAGACAGGTTTTTGTTGATTGTAGAACTATCTAACTCATCACCTGCTGTGAATTACTTATTTCCTGTCTCGTTTCTTTGTTGTTAATATTAGATATTATTTCGTAAATTGTTGAGTATGTCTGTTTATTACGTAATGGACACCAAGTCTTGTTTACAGTGTTATTTGTATAAATAAAGAAAGGAATTTTTGAATCTATTAATGTTTAAACTGCTTGATCGAATTACGGTACGATAATATATTTGTAAGTAGGTTATAAAAAGCTCCAAATGTACTGTGACTTCCATGTAAAATGCTGTATTTACATTTAAAAAATATGACTTAATAAATATCGATAAACAGTATAAGTTTTTTGTTTATATTATACTAGCGGACCCGGACGCGGCTACGCCTGCTTGAAATATAAGAATATAATTTCTATAGAAATATTATTTCAATCTAGATGAAATGCTAAAAGTGACTATTATATTTATTTTCATAAGGACGAATATCAAAATGACGCGGTAACGAACGCGGTCGCGTAGCGACGACGGTTGTTATTAACATGGCAGAATAAATTGCATGTCAAATTAGAAAGTATTTTAATTTATTAGTATATATGTGTAATGTAATATTATATAGCCTATAGCACTTCTGAAGAATGCAGCTTTCATACAAAACGAAAACAAAGTAAATCGATCCAGTAGATCCAGAGATCTTAGCGTTCAAACAAACAAACAAACAAACAAACTCTTCCGCTTTATTATATTAGTATAGATTTAATTCTTATTCTGTAACTTTTAAGAATGACACAGTTGAGAATATCATTAATGTAATGAAGAGCGAAGTAACATATTTAGGTGATATTAAAGAATATAATACCCAAACACGAAGGCTGTCATCGCTTAAACTATAATAAAATTGATATGGAGTGGATGTACCTAATATACCCATGTCGTACATATACGTATACGAGTATATAAAGGGAAAAACAATCGTATATCGGTCGATGTTCCGAAACAATTAATATTCAATTAGATACGGTTCAATTGAACGAATAATTATCTATTCTATAAATAGAGTCGACTGTTCTGCTAATATAGAAAAAGTAAATGTCAAATTCCAATTAGCTTCATCGTTTTCACCTTATAAAGTAAAAGTTCTTTAGCAAATAAAATACAATTGTATAAACTAACGTGGTTTTGAAAAAACTGTTACATATTCTATATGCACTTATAATGTACGACTATATACATATATTCTATCGAATTCCTATATTTCTTAAAACTATATTTGACTAGCGACCCAAACGCGACTTCGTTCGCTTAAACCAATTGTTATATTATAGCCAAATTGTACAAAATCATTGTATAAGTCATATTATTGTAGTTTCATCTAAATCTGTTCAGTTTTAGCGTAAAAATGGAACAAACATCCATTCTTACATATTTTTAGTGGGACTAGTAAGATTAAATAAGTTTTTATAAAATTCTTCATTTCGAAGTGTTTAAGTTTTGGTATAAGTAATAACACTATAAGCTATAACAATATAAAAATTAAGATCTTATATATTGTTGTTAAATAAGAAAATTTTAACGAAATTTAAATTTTAATACAATTTTCCTAACTAACTAGACTTGGCACTTGATCAATTTTATTTTTCAAATTAAGCAACTTGTCCAAAGTTCCTCATGTGTTTGAGCTTAAAGCTCTTCAAGTTGTAGTAAATTCATTACGCAATTTAAAATGCTAATAGACTGTCGTCTGGGAAGTAGGGAGGAGATGAATAATGAAGTATTTGATACGTATCGTTCTATCCATGGAATTGATAGGGAATTCCAGTTAACACACAGTGATTAACGATTGTTCGGATATTTCGAGTTAGTTGTCGAAGTTAGTTTCGCGAAACTCAGAGGTGCAGACGACCTATGTGGAAATATTTATCCTGCTATTTTTATTAAATGGAAAAATGTATGATATATAATTACATTTCATTTAAATAACAAAATATTTGCATTTTAAATTACACTAATATAATAAATAAAAGCTATTATTTTATTAAATGGTCATATAAAAAAGCACACAAATATGAAAATATGAAAATAATAAATAGAAAATAAACAATATGTTGTACCGAAAATACTATAACTTTATACAAAACAACTATTAATATTTATTTTCACTTCCTTATATAACAATATTAACTACACAAAAATTAACTTTTAATAGTATTTTATGAAAATACAATCCAGAGATAACAACAGTAACAAATTGGTGGTTAACCGCAAGTTAAATAAGCAATTGGGCAGTTTAAAACCACTCGCGATATGACGTATCGGACGAACGACAGTACAATGGCGTCGGCGTTTCACATAGTTTTATTCATTTAAACGAACTGATAAGAATTCATAGAGTTTATTCTTTACTGACCTGAATTTATTTGAAATGGAAATATACTCGTAGATTGGTTTTTAATGTTTGTATTGCTAAGTGATTTTTTTTATTTAACATATTTTTTTAATTTTGTCTGTTCGTCGGTTTGTCTGTGCATTTGTGTTCGCTAATCTCGGAAACAGCTAACATTTTCACTTTTAATATTTTGTCAAGCTTTCCTCAATATTTAGTCGATGTTTTTGAATTAAATTTTACAGCGAGTTTTTATATATTTCTCTCGGTTTTCGAAACAGTATGTATGTATGTATTTCTATTAACACTAGAAGTGCCGAAGATTGATACCCCCCTTGAACCGCCGTCGTGACAAATTTGTCCCATTCTACTTATTATGTTGATTGTTGGTATAATACAAAAAAAATATTATTAAAATAATTCGTAAAATATGTAGACCATCTTTAATAATCAATTCTTATTCTTTAACAAACATAAAAGTACCAAAAAATAAAACACAAAGAAAGAATCAAATATTTCTAATACGTTCTAAGGTCGTGACAACTAACTGAATAACTCTTACAAAATTATAAGTTTTTGAAATTAGTTAATATTATTAGTAGGCCAAGTAATGCATTAATATATTCTTCATCAGGGATACATCACAGATGATTTATAACATTGTGTGGTAATGCCTCCAGAATTCGGCGGAAAATGCCAGCGGAGTGCATAGCACTAGGTTCCCAGGTTCCCTCTACCTACCCTACAATTGGCCACATTTGGTATCAAGTGTTTTTCTGAAATTCAAGCCTAGCTTAGTCATCCTTTCATCTGATACCTCACTTGGACTAGCGGCAAAATTTAGTATTGACACCAATTTTACCCCACTTTTCAGGCTATTATTTTTTAAGACTTATAAATAAATGTATAGTTTTCAGATTTTTTCCTGTGCTAGTACTACATGTAGATGCTAGCTGCCAAATTTCATAATTCTAAGTTAACTGAAAGTACCTTATTACTTTGATTCCCTTTATAGTGTCGAAATACATGTTTTTTACTATATAAATGGTCATATCTTTTTTTAAGGGCGCTTTTTCAGGAAATCAAGGGACTGTAGATCGTCATATAGTTGATATTCATATACTCATATGAATATCAACTCGATTTCCCCAAGCATTCCTGAGATAAAGGCACAGACAGAAGGATGGACAAAAAAATGATCTTATAACGGTTTTTTTCCATAAAAGCTACAGATCCCTAAAAACTTAGGCATTGACTGCTAAACCTACTATTCTATTTTTTTCCGGCCCCGCGTCGCCCTTTCACCTCCACCTCGTCCCCGAGGCATGAAAATATGTCAAATGATACCCTCAAATAATAAAATAATAATGGCGGGACAAAAATGACCCAGCGGCAGTTCTAGGTAGACCTAATTTTTTTTCAAAAAGTATGACTGCTATAAAATTATTTATATTTTTAATTAAATAAAGGTGTAAAATTGGTAATAGTAAAAAAAATTCATCTACATAAATTAACAAATAAAAAAGTTATATACAATTAACCTTGCGTTTGGGTCAAAAATGGGACGGCGGCGCTTCTAGTGTTAAAACATATAAATAATTAAAATGAAAATTGCTATAACTTATCATTTAACTATCTTTGTTTACAACTTGCAATAATATAAAAAATAATTGTATTAAAAAAATCCAATAAATAGAACAAAACCTATAAAGACCATACTTCTCAAAAGCTATTAAGCTGCGCCCACACTGCCGACGTTAATCGTTCATTTGGATTACGATTATGTAGACGAGTATGCTTGACATTATCGCACCATTGCTTCTAAATGGAATTATTCAATGAATGAATTGAATTTATGTACAAACCTACATACATACATATGTATGTATCTACGTAGGTCCAAGACTGTCACGTGTCAACTTATTCGATGGCTAAGTCCGAATCGATTAGGAGAACGTTACAGATTATAAATGTTATCTGTCATTGAAAAAGATTTAAAAAGATAATACTGTGGGAACATAAGTACTACTAAAGAGAGATATGCATAATGTATTTATTTTTATTATGTGAAGTAGAAAAAAATATTATTAAAACTCCATTTACAAGCTAAAGAGTAACAGTTAACTTAAAGCTTTGAGCCAGTTGTTGCGCATGGGCACAAGCGTGCGACTAAATGCGACAGATTGTTGGTTTGATTACCGCTCGAGGAAATTATATATTTAATATTTTCATTTCGACGTTCGGCACGGTAACGAGGCAAAGCTCTGCGTTAAGTTCCGATATTCACCATGCATTGCTCCAGAGTTCCGTGGAAAGTGTCTTAATAGAACGGAGTTTCCTGACGCTAGATTCCCAGGATCTCTCTGCCTACCCTGCTATGTGCGGGATAGAGCGTGAAGCTTAAAAAACCTTAACACTTTTGCTTGGTCTATCAAGTATAAAAACAAAATGATCAGGATTATTAATAGAAATCAGTGTATTCTGTTACAAGTAAGCTCATTTGAGATTGAATGTAATTGTACGTTCTCATTTATCTTAAACAGGGCAAACGTCAGAGGCAGGCGAGCACAAAGGGCTATATGTGAATGTGCTCGAGGGCGCACACAATAGATCCTAACAATGTCTTCGAAAATTTGGCTTTTTTACTATAGTAATAGATGGTCTATTACTCTTTGAGGCAGAGTTCATTGTCAAATATTTCATCCTTGTCAGCGCAATTTATTATATCATAGCTGTGGCCCGCGACTCCTCCGCGTAGGAGTTGGATGGTGATGCATCTATTTAAAATCTAAAAAGATATTCTAAACTAGAATAGTTTCAAATTATTTTGAATCATATTAAGATAGTAAGAGTCGTATTATGACAGAAGTTAAAGCTACAACTTTCTGTAACATTAACCTATGGTAAATGAGTATTTCAACTATGAAATTAATATAAGCACATTAAAAAAACATATTTACGTAAATTCTACTTGTCTACTATGTGTTATTACTAAACCTCAACGATGGTTAGTTCTTATTGTCACGAGCTTTACATATAAGATTGTTTTTCGTACTACAGTAGAAAATAAATACCAAATATATACAATAATAATGAACTACAATTTTAGTCGCTTTATTACGTTATCTTATAACTATTTCTTTATTTATATTCCTATATAATTTTCCCAGCGCCTCGTTTTTAGTATATATGTATATAACATAATATATGACACGTGCGTGACTCCCACCATAACGTCACCTGCTTTATTTCAATTAATTCTCAAGGTACGAAAAATGAATACTTTTGTATTTTTTTGTTCATTCTAATTGCTGTTAAATGTTATATTATAAATAATTAATATTTTACAGGGTTTTGTAAATGAACCCATTAATATACTAGAAACTAAACTTAATTATGTATAACGTAATAAATATAATTAGATACAAAAAAGGGTTTTTCTTAAGGCAGGTCCTCACGTGATAGAGCTCTATAGTAGCACTAACATAGACTCGATTCACATTTATCATTATTTTCAGGTTCGAAGGTATATTTGTACGAAAGAGAATTTATGTATGACATTTTGTATTTGGATAAGCCCTAACGCTCTCGTTGAGGCAAGATTACCAAAACTGTTCCATATTACTTATTAGTTATTTATGGGTTATTTGTAAAACTTTTGCTTTGATTTCATTTTCCTAAGTAACGTTCATATTTATAACAAAAAAAACAACTAATCCATTTGTTAATATTATTATTATATATTTATATCTTTTAGGTACTTTAGATATTGTTAGATTTTTCTAAAAGATATCTAAATAACCGTATTTGTCGTATATATAATTTAATAATACTAATTCTGAAACCAAACATTCAACTTTCACCCGATGATGCTTAAATAAGAAAATTAATTAATTAAGTCTTTAAAATAAACCATTGGTACAGAACTTTTCAATGAGAAATCTCATTGAAATTTTCTCATTTTCTTTTTACTGTATATTTTTTCTTACTCTAAGCCTGGTCTGAGGAGTATTTAAAGCTAGAAAGTAATATCAGACGCTATTGAAAGTATTAAGTTAAATTAAAAACTAAATTTCAAGCTACATTTAACTTATTAACTCTTAAGGTTTTTAATGATCAAAAATAAGTAATAAGGACTTTTATAATGCAATCTAATGGGTAGTAGAAAATAAGATCATAGCCTATGTGCACGTTTAAAGTCTTTTGAAAATTTAATTTTATGTTTATGTTATAATATACCCGACATCAACGTAGTAGTAGAAAGCTATTTCTTATTTTCAATTCCTGTATATATTTTTTTTCATGCTTATTTTTTTAGTTTTGCGCGGCATGCCACACCTAACTGGGTATACAAAGGGAACCTGGGAACCTAGTATAAAGACACTTCACTTGTCACATTTGCATTCGCACGCTAGTGCCCCTGTGCTATGAGTGGCCTCAATTTTTCATGTCTTTTTAAAACTTACATTAGCATATACTTTTATTAAATTAGCGAATTATTTTTACATTTTTAAATATAAATTATTATAAAAAAAAAAAAGGTACATTTAAAAATATAAAAAAACCACTCTTCCGAGGGCGGGACAAGGGTCCAAGCCATCGGTGGCTAGGGCTCCAGAGAGAGGAACCGCCGCACAATACGTGCCGTCTCAAGTAACACTGCCTTCTGTATCCGGTTCTTGATCCAACAGCTAAGCGATAGCCTCTTAAGGTGTTGGTCGAGGCTTTTCGCTATTAAACCGTTAACGGAAACCACTATCGGCACAATGATAGTCGCATTGTCATCCCACATGGCGGTAATCTCATGGGCTAGGTCCAAATATTTAGATTGTTTTTCTTTTTCGGCCTTCACGAGATTTTCATCATGTGGGATAGTAACGTCAACAATCACTGCGCGGCGCGCCACTCGGTCTACTAGTACTATATCAGGTCTATTGGCAACAATATACCTGTCAGTAATAATAGACCGATCCCAGTAGAGCAAAGCACAGCTATTTTCAAGAACTGACATGGGATGGTACCTGTAGTAAGGCACCTCCAATTCTACAAGGCCATATTGAAGAGCAAGTTGCTGGTGTATTATCTTGGCTACTTGATTGTGTCTATGCAAATACTCACCATTAGCAAGATGAGAACAACCAGAGACAATATGTCTGAGGGACTCCCCAGGTCGATGACACGCCCGGCAGATGTCGATAGTGCCATCTTTCATAATATGTCTCTGGTAGTTCCGTGTCTTGATAACTTCGTCCATAATTGCACAGACAAAACCTTCAGTTTCTCAGAAAAGATCCCCGAACTGTAACCAAGATAATGATGAAACAGTATCCACGTCCTGGCCCACTAGGGCTCTATGGAATCTACCATGCAGCTCCTTGCTCTTCCATACAGCCATGCGATCAGAAGTAGTAAGTACTACAGGCCGACGCCAGTTCTCTTTGCCCAAGGAAAGAGGAGTAAGGCCTTTGTCAACTGTTACCACATCCTTGTGCATATCCACGTCAATCTTGAGAAAATATTCTCTAAGACTGCATACCTCGTGGTTATGGAGGTTCTTGACATTCAAAAAGCCACGACCTCCACACTTACGCGGGATATACAGTCTCATTACAGACGAACGCGGATGGTGCATTCGGTATGTCGTCAACAATTTACGTATTTGGCGATCTACGGAGTCTAACTCAGTCTGCGTCCATCTTACAATGCCAAAAGTATAGGCTAAAAGCGGCATAACCCAACCGTTGAAAGCACGCACCTTGTTTGCCACCAGATAAAAGGCTGCCAAGCACTTTTTTCAGGCGACTAAAGAAACGCTCCTTCACCAATTGCTTTATGCTCCGCTCATCAATACCCAATGCTTCAGACATTCCAAGATATTTATAAGTCTCACCTTCACCAAGAGTTCTGAAGGAAACAGAATCTGAA
>HE671286.1:0-94845 GCA_000313835.2 Heliconius melpomene melpomene | reverse complement strand
CCATTAGGTCGAGTATTTCTCAGGGAAGGTTTATATATAGTTTATTATTTGTACATTCTTATGTAAATTAACATAAATACGATAAATGTGTATAAAGTCCTACCCGTTGAGACACTTTCGCGCATGCGCTGCTTTAATGGTAAGTACTATATGAAAATAATGTACTGGAGTATTGTTCCTCTTAATAAGATCTCAAAAAAGTCCGCGACGGCATATTCGTATCTTTTAAGGATAACGTGTAGTGATCATATTTCTGTCTAAAAATTGTAATTTCAATATATTTTTTATTGTGAGGGATATTTTTCCATAATGGTATTAATCCTTATCCTTTAAAATACTTTATTAATTTTCTACGTTAAACGAAGATAAAATTTGCTTTTTACACTATTTCGAAATTGTGAATAGTTTTAGAGAAAAACGCATTTAATTGTTGACACATCACGCCGTTGACACCTCAGCTGTATCGAGTCCTGTTTTACTTATGCCTTACTCTCAGCATAAAAATAAGTATATTAGTTACGTTGGCCATTTAATTTAGATCAAAACTATCTTTTACTGTTTTTCATTAGTACTGTAGAAGTTGTTACAATATCAAAAAATCCTTGCTGCGAAACGGCTTATACTAGCGCGTCCGCCGCGCCCGCCTGCCTTACACGCATCGGTGGTTCAGTGGTAGAATGCTCGCCTGCCACGCGGGCGGCCCGGGTTCGATTCCTGGAATACCGTCTTCAGCATTAACCACAAGCACAAAAAATCCTTGCTGTGTAAAACAATTGGAAAATCCTTATTGAAACACGCGGGTCGCATTAGGGTTTAATTAATTTTCATATTATCTTAAGTGTTTTGCAAACATACATTATATGAATAATCCAGTAGTAAAAGCGGGCGAAGCCGCAACAGGGTCGCTAGTCTAACTATAAAATATTAAGGCTTAAAAAGCCAAAATATTAAAATAAATTGAAACTCTTAACCCTGTAAAATAAAATAAATTTGGTATAATTATATATGAACGTAAAACTTTTATTTCTGAACCTGAAATATATTAGGAACATACAGTAAAAGCCTAATCTTAGATTACTTAACGCAAAGATAAGTCCATGGCAACGCTGTCATCCTTCATTCGTGAGGATTACCACGACGATCATATCCCTTGGGTATACAGACAGATATACACATACATATATAACCACTATCAGCGATGAGTAGCGGAATATTAGTTTTCATAGCTTTCTGAAATATTATATTTATTATATGTAATTTACTTTTAGTTGTACATTTAAAATGAAAAATGCTAAATGTTTTATTTATTTAATTTGAATATATATGATGACGATAAATGTGTATTCGAATCCAAACTATATCTAATTTATAGTCAAGTATACTCGTGAAGAGTGGAAGAGGAAAAATATAAAGATTTTTTCCAGTTTTGATTTTGACAAAAATAATCTAATAAGCTCTTTGATTTGACGTAGTAATGCCTTTAAAGCGTTTTTTTAAATTAAATATGTCAATATATGCGAAAAGAGTAGGTTTTTTTGATTGATTTAAAAAAGCGCAATTACGTAGTTTTTGCACTAAAGCAGAGAAATTTCAAATGTTCAATTTATTATATTTTATTACATGTATAATTTCTATGCGTCTAGACTAAAGTTGTAATTACAAATACAATGGTAGACGAAACATGTTAATTATTCCAACATTAAAGATATTACAAAAGTTTTCAAAGGCACAAAGGACTCATTTTCATAGAATTGACTTAATATTATAAAAATTCTTATATTGAAGATCAAATAAGATAGTATTCTGGTATATTTATTAATATAATTAGGAGAATATTTAGATGAAAGAGAAGTTTTTATAAGGTAAATAAACTTAGTACTTACAGTGTTTCTTTTTATTAAAGTTGTTGTTTTGATACTTTAGTACGCAGTCTCTAATATTTTAGATTGAATTTATTAAAGCTATTGTAAATATTAAAGTTATATAATATACGATCCCCACTCGAGGAAGTGAAATATTTATTTACGTTTATATTTCCATTTCTTCGCTCTGGTGTCGAGGCGCGGCGGTTAGTTCTGCCACTCAACACGCAATGCCTCCAGAATTCGGCAGAAAGTGGGGCACGGGCTATCATAACACTAGGTTCCCTCTGCCTACCCTGCTGTGTGCAGGAACAGAATGAAGCTGATTATAATATAATATACGAAGTTCTACTAAGAAATTGAGGGCTTACCTTCGGTGGAATACCGAATGGAGGTATTCACAAAACACAATAAACGGAAAGGCTGAAATCACGTCGCGTTGCGAAGACTATGGGAAAAGTTAAAGGGATTTATTTGTCAACTTTGCTCTGATAAAACTTTGTTTGACATTTGATTGTAAGGTCACACCCGCCCGCCTCGCAGATAACTTTCGAGGATCACCTCTTTTAAGTTTAAATTAATTTCCTTCCGTAATATCGGTTCAAAATATTTGGAATATCAAAAGTTTAACTAACTATTCATTTTAGAGATTTATGGGTAGTTAAAGGTAAAATACCTTGATTTTATAATCATGAACTTTAGTTTAAAATGTAAATGAATACTGATTATAATTATAAAAAACCAATCAAACACGGCGTCGAGTTACGGAGAACGGGTGTCTTAACTAAGCTAAGATAAACAAATAAAGCGTAGAATTAAAACCAAATTGACAAAAATTACATATAAACAAATATCAAGTTCAACTGATATTATTTTCTATTGGTTAGCCGACAGATTATTTCCGTTAATTATATACCTAATTGGAAATATTAAGTTGTTTTTAAATTTAAATATACTTGTCAAAGGCAACATTAAATGTAATATGTACCTATAATTATATAAAGAATACCAACCACCCTATTTCATAACACTTCTCATTTTAACGACGTACCTATAAAAGATGAGCTATCATCGGAAAAAAGCTTTTATAAGAATTTAGGGTACTTACAGACGTTCATACAAAATTATCATTTTTTTTCTTTTTTCTGAGGACAAATTGTCATGTAAACTACAATAGCTTTTATAAAAACAAAAATCAATTATTTCCATAATAAATCTTAAATAAATAAATTGCGCTACATAAAGTCGAAATGTTTAATATTAATATTGAACGGATAAAAAAAAAACTTTTTTAACTTATAGAGCTTTTAAAGTTTCTCCTAGAAAACTGAGACAGCTTAACAGAATTTATTCAATATACGACAGCTGCTTTCCGTTAGTGTGTATCGATAAATTATGCAAAGAAGCCGAGAGAAATACGAGTGCTTTAAAATTTAAAAGGAAAAGTGATGATTGACGTACATTTTTATATTTCAACGAATATTAAATAAATGAGCACTGGCGGAGATACGAATTTAGTTTACTTCTAAATCTAGGCAAGTACATTCTTTATTCAATTTCCAGAACTTCTGTAACCTAGAGGTAAGACATACCGTTGTCCGATGAAATTTCTGGACATTGCGTATTGAGTGGCGGAAGTTAACGCTGCGGTTTGCCGAATCGAAAAAAACAAATATTTATATTTAAAAATACTTATACGGTATTAAAAAATAAAGTAATTTTCAAATGTTCAACTCGCATGTAAAAACATCGTTAGGCGAGGCAGTATCGGGTCGCTCGCACGGCACACTATAAAGCTCAAAGTTGACAAATCTCTCGCGTTATTTTTGTACTAATTAGAAGCGAGTGTGGGTGTGTAGTGACAGACGACGTGTTGCTGCGGGTTTTTTTTTTTCTTCTTTTGATTAATTCTTTTGGTGACTTAAGTGTAAGCTTAAAGCAATTTATTTATTTTTTTACATTTATAAAATAAACATGTTTTATAAAAATTTTTACAACTCTTTAAATTTCTTCGTTAACTAGGTATACCAATTTATATGCGAATAGCTAACATCGTATTGTATAAAATTGTATAGCTTCTAAAACAATAGATAGATAACTCAAACTAGTGGAATGTAAGAGACGATACCCAATTAAAAAGGCTGTTCTTCATGGCAATTACAAAGTTTTAAAAATAACATTTTGATAATAAATATGAAATTAATTCATAATAAATACAAAATATATATTTATAAGTTCCAATTTAAGTAATTAATACCTACAGATAGTGTATATACCTACCTCGGTATGGTTTTTCTAAATACTCAACTTACAGAATTGACAGGGGTTGAATGTGTATGTACCTGAAAAAATAAATAAGATATTATTTATTGTTTTTAATAATAAAAAAGAAAAAAAATATATATAATCACATATTTATTAATATCTAAATAATAACCTATAAAAAAAAATAATAATATATAATTTATAATTTAACAATAACCTAAATACATAATTTAACAAAAACACAGAATTATTTTTGCACGTAGCCTTAAAAAAATAACATATTTTTTCTATTTATTCATGAACAATAGTTAATTTATAAGTGCGTTAAATAATAAATAGTAGTTATAAACCCACCTATGTTGTTTGCAATTTTTATGTTAAATACATACTTTTGTATACATTGAAATACAGTTACACCTTAATGACATTTAATGAAAATTATAATTTGTATAAGGAGTGGCCATTTTGAATAAAAATGTATGGCCATCAGAATAATATTAAGGAAATTAATTATTCTTTTTTGTGCGAGATCAAATAAAGTCCAATTTATTAAAAACGTATTTTCGCTCCGATATTTCCAATTAGAACAAGAATCAAAGAGTACAAAGGTTTGTTCGAGGAAATCAGGGAATAAAATGAAATTTATTATTTTTTACAAACGATGTTAGGAAATATTTTTTTGCTAAGTCATATAATGTAACTGAGAATCAACCTTTTCGAACTAAGGGGTAGTAGGTTCGATATACAGACAATATAATTTAGACTTTTATATATACAAAATAAAAAGATAGAACATGTTATCATCAATTTTTATGGCGTCGATTATATATCCATATTTTTTAAATTACATAGCAGGACAAAACACTCTTACACTAGACGAGTAAGAGTTCGTTAATAAAAAAAAGACATTTTCGACTCTAGTACTCATATAATAAAGCACAATTTACGTAGGCTTGTTTTTTCACAGCAACCATTACCAAGTTAAGCCTGTAATGGAGAAGCCTAGTTCTAGCATAGTACGAAGTATCCTTATAATGAACACTTACCCGCTTACTATACGTAAATAGCTTTAGAGGTTTTAGAGTTTATACTAACACTGAACTGACAAAAGCCTTCTTGACGCAGTGGCATAAACGCGATGACTGTGGGTTCGATTCCCACTCGAAGAAATAAATTATTAATTATTCCTCTGCTATATTTGGAATACAGCATGAAGCTTAAAAAATCAACACTGAAAAGGGCAAATAAATTATTCATATATCAACATAATGTCAATTGTCATTTTCGCATAAATGTTGTCATTTTTAAAACCTAATTACAAACTCTTTAAGAAATATGTTATATCAAGAAAATGTTAGACAAATAAGGTTACAATAGAAAAAAACCATCAAAACCATATTAAAGACACAACTAAAACGGCCAGAACGACATTTTCTTACCTCATGCCACATACAAAAAACAGCAACTACCTATTTGCACGCGACTGCCTATTGCGAACATGGAATTCCATACTAAAATGCCAAGTTCCTATACGAATGTACTGAGTGTCCAACTTTAGAGATAACGTGTTTGTGCATGTTTTCTACAAGCAAGTTGTAGATACAGTAGTGTTGGAGTCCATTACACCGTTTATCTACTTGAAAAAAGGTTTAGTGTAAACTGGGCTGGGTTCAATTGAAAGTAGCTTCTAAGTATTTTTTTAAATATTAGTAGATATTTTTAAAATTCTATTTAATTAAGTTCACGCATCATCACGCATAAGTTCTCGCGTAGTCAGTGGCGGAACTCAACGCTGTATTTTGTCCTTAGCAGCACTGGGAAATGTAAATAATTAATTCATCTGAATGAAGATCGAGCCTAAAATATTAAAATTGTTATGGGAAACTATTATTTTTTATTCTTAAAGTTAGTATAAGTGTTTAGTAGGTATCAATTAATAAACAATGAACCAACTGAAAACCTATGGAAACCGACAAAAATCTAAACTTATATCTATACTTAAATTTATACTTGTTCTACATAAGTAAACTACTTATAATAAATACCTGGTCTTAATAATAAGATAGGGCGTAATAGACGTTTAAATATATAAAGACAATGCCTAGACAATTATCTGAAACAATAATTGCAAAGCAATCTTGAGGTTTATTGCGAAGGCTCGTGTTCCCCGCGGCAAAATATGTTTTGGATAATGAAAAAGCAAATTAAATTAAATGGAAGCTATCTGCTTATAATCTATCTATACTTATAATAAAATCGTAACTGATTGCTGTCTGTACGTGGAAGATATATAAGAAAAAATATTTTTTTTATAAGGGATGCCCCCTATATTATATTATCAATATAATAAAACCCAATACTATTATTTTTAATTTTTTGTTTGTTTGTCTGTGCGTTTGTTCAATAATAATCTCAGAAATGGTTTAACCAGTTTAAATGCAGTTTTTAGTATTGGAATCTGGCAAGCTTCCATTTAGTGTTTGTTTTATTTCAATCGTTTTATAAATAAAAATGTTATACCATTTTAAAGAATGTGGTTCGACACAATTGCTAACTAATAACTGTTTTGTTGAATTGGTTGAAACTTTATTTTGAAATATAGTTATAGATACTGTGTTTACATACATTACATACATATTAAATGCGGAAAACAATGTGAATCTTTTATTTAAATATTTCATTTTCTCGAGTGGAAATTGAATCCACAAATTATGTATTATTAATAAATATTTTTATACACTATTAAATATTAAACAACTAATAATTATCTCCAAAGCTTGCAATGTAACCCTTGGGCTTAATTGGTACCTAAGAGGCTGACTCGAGGTCAAGAGTCATCGAACATTCTATGGACTGCTATTTATTAGCCCTTTATTCGATATTATGAAACTATTTAGAAGAATACCCTACTTTGTTATGAAGCTAATAAAAAAAATAGCTTCTAAGCGCCATAAGCAGAGGGAACCTAGTGTTACGACACTCCGTTCTTTACTTTCCATGATTTTTTCGAGGCATTGCGTGTTGAGTGACGGAACCCAACGCCGGGCTTTCGTTTAAATAAAAGGCTATCGAAATTGATGATAATTTTAACTCTATTGTATCTATTAGCGTAATTTTACTTCTGAGAAACGAAAGCAATTTTCAAAGCGGCGTACAGCGTAATAGCTTGGTTTTAGTAAAAGAATTATACTAAATTGTCATCATAAATAATGCAACATTACAGAACAAAGTTCGTCGTTTAGCATAAGTTTTTATGTAAAACGCATTAGTTACTACATTTTTATTTTTGTGTTTATTCTGTACATTTTCTAGTAGAAAACTGTGACATTAATAAAAATATAATATTTTTTTCTTATATTATTAAATATATCATTATTATTTAAATTTTGTTAAAAAAAACCTACACACAGTGGGGTGTGGCGTAACCCAGCGCCTCGACTCACTTTGCCTCGACACCAAAGCGAGGAAATGAAAATATTAAATATTTCCTCGAGTGAATATCGAACCCACGATCTATCGCATTTACAGACATTTGCCTGGCCTCGGCCTTTGCCTGGCCTTTTATAGTAAAAATTACATCTAATACATGTAATCATACGTCGTCAGCGCATCCGGTATAGTGAAGTGGCCATTCAAAGTTACTGGCTTAGGAATGTGCTAAGAATCGTTGTTAGGAATAATTTAGTCGTTTAATTATTATATCATTAAATAGGTTTTAATTAAGAAATAATAAATATCGGCTTTTATGAAACTTTCTGCTTTTATGAAAATTAAATTAAATCAGCTTCACGCTGTTATCCCGCATAATGCAAAATAGTGTTAAGGCATTCCGTTCTCCACTTTCCGCAGAATCTTTCGAGCCGTTGTTTATAGAGTGACAACACACAATGCCATGCTTTTGCCATGGTACCAGAACAAAAAATTAAAATATTAATAAATTTAAAATTAATTCCCCGAGTGTAAATCGAATCCATCGATCCACGATCCAAAAATTATGTTGACATAAATTATTATATATTTTACTCGTTTTCCATTGTAAATATGTCGCTAGTACCCTTAAGATAGGTAGAAAACAAACAAAAAAGCAATATAAATTTATTAAGTCGCATAAGTTTCCATAGCCCGTGGCAACGTCTTTACTAACTTTGTTCTTGTTTATTATTTTATAGTCCACAAAAACACTGCGTCTCGAAAGATGTATTACAAAAATGAAGTATGTACAAGAATAATATTAGCGTTTAAACTTTATAGTATAGAAGTAGCAATAAATTTTATATGTAGTTTTTTAATTTACATATTCAAGTAAGTTTTTTTTCTGTAAACCAGCCAGGCCAGTCGGCTTGTTGTGAGTTCGATCCCCACTCGAGGAAATGAAATATTTTTTTAAATTTATATTTTAATTTCTTCGTTCGTCTGTATCGCGCATTTTATCTTTTCAAAGAAAAGAATGAAAATATTAAGTATTTCATGTGTTAAAATAGAAATCGAACCCAAAACCGTCGTGTTAACAGTCACACGCTGTGCCACTGCATCACGACGTTCTCTACATTATTGTCTTGTTCTATTTTTTTCGCTTCACACTTAATCCCGTACGGAAAATTAGGTAGAGGAGACCGATTGTGAAGACAACGTATTTCAATTTCTTCCCAAATTTGAATCTGCTTATTAAGTGGCGGAGAGAACGTTACCAGAGAGCAGTTACCATCGTACTCTCCGCCAAGAACAGAACATAATTAATATAAAATAAACAAAGAAGCTTCAAGACGATTTAATAGAAGATTTAATAGACATTTAGATGTATAGTTAGAAGAATAGTCCAGTAAAACGTGTGGCATAGTTAATTATCCAAGTTAAGTATGCCGTAGGAATTAGCCGCTCAATTAGAATCACATTACGTGGTACAATTTACCGCTAACCGTTCTAGGGCGCGATGTGCTTCGAATAACAGAGTTCTGTGGATTTGTGTACTTTGAAAGGGATAGAAGTGGCTTTTTTGTGATTTTTTTATATCTTTTTTAGTTATTGTTATATTAAAAAAAATGAATTTATAAATTATAATATGCTTCTACGATTTTTTTTCTGTGTATTTTATCTTTATTGTGTGATTTGTTGTTATATTAGAAACTACATGCGCATAATTTTTTTTATTTATTTTTAGTTTCCCTTGTATGCATTCCGCACGTATGCATGATATATGACTTAGGTAAGTAGTGCTAAGACACTCCATTCCCATTTTTACTTTTCTTCAATTAAACAAATTCAATTATAAACACACACATATTTATGTATATCATCTGTTGGATGATCTAACTAATCTAACAACACACATTGTACGAACCAAAAACCGGAAACGAATCTTATTAAAAACCCGTATTTAAATACAAAGAGATTATAAAACTACGAATCAAAATTATATTCCACTTAAACAGCAATAACATTCGAAGTAATCGATCCGTTCGTTAGCTCTATAGCACAATCAGTGGAACGCACTGACCACCGCCAGTAAATCGTGGAGACCAGCGAGACCACCCACCTGCGGCACGAAGGCAAATAAAAATAAAAACTTAAGTATAAATACCAGTGCTCACGCATAATTGATCACAAATTAAAACCCGCGGCCCGGCCGAAATGTTCAATGCTGATGCCGAAAGCGAAATTGGTATCTGTCTACGTATATGGGGTATTCGGTTTCGCACGATATTATATATAGCCTTTTAAGGTATAATTTATGTTGGATTTGGAATTTTGCATAAAAAGATCTGATTTCTAGAAACAGGGCTGTTTTTTTAAGGGAATATTGATTTATTTGTGGCATTTTTCACTATAAAATTTTTTATGTCGCGCTTTCACAAAAAATATAATTTCGTTGACTACTTCTTTGTCTGTTCTAATTTTACATGTTATCTATAATATGTACTTTGTATATACTCTTCAACTACTGAGTGACGCACAGACGAAACTACTGAACTAAGAAAGTCACATTTTGTAGGTAGGAAATGTCGGGAAACACCCAGAGACAATTTCTCTAAATTAAAAAACATAACACAAACAATCTATACTTCTATACTAATATAATAAAGCGGAAGAGTTTGTTTGTTTGTTTGTTTGTTTGTTTGTTTGTTTGTTTGTTTGTTTGTTTGTTTGTTTGTTTGTTTGTTTGTTTGTTTGTTTGTTTGTTTGTTTGTTTGTTTGTTTGTTTGTTTGTTTGTTTGTTTGTTTGTTTGTTTGTTTGTTTGTTTGTTTGTTTGTTTGTTTGTTTGTTTGTTTGTTTGTTTGTTTGTTTGTTTGTTTGTTTGTTTGTTTGTTTGTTTGTTTGTTTGTTTGTTTGTTTGTTTGTTTGTTTGTTTGTTTGTTTGTTTGTTTGTTTGTTTGTTTGTTTGTTTGAACGCTAAGATCTCTGGATCTACTGGATTGATTTACTTTGTTTTTGTTTTGTATGAAAGCTGCATTCTTCAGAAGTGCTATAGGCTATATAATATTACATTACACATATATACTAATAAATTAAAATACTTTCTAATTTGACATGCAATTTATTCTGCCATGTTAGTAACAACCGTCGTCGCTATGCGACCGCGTTCGTTACCGCGTCATTTTGATATTCATCCTTATGAAAATAAATATAATAGTCACTTTTATTTGGCATTTCATCTAGATTGATATTATATTTGTATAGAAATTATATTCTTATATTTCAAGCAGGCGTAGCCGCGTCCGGGTCCGCTAGTAAATAATAATTTTGAAGCAATCAAAGAAACATTAGCACGTTTCACAACCGAATCAAATCTTGTAAAACTTAAACTAACCTACAAACAAGGCTTTTGTTTACACTCAACTACAATACTCGTACCAT
Organism: Heliconius melpomene melpomene; assembly: GCA_000313835.2. Classification (NCBI taxonomy): domain Eukaryota; kingdom Metazoa; phylum Arthropoda; class Insecta; order Lepidoptera; family Nymphalidae; genus Heliconius; species Heliconius melpomene. The sequence goes on along the minus strand of HE671286.1, from coordinate 83,865 downwards.
CCGAAACAATACATCGCTATATAAACGAGAGCAAGACGTTTCTGTTCTAATAACTCTCCACTCTCCACTCATAAGTAGCTAAATTTCAACTATTTCATAACCGTTGCTCTTTTAACAATGGCCCATAGTTCACAGAGTAATTTAATTTTTATTTATGAGCTTTCTGTAGACAGCTTTAACCATGTGAGAGGCATTGTGAACAACAAAGTTGTTAAAAAATAACATAAATGTTTTAAGATTTTTATAAGCAGCTTCACGTTGTATTTCGTACACAGGTAGACAGAGAGAACCTAGTGTTAAGGCTTTGTTCTCTATTTACCGCTGAATTCTGGAGGGATTGCTTGTGGTATGGCGGAGCTTAACGCCGGTTTTTTTTTGCCTTGGTGCTAGAGCGAAGAATTAAGAATAAATATATTTTTTAATTTTTAGTTTTCTAGGAAAGGAACCATTTTTTTATATCTTGTATCTAGAATCCACGTACGTATGAGAAATGAGATGATTTATACTGCACAAGCTGAGAAAGCTAAGTTACGAACTGCAAAGCTTCTAGAAAATCCATTAAGTGAACGTTTTAGATCCGTAATATTTTTGAAAAGTGTACCTACTTTCGTTGATATTAAAGGTTATTATTTTTGTTTTAAAATCAATAAAATACATATTAAAATAGGTACATAAACATTTTTTTCTTTTCATATTTAAATTTTATTTAAAAACTAAGGAAGTTTTTATAACCAATCAAAATCAAAAATGTATATGAAAAAGGATGTTTGTTCCACTTTCACGCAAAATTTACTAAACGGATTTAGATCTAACATTTCTAATAATATCCATCCATCCATACCTATATTATAAATTCGAAAGTAACTCTGTCTGTCTGTCTGTCTCATATTTGTAATATTTTCGATATATACCAATATATTAAAATAATTAATTTGACATGCAATTTATTCCGCCATGTTAATAACAATTGTCGCTACGCGTTGCTAAGCAACGGCTTGCAAAGTTTGTTGTTTTAAGAAAACGTCACCCAAAGTGAGCTTGCTTAATGCATACATGGCGCGCGCTGATATAGATTTGTATACATTAACAAAAATTAGATGATTTCTATAATTTGATATTCATCCTTATGAAAATAAATATAATAGTCACTTTTAGCATTTCATCTTGATGGAAATTATAGTTTACTGTGTAACATTCTAATAAATAATTAAGGAGATGTCACTGATTCGAAATGACCTAGCCTACGAGTGGTATAGTATGACTGACGCAAACGGGCAGATGACTTTGATGATTTTGTAAATTTTTCTATATTTTCGAATTACTATTATTTTTTATGTAATTATTTGCTGCTTATAATTAATTTATCTCAGTTCGGTTATCTATACCGATGTTATACACTTAAAATATCGTAAATTTTAATCATTTGAGATTTTATTTAATATTGTTCTCAAAAATTAATAATTATTTAATATAGAAAAATGTTTAGTACGCGCGCACGGCAAACTTTAGGTACTTTTTCTAATATTTAGAATTTCCTTTAGTTACTTTTACTTCTTTTGTTTGTTGATTTCGGTTACTCAGATATTTTTTCTAATAATAAATCTCCACTTATTATTATTCTTTAACTTATTTTAATTATTTAGGCTTATATTTTCGCGGGCGTAGCCGCGTCCGGGCCCACTAGTAGCTTATATATCAAAAAACACCCTAGGTTACAAATTTTAAAGATTTTCTATAATTTAGCTATAATATAACAAGTTCAAGCGTGACGTGAGTCGCTAGTAGATATTATTTAAAATTATAATATTTTGGTGAAAGTAAATAAGTGTACAACACTATATAAGTTTAATTCATTATGTCATTACTACACAAATATTGGCACATTTGATGATAAACTGAACACGTTATGAGGCAATATTTGGCTTACGAGGCAGTTGTTGTTTTAATATTGCTTCCTATACGGATTTTCATAAAAATATAATAGAGCAGTAGGTATTATGTAATATATGAAATAGAGAACATATAGAAAATATATAAAGAATATAATAGTAATTAAAATAATATAATAAGAAATTGAAGCCATTCGTGGCGCAGGGGCAAAAGAATGCGAATGTGAGCGCGACAGATTGTGGGTTGGATTCCTACTCGAGAAAATGAAATATTTAATATTTTCATGTCAACGCTCTGGTAACGAAGGCTCTAGAATTCAGCTAAAAGTGGACAACAGAGTGTCTTAACAGTAGATTCCCAGATTCCCTCTGCCTACCCTACTATGTGCGTGATACAGCGTGAAGCTATAAAAAATATCTAAAATAAAAAATATACGTCGGAATTTACCAGGTGGAATATCAAGTAAATATCTAATATCATAAAATTTATGGTAAATTGATAATGTTTATGTGTCGTTTGTAATCTCCGGTAATACTTGACTCAATAAAAGTTGTCAGGCACGCGTAAGTAACCACGATTATTTATTAATATTTTCAATTTACGATTTATTGATTTTTTTTCTATGATTACAATGCGTGAACATATAAAAAAAACTTTACTTTAAATAAAATCCTTTTAATAATAACATCAATCAATTAATTAATAAATCAATAACAATAATATTCTACCAAAATATAACCAAGTTAAAAATAAATGATTGAATTTATAATAATAATAATAAATTTTTACTAATATAATTTATGAATATTTTTAAATGTAAGTACTTTTTAACTCTATTTAATCTAATTATTTTAACTCGTATTTTATAAATTTTTAAAACTGTTATTGTATGTGGCTTACCGCTAATGTATTTGTATTTTATAATATACATGCATAAATTTTTGGTGGGCCTAATAATAATAAAATAAATAGTCTCCCACAATTTGCTATCAAATATATAATAATTAGCAAAAACGCGGCTTCGCCCGCCTAGTGCGTGCGTGCTGCGTGATACAGCGTGAAGCTATAAAAAATATCTAAAATAAAAAATATACGTCGGAATTTACCAGGTGGAATATCAAGTAAATATCTAATATCATAAAATTTATGGTAAATTGATAATGTTTATGTGTCGTTTGTAATCTCCGGTAATACTTGACTCAATAAAAGTTGTCAGGCACGCGTAAGTAACCACGATTATTTATTAATATTTTCAATTTACGATTTATTGATTTTTTTTTCTATGATTACAATGCGTGAACATATAAAAAAAACTTTACTTTAAATAAAATCCTTTTAATAATAACATCAATCAATTAATTAATAAATCAATAACAATAATATTCTACCAAAATGTAACCAAGTTAAAAATAAATGATTGAATTTATAATAATAATAATAAATTTTTACTAATATAATTTATTAATATTTTTAAATGTAAGTACTTTTTAACTCTATTTAATCTAAGTATTTTAACTCGTATTTTATAAATTTTTAAAACTGTTATTGTATGTGGCTTACCGCTAATGTATTTGTATTTTATAATATACATGCATAAATTTTTGGTGGGCCTAATAATAATAAAATAAATAGTCTCCCACAATTTGCTATCAAATATATAATAATTAGCAAAAACGCGGCTTCGCCCGCCTACTTGTTATATTCTAACTTAATTATAACATATATAAGCTATATTACTGCAAAGTTTAATCTAAATCCGTTCAGTAATTGCGTAAAAGTTTATAATATTAGTAGGATATACCAAGGATGTCTATGAATCTAGCATTACATGCTCAGCTTAAAGGTATTTGTCTATAGAATACGTCCTGTTCCGTACGACGCTATAAGCCGAGTCAATAGCGTCTTGAGCCTTCTATGGCGCACCACAAAGGAATACGAAATCTTGGAGATTACTAACGTTTTATTCATATTTATATCTCACATGTATGTGGACAGAAAAACTACACATTTATTGTATTTTTGCTTGATTTAAAAATTTTATATATTTTTTATTACAACTTTAATGAGACACTGTAACAAAGATATGAATAAAAATACCGGATGATATTTTTAACTGATCGTTAAGTAGTTCTCGTTGTATGTAGATATTGAGTATTAGTAAGTACATACATATATAAACATAAAATAAATCTAAATGGTAGCGAATTTAAAAAAAGAACATAAAAAAAGGAAACCATTTAAGCTAAATACCTAAACGCTTACCTAAATTAAGTTTACCCTACCAAAATAGAAAATTCCGAACACGTATTGAAAATTGTTGTCAAATTCATTCATGAGAAACGTGTTTTCTAAATCGAATATGTAAGTAGGATGTTTTGAATATTAGATACAAATGTACACAAAATAGATAAAATAATCTATATTGGAAATAACACCAACCGACGAAATAACACCAACGATAAGTACAGGCCAGTTATCTAACAAATTATGTTGTCCATTTTAGTTTTTACATTTTACGTGTCCATTTTACGTGTCCTTGCCTCCGAGAACCATCCAAAACTATAATAAACTTATTCATGTAAACAAATGTAGTTTCTGTTATCATATACACAAAGAATATAATTCTGTGATATGGTTTGATATATGCAAGATATCGAGATAAGCTGTAAAAGGAATAAAAGCTTGCAGCTCCGTATCTTATGATTGGTTTCCCTACATCAGATAACAGCAAGTTTGTTAGTGTATTTTCTATGCAACTGATGCTATCAACATGTGCCAATGGCATATATTATTTCTGAAGAGGTGAAACAAGGGCAATAAATTATGATCAAATATGCATAATATTTATGCATGTCGGTTATATTTATACATATTTGTTTTAAGATATTTTTCTCTATTTATTAATAAAGGATTTGTAGATACCTACTGCAAGAATCGAGTAAAAACAAGTGTAATATTTTATTATTATCACATTGAAAAGAAAATTAAAATTGTGGCCATCGTGGCGCTGTGGTACAATCCTGTGAATATGAACGCGACGGTTGTGAGTTCGATTCCCACTAAGGGGATGAATTTTATTTGTTTATATTTTTAATTCATCTCTCTGGCAAGAAGGTAAAAAGGTGCGTTCAGTTCTGCTACTGAACGCGGATCGAAGTTTCTTAAAAGTAGGTTCCCTCTATAGCTCCAAGGTTCCTAGGCTGCAAATGAAGCAGAGATAAAGAGAGATTAAAATTCTTGACAACGCCAAGTCTCTTAACTACTGACATCAACTGATGTATATTAAGCTTAATTTCATTACATAAAGAGAAACTCTTATTTATTACTTAATAAAAACAATAATCACCATTTTATTTTTATCTTTATCTATATTAGCGCTTAAAAAGCTTAACACGTGAGAAAATAATATTATTTTTTTGAATCTCATGAATAAGAAACACCTTAACAGCTTATTAGATATCTCGCGCTGTTAGATAAAAACGCTACATTGATTGTGATAAGACCGTATCTAATTTGATAGGTTACGAAACTCTAAGAAAGGCCAGTTAAAATGAAGTTGTATAAGAAGTTTTAAATATATATATTGGGGCCAGTCGTGGCGCTGGGGCACAAGCGTGTATATGAGACAGGTCGTGGGTTCGATGCTCATTCGAGGACATGAAAGATTTAATATTTTAGTTTGTTCCCGCTCATGGCAAGGACGCGACAAGCGAGCCTTCAGAATTCGCCGGAAAATAGGGAACCTATCCTCTTATGTGAGGATACAGAGTGAAGCTGAAAAATTACATAATTCTAAAGCATCACAATTTAAATTAAACATACAAAGTTATACGATGCGATAGTGTAAATTTCAGCTAGATACCATCCGTATTCTCAGTGCCAAACTTCATTAAAACGGCCATTGTTCGCCATTCCCACTATTAGTTTTTGCCGGCTCAATTACAAAAACGGTGAAGGATTACACAGCCGGCAACATTCGTTAAGCCAAAATGATAAAACCTGCGTCGTATGTATGGACGGCTTAAATGGAATATCGTCGAAACTGAATGCACCTACCAAATTGTAAATAAAATAAATCAGCTTCGCGCTGTATCCTGCACACAACAGGTAGAGGAAACCTAGTGTTAAGATACTCCGTTCCCCACATTCTGCCGAATTCTGGCGGCATTGAGTGTTGAGTGGCAGAATTCAACTCCGTCCTTTGCCTCGACATCAGAGCGGAGAAATGAAAATATAAACATAAATAAATATTTCAATTCCTCGAGTGGGGATCGAATCCACAACCGTCGCGTTACAGTCACACCATTGAGCCGCTGCGCCACGAAGGCCTACCAAATTGTGATAAATAACAATATAACTATAGTTTGTTTTTAGATTCATAGTTTAACTAAAATGGTTATTTCACTGACATATATTAACCTTAAAATATTATTTGGTCGTAGTTGGGTTTTTTACTTGTTTACAACTAAATTTTGCGGTTGACATATTGGCTTTCATGTAGACAATGGTTGGAAAATAATAAAAAAATATATTTAATAGATTTAGAATTTGTTAGGTTAGTGTGTTTTTTGAAAAAGGGGAATATTGTTTAATAAAAGAATAATAGCCGAAATAAATTAAAGTAAAGTTTTTAATAAAAAACACAAATAAATAATAAATATAACATCGGAATAATTAAATTAATCAAGAAAATACAACATTCATTGTTTCAATCCGAAAGTTATTAGAATTTGATGAACTCTGGTAACTTTACTGTTTGAAGTCTACTTAACATTTATGAGATCCTCGATCAACCAAATACATAAAAAGGAACATCAATTCTTTTATAACATAAATTATATTAAATTTAATTTCAATGTTTGATAATTACAATGTATTTTTATATAAATCGACTGTTAATTATTATACACTTTTTTCAGCTTCACGCTGCATCACGCATGTAGCAGCTTAGGCAGGGAGCCTAGAGTCTGCCAAATCCCGCTCTTAAAAAAAAATTCTTTGTTAAGTAAAGGAACTCAAAGCGCATTGCTTCAATACAAGAGCGAAGAGATGAAAATATTACATAATATTTTATTTCCTCGAGCGAGAATCGAACCCACAACGTCGCGGCGCTACGACTGGCCTCTATAAAATTATATAGGAATAACAAAAAATTAATAAGCAAGCTTCACATCAGTCAAAAACTAGTACTAAATTAAATAACAATCTCGCTCTCGTAACGAGTTGTCAGTACATAACGAATCAGACAAAGAATTATTCAAAACATCGTTCTTAATGCGCTCGGGCACGTTTAGTAGAAACTTGGCCCTTCTAAACTTTTACAGCATCTTCACACTCCCAACAACTCCTATTCTATAACCGGTTTTAGTGAAGTTTATCATTTCATTGAGATTTATACCTTATTTTATACTTATTCGTAGTCAATTTCTATTTTTACTGCCCCAAGACTCCCAAAGACCAGTTCAAACTGGCAGTGAAGATATAACTAAATATATTATGTTAATTTCCTTTACAATCTAAGTATTGACATAAGGCATAGGTCGATGAATGTTTACATAAATAACAATTTACGTTACAATCCTCATTATTGGAATGGTTCTGGTTCTTTCAGAAACGCCACCAAAAATAACTCTTTATTCATATATATGTAGGGCAGAATTTTTTCGTTAAAATCGGTTACATAGCGCTGGAGTGTAATCGAATACGTTTTTATTGGAGATGTTTATATTTCTTTTATTTCGATTTTACTGCGGTTTCTTTGTTTTTGTTCATACTGTTCTAGGCTACTGAGTTTTTTTATATATTCGTTTTATTCTTTGCATTGCGTGTTGAGTGGTGGAACTTAACGCCGCTTTACCTCGTTACCATAGCGAGGGAATGAAAATATTTAATTCCCTCGATTAGGTATCGAACTCACAACCTATCGCGTGATCCCTCAAATAATTCGTACAAAAGTATCAGTAAAATAACTTTCTTACTCGAATGCTATCAAATAAACCCAATATTACGTTTCACTCGTCCCCGTAAGATAAACAAAGATGCCTCGCCTTGCCGCCGACTTATCTCGAGATATATTTGGTCACATTCTATATATCACTAACACAAACATTGCGATACTCAAAAAACACTCATTTCTTTGTGAAAAGAATACATTTATAATAAGCATTGGTATAGCGTCCTAAAATGGCTGATCCCACTGACAGTTTAAAGAGGCAGCCGCTCCGCTGTTTTTATACGTTTTTTTTTGAATACAGGTGGAGAGCCAACCTACACTTAACCGGCGTTACTCTGTAATCTAAATTCATTTCTCGAACCGACCCACTGGGGCCATATCTCTTTTTATTATAGCTTGAAGGACCATTTGCAAGTTTTTTTATTTGTATCAAATTAGCTGTTATTGTGACTGGCTGGCCTATTATGATACGAGGTTTTTGTGTTTTATTTATTGTGTTTATTACTTTGGAAGTAGTACAATTGTCGGTTCGATTTCCACTTGATAATTATTATTTTTATTAAAATTTTAAAGGAAAAAGGCATTTTAAAGGCATCGGAAAGTGGAGAGTATAGTGAACACTACCCTACTGATAGTTTGGAAATACGAGTGTTTCGAATATCGATTCACCAAGAATCGATTTATAAGTTTTACATGTTACAGTATAGTTGGAGAGAGAAAGAAAATCGATTTATTTTATTCCGAGACCGGTGATTGTTATTACCGAGCGGTAAAGGGTTATTAAATATGTATTAGGCGCCGTTCTGTGTCACACTGAATAGACAATACGTATAATGGTATGAATTATGTAAATAGCGAGACTTGTAAATTTTCCTCATAATTTATATTGTCAACCGTAGATAGCAATCTGTTTAAAAACCTATTAAAGCCTGAGTTAAATTCTGAAATACTATAAATATATTATCTAAATAAGTACTTATTTTTTTTAAAAAATAAAGAAAAAGAATTAAACAATTTTTTAATGAAACATTCGTTTCACAAAATAAAAAATAAGTTATTGAAAAAATACATAAATTCATTCTCCACTATTTACTATGGACATACTCGTACAAAAGTCACGCGCAGAACTTACTTTAAGAATAATAAATAATAAATAATAAATTGCAAAATCGTTGACAGCATTTCTTTCTCGGAAATCAAGTTTTATTCTCCTTTCATTATTAAAATAGGTGCTACGTAGTAATTCTTTTGTTATAACTGCTCTCTTTAAGCAGCGAACAGTGAGATATTGAAATAGCTGTAAGAAAGAAAGTACAATGGAATTGTTTCTATAATATTAATCTAAATAGTTATTCCTGTTATTTCAATTTTATAATATTAAATAAGGAAGAGGAAGTGCGAATTAGATGCACTCATGAATTCGTACTAATTTCATGATTGCAAGTCAACGGGAACGTAAAAATTAACAAATTTATATTTGCGGGCGTTTGTACTTATTTTGTTTGAAATTCACTACAAATATAAGCTTGCAATATTTTTTGTGGTATACTATAACATTGTGTGATTGTAACGCAACGGTAATATCAATGGAAAGCGACGGTTATAGGTTTGACCTCTACTCGAGGAAATAAAATATTATTTATTAACATTTTCATTTCTTACCTGGTACCAGCGCTTCAGTCTTAACACTAGTTCCCACTGCCTATTCTGTGTAATTTTTACTACCTACCTACAAAATGCAAAAAAAAAGAATCATAAACTTTCGTATTTTTTACCATATTCATATATGTAAGTAGAAGTACCTACGTAGACGGGTACTAAGAAGCGATGCGTTGCGTGGCCACACTCATTACGCCCCATTACCAAACGTTCAAATCGTGAGAGCGACATCTTCAGTACCGTTTTAAACATATCTATCTACTGTTATAATTTACATAAACACCAGAAATATTAAAGTAATTTAACCATTTTATATCATATTTTTGTAAGTCTAGCTAAAAATAAAAAAAAAGATTCAATATATGGTTTTAGCTTTTATTTTAATTAATACCTGCTATTCAATATTATTGCAATAATAAACGTAGATAATTGTAAAAAATAATATACTCCAGATATTCGTTGAAAAATAAAAGTTTGTAAAGTATTATTTCAATTTTATATAGTAGGTACCTCACAGCTCAGGTTTCTAGGTATCTAAATTCTGGGATATTATAAACTATGTAATATTTTTAATTATTTTAAATATCTAAAAAAAAATATAAATAGCACACCTAACGTTAAAAGTCAAGACTTGTTCCCTTCGTTTGTTTGAAATCGTATATTTAAATTATACAGTAGTCGCTATTATGCAAATTGTTTTTCAATACAATTTTTCCTACAAAATAAACTGACTGAATGATAATGACTTGTTTACCAACTTACCTGTTTCATTCAAATCATCTTTCGTTTTTTATAGAAAAAAATATTTATTCGTTACTATACATTTATTCGTTAAAATATTTATTCGTTATTATTTTTTATTTCACAATGTGAAATAAAATAAAATTTAGTTACGCTCTGCACAACGTACGACACTATCCTCAAATAAATAATCAATCAAAAAATATATAGTAATCTCGATGAGGAATGGATAGAACTTCTTTTTTGTTTCCATATATTTCTAGGTATAATTATTTTCTTTTATTTAAAGTTATACAGCCACATTCATACAACGTATTCAAATGAATTGAATCGTAGAGTTACGTACAGTGTATGAGAATATAGGTATGAAAACAAAACCAACAGAATAATTATATTTATAAAAGAAAAATATGTTAAAGCTAAAAGGCCAGAATTTCCATGTTTTTGCATTAACTCCATGCAATTACGGTTATAAAATCACGTTAAAATTACAGGAACTCTTTTAAACGTGAACACCGTCTTACGTTTCGAAGTACAAGGCGGACCGCATTATTTAATACTAAACATTATAATTTCGATCGTTTTTTCTGTACGCCTTTATAACCAACTTAAAAACTGGTAAACGCTAATTTTAATGGTTGTTTGAATTAAACTGCCGCGGTAAAAACAAAGGGAGAGGCAGGCCAATCAGATTCGGCAGTTAGTTTTGGGCGGGGCCACTTCTTTTACCGTATGCAAAAACAAAAGCCTATACAAGATGCGATGAAATGAAAAATAATTATAGCATACAATTTTAAGCCAAAATACTCTTTTGTTTAAATAAGCCTTTGATGTACGTTCCGACTTCTTGTTTTCTTTTACGCTTACGCAGTATCTCAGATGAAATAAGTGACATGATAAATGAGAATTTGCTGCTTCTTCTGGTTTTTTTAGTAACTTTTTCTTGTAAAATATCAAAATATTTATATAATTAAAGATGTTTTTGGTCGAAACGTCAGTCAGTTTCACATTGTGCTTTAATTTGGTCTGTCCAAAACACCACAATACTCTTACTAAAAAAATATTTCAACAGTATTAATTTATCAAATTGCAATTGAAAATGCTCTCTATATTTCTTAATTTACATGAAATTGAAGTATGAAGCCGTGTATAAGAAACTGCAACATGTATTTGTATATAGAACAGGACGGAGTTTTAATCAAGTAACTGTTTGAAATTACTGAAGCTAAACCAGACTTGAACCTTAAACCCACGAATTCATTACTATATCAAAGCAATTAACTAAAACAACATAAAACAATTAATAAACATGACTATAGATAAAAGAAGAAAACTTAAATACCTTTACATTCTAATAAAATGCAAATGGCCGATGATTCATCTATAATATGTTGCTATAAAAGCTACTTGCCTTGCAATCACCACACCCAAGCACTTTAAATTAATTTCCCAGTACAGTGCAGTGAACCGACGTACGATGTTATTATGTTCTGATATTGCAGCTTGTTTATTATATTTGTGTGATGATGACAGCCTGACTGCGGCGTCGGGTAAGATACCATTAATGCAAACAAAAAGTTAAGTGATGTAATTACGATATATTGAAAATTAATTTTGTAGTATATCTTATATGCATTAAGATGAGTTAAAATGTATTTTATATAAATTGCATTTTCATTTAACTATTAATTCAATTATTATTAATCAAATGGTGCTAATTAAGAGGTCGACATGGAGGTAATGAATAATTATTTATTATTATTTTCATTTCTTGGCTCTGGCACCAAAGCAAAAAGCCTAGCGTTAAATTCCGCCATTCAGCCTCGAAAACTTCGACGGAAAGTGGAGAACGGAGTGTCTTAGCACTACATCTGCTGTCTGCGGGATACAGAGTAAAGCTGATTTATTTATTTTATTCATTAAATCATCTGAAAACCTGCGGTGGGTCGATAATAAACTACTTTAATCCAAAACATGTTTTTTCCTATTTTATAAACTCAAAATTGTGTAATACTTAATATTGATTTACGAGAAAGTTTTCCAAACAAGTTTCCGAATTATCAAATTAGATGCGATGAAATCGATATATTTATTATCGAACGATCAAATATGTACGTTTAGATATGAATAAAATCAAAATGTGTATATAAAGTTTTGTGATAAACGATCGTTTTTTACGATTCCATTTGCCAGTGAAATATTTTATTACGCATTCGAAGCACCATAGTGTTTTTTTTTAAATAACAAACTACAACATGAAGTGGAATAAGTCCAATAACAACCTTATAATAGGAAAAGCAAGTTTTGAATAACAGAATAAAAAACATAATTACTAAGATTTACACGAGCATACACAATAATACAGCGACAACTCTTTTCACCCTTTTGTTGACGAATAGTAGAGGTAAAATGGCCGGATTGATAATAGTGCTCGCTGACTTCGTACTCTTTGCCATATAGCCCAAGATCCCAAGGCCTCCATAACTACTTCATAGCAAAGCTGAGAATTTGAGCTTTATTAGTCTAATATGTAGTTAAGATAGTATGCGTAATTACTTAACTAAGAGCGCGGCTCTTTCAGAAATAAAGCTCTCTGTCTAGAAGGATAATTGAGCCATTGGATCTTCAAATACTCCCATAAATATTATATGTAAAATTTAGGTTTGCTAGTATCATACTTTGCCCTAATTAAATTAAACCTTCAGGACGTCTAGAAGAGTAAAAGCCCACTTAAACGGTCTGGCAATAATAAATATACATTTTTAATATTAATAAATATAAATGTTTAATATAAGTCTTATAAACATATATTAAATATTGAATAAGTAATTGATTTATTTATATTTAAATACCAGCGTTTAGTATTAGTCTAATGATTAAACTAATAATTAGACTCTAATCTAATAATTAAAATTTCAGCTTTGCTAAAATGACATAGATCTGGAGGCCCTGGGATCTCAGTCTAGTAGTTAATGTACTTCAATGCGGCGTCGAGAGTGAATGCTTTTTAATGGGCTGACTGCATATTAAATAAATTATAAGTTGCAAGCCCCAAGCCCCATGCCCCATGCTTCTCCGTAAATAGTTTGTTGCGTGGGCGGTTGACACTTGAAAAGATAATTAATTTACTCTTACCTACAAAAAGTTGTGCTTTCTCTTCTCATTAATCTTGCTCCAACGAAATGTTGAACAAATAAGCTCTTTTGTCTGCTCGTCTACTACATTCTAACGTGTATATATATGGAAATGAATATTTTCTTTATATAGTTTTAGGTTTCGAGTGCTTTGCACGTTTTGAGTAGGTACTTACTTTTTTTAGTTGATATTTTTTTAAGTGTTTCTGTAAAAAAAGTCTAGGGCTATGTTAATTAAGTTATCAAAAATATACTTATTTAGGCACAGTATAATAGAGATTTATTATATAGCATATATTTTTTTTATATTTTATCGAAAATTATTAATCTTTTATAAAAAATATTGAAACTAAATTAATTTGTAGCACAATAAGTAATTCTATACAAAAAACATGACCGAGCAAAAATGTACTAGGTATAATAATAACTTATGTTAAACATATTTTTTGTTCGTAATATTAAAATGTCTGTCACTCCTCTTTTCTAATATAGCATTGTTAACGTATAGTTGTCATGTCAAAGCTTAAAAAGGCATTAGGCGGTAACCGTATGACAATTTTTATACTTGCTGTAAGGCCATCTAATGTAAAACTGAACTTACATACACATACAAATATATAACCACATTGATATGAAGATAGCATCAGCAAAAAAATATATAACGATTGATAAATAAATAATACAATTAAAAAATTATATTCTTTTTCAGTTTATAGTTTTGAATTAGACTTATAGATATTTCAGGTGATGAAACACATGTCGACGAACTTCTGTCGTTAATATTTAGGCAATTTTTGTATAGTTTAACTACTGTTGTGTACATTTGAATGTAGAATTGAAAATATTTATGATACGTTATCATAGAATTTGTTGAATAGTATTACTTCTACTCTATGTATTTTATCTATCTATCTAAAACGGAATTACTAGACAAAATTATATCTACATTTCGTTGTCTCTTATTATTTAAGAAATATTATTTACATGTTTGCAAGCACCTCTAAAATCTAAATCGCTTTACAACATAATTCCTTAGGCAAATATTATTTATGTTATTATGTTACTTATCAAAATATAAACAATGTACATATACAGAATAGAACTTAACTTACACTAAATTAATAAAACATGAAACATATAAATATTTTAAAACTAAACTACATTTCACATAATTTCAGCTCCATTTCTCATACAACCACCCAAAAACGGACCAAAAAGGGAAAAGTTGGAGCAGACCACACTAAGCTGCACTTTTAACTAAATTGGAGTTGAAGCAAAGTGTGGAGTACGTGACGCATCACCCTGTCTGTTCGTTTGTGTCGGTGCTACGTGAGTGGATTGCTGGTGCTTTTATGCAGTTCGGGCTGTGTTCTGAATGCCAAGTAATTGTTGGTCATTGATTTCATCATGTTTGTGGTTTCCAAATACCATGGTTCAGTTTGTCCTGGATTTTTTGTAGTTTTTACGCATTTTTTGCGTTTTGTGGAGTAGGTGAAGAGAGTCAGTTATTCCATTCACTTTTCACCATTTAGAAGTGCAGGGGATAGCGTGACTTGAATATTTACGTAACTTAACGCAAAAACCTTTTATAATACGGAAATAAAATTCATATTGTAGTTAACTTCAAAATGTCATGCCACAAAGAAATGGAAATTCATCCCTGATAACACAACATCACATAATTCACATAGGTAAATATAGCGAGTTCCACTCGAGCGCGTTTCCTTCAGCACCTTAGTTTTATCAGACTGCATACTTGCCAAATATTTCTGCAAACATGCAATTTTCCTGACTTTATGGCGACGTTGAAATATTTTTTTGTGAATTACGACCAAAATGTATGGTTTCTAGTCACGGTTATTTAGTGTTAAAGTGTAAAGGTGTTATTGCGTTATATAAAGTTTAAGCCATAAAATGAGAACGTGAACGTATCTATATGAGGAGATTAAACTAAGCAACATATATTTAGTGGTTTCGGTATTTAGTAGGATACAAATTATGCAAACAATAAAATATAGACGTTCGGCGTTAAGTTCCGCCAATCAACAGGCAATGCCTCGAAAAAATCGGCGAAAAGTGGGGACCCTAAGTTCCCTCTACATACTTTGCCGTGTGCGAGATACAGCCTCAAACTCCATGTCGACTAAAAGATCATTCATTATATTAACAAAAAAGAAAAATACACAAAGAAAACTCAAAACACATAAAAAAGACATGATAATTTAAGATGATTCTCCAGGTTTTAGAGGCACCAGTCTTTCCATTATCAAATAATGGTGTACACGGGCACCAGCGGGCAGTTACAACGTATTTAGGCGGGCAACAGGTGGCACGGCTCGACGTGAATATTAAGGAAATAGAGGGATCTTCTGATGAATCGTCTCAAATTTCCATCTGCCAAGGGATTTTGAACATCTTGTTTTTATATGGTAGGTTGGTACATGTAAGATCATTTTATTTTAATTAGGTTTTGACGTATTCTTGTAAATATTTTTGGTTGTATTTGAAATTGTGTCTATATATGTATGTACTAGCGGACGCGCGCAGCTTCGCTTGCGTATTTAGGGGTGAATTCTAATAAACCACGAAACATGTGTTCAATGAAATATTTTTAAGAGTCTAAATTTCAAATTTTATAAAAATAGGTGGCGATTTAAAGATTTTTCCATACAAACTTTCAACCCCTTATTTCCACCCTTAGGGGGTGAATTCTAAAAAACCTTGAAACACATGTTCAATTAAATATTTTTAAGAGTCTAAATTTCAAATTTTATAATAATCGGTGGCGTTTTAGATTTTTCCATATAAACTTTCAACCCCTTATTTGCACCCTTAGGGAGAGAATTCTAGAAAACGATGAAACACGTGTTCAATTAAATGCTTTTAAAAATCTAAATTTCAAATTTTATAAAAATCGATACCGATTTAATTTTTTTTCCATACAAACTTTCAACCCTATTTTTCCCCTTTAGGGTTAAAATTTTTCAAAATACCTTCTTAGTGGATGTCCAGATTACGAAAGTAAACATCTGCCCAAATTCTACGTTTCTACGCACAGCGGTTACGGCTGTGCGTGCGTCTTACCTCAGTCAGTGAGGACAAGTCCTTTTATATATATAGATAAGTAAAATTAAAAGATTGGCACATTGTAGAATTTTGGTTATTCTTATGACATCAATAAATAAAACTTATCGAAAGTAACATTTTTTATAGCTTCACGCTGTATCCCGCACATAAGGCAAAGAAAACCTAGTGATAAAACACTCCGTACCCTACTTTCCGCCGAATTCTGGAGGCATTGCGTGTTGAGTGGCGGAACTCAACACCGCGCTTTGGCTTCAGGAATCAACCACAACCTGTTGCGTCACCCATTTGTGCCACTGCGCCACGGCTGGCTCACATAGTTTATTAGTGTTATTTAATTAGTACCTAACATTTAGTAGTAGAGTAGCAATGCAATGGCCATTTTTCGTATGAAGTTTATTTGATAGATAATCAAATTCACTTACGTGGTTAAAAAAACAGATGAATCAAATTTACTTAAAAAGAAATATATTTTTTATAATAAATAAAATTAAATTATTTCGTAGCTATATATAGGTAGTGCCTATCACTGTAAGCTTCTAATGATATTAGTAGACATCGATATCTATGCAAAGCAAATGATAACTACAAACTACCGGCAGTATTAGCTTATTAGCTAATATCGATTACGTTCCGTATTTGGTCGCTTACTAACAACAATAACAGTTGAAATCACGAATAAGCAAGCTTGTTATCGAAAGTACTGAACCACTTATATACGATTTACGAGGTTAATGATAAGGTTTATTATAATTAAATAGAATATTGTTTGTAAAGTTGCCTTGCAACTTGGTGGTAATAAGGTTAAATGTCAATATATGTTTACTTATCTTTAATGCAAAAATAAAAAAAAAAATTATTGATTTTGCTTAATTAGTTAATGATCTGTTTAAATTTATTAAACAATTGCTTAAAATTAACTAAACCTGATTCTATTACATATAAAATGTAATCGGATATAACTATTAGTATAAAAAATCTATATAAACAGTATCTACCTATATAAGCATTATAATTACCCTAAAAAACTAAATTTAATAACTTATCAATTGCCACAGCATATTTTTAATCTCATTAAAGAACCAATCAAAATAACTTCCAAGTAAAGCCAAGTAATAATTAATTTCCTACCCCACTAACGTATACTCGTATTTACTAGGACGAGCTACCCTCATGCAGTATTCACGATGCGATGTTTGCTGCACGGAACACCCTGTCACTAATTGACAGGTGCAGCTTGGATGCAATACTCCCCAACACTTTTACAAAAGACTGCAGTGTGCCGAAATTAATTGGCCTTTAGAAACTTTGTAAGTTTGTACGTACGTTGGTGTTTTTAGGTGCTTTCATTAGAGTTGAAATTTGTTAAGTTTTCCATTGTTACGCTTTATTAGCGTCGGTTGTTAGAAAAATATGTATATGCCTTTTAAGATGTTTTCTGAGCTTTTAAAAAGAATGGCAGAGGGAACCTAATGTTAAGACACCCTGTTCCTTTTTTTCTGTCAAATTCTGGTAAAATTGTGTGTAGTGGCGGAACTTAACGCCGAGGTTTGTTATAGGTTTTACTTAGTCAATACTATAAGTGAATTATTTGTTGGTTGGTTCTCCTACCTAGTTAAGCAATGGCATAATATATTAAATTTAGTAAGGCTGAGTGTTATTTTTACAGTAATTAAAAAAAAGTTAAATATAGATCAATTAAAAATATATTTTTTAATTAATAAAGCCTATGAGATAATAGATATAGATAGGGATATATATCCTTATCATCAAATTAAAAGGTCCTTTGAGATAGGATATGTGCTTTAACATGGGCAGGTACGAGTATTCGATAAGGTGATGCTTCACTATCATTAAACGTTAAGAGCTTGGGCTCTTTAATCCGATATCGTTGTAAAAAGCCTTTTAAAATACGTCATATAATAAAAATATTAGAAATTGGTACCGTTGTGGCCTATGGCAATTAGTTCAAAAGGTTTGGATTTCATGTGTCAAATTACAATTCTTTATCGTCCCTATAGAATTTCCTAGAATGCCTACTAAAAACCTACATCCTAAATATATTTTTTTTCAAAATTAAGTTAAAAAAACAGCATTTACATTTAGAATAAATTATTTTATTATTTTAAAGTTAAATACACAGGGTTTATAAATTAGCAGCTGAGTAACTGCTCTGTCTAGTTTAAATATGAAAGCGAGTGGTCGGTTAAGCAATCTGCGAACGCGAACTCGAAACTCCTAGGAAATATTATTTTTAAGATTTTACACTAAACATGATTTTATTTAAATGTTACGAGCGTTGCATGCTCGCGACTCAAATATGCCTTTTAGTCGGTTCCCTATTTGAATTTATAATAAGTTTCTCTAAGAATTTATGGAAATACAATGTTATTTTATTTCAGTAAACTGTAAAGCGTGACTATATTCCCGACGGTTGCGGGTTCGATTTCCACAGAGAAATAAGTTACTATTTATTAATATTTTATAGTTTTCTCGACGCGCAATGCCTCAAAAATTTGGAGGAAAGTGGGTAGGGGAGTGCCCTAACACCAGGTTCCCTCTGCCTACCCTGATTTATGCGGGATACATTGTGAACCTAAAAAAATAATAAATACGAGAATGATACAAATAAAATAATAAAATGATATACCTACAAATCATTCGTATAAGCTGTTCATAACAATTTGTCATAAGGAACGAGGCAATGATTCATAGCGGTATGGAATGCAATTGCTATACCTATTACATACATATTCTGTTTATGCATACTCGTATGTATTTTTACACGATTCTACCGCACGGCTTTTATCGGCTTCGCTTCGACCCGACCGCCTGACCTGCATTTATCTTTCCAAAGGCCACTTCAAACCAACAGAACTATAGTCGCGTGAGTCACTCGCTGTTAGCAATAGCAATAATAATAAACATTTATCAAATTACTGAGTGAAGTGGTTCAGTCCGTTGGGAAAATGGAAGAGCGGAATGACAAAATAAGCGAAGGTTTGAAGGCGGCTTCGCGTGTTTCCATGTGTTTGCATCAGTAATATGTTTGTTAACGGCAGTACTGTAATGGCTACATTCATAGATCCCGGCACGCGATCAACTTTTATTGATAAATATTTATTATAGAACTAAAGCTATATTATATGTATAAATGCTTGGTAAATATTGTTATACGGCGTTAAGTTCTGCCAGTCAATACGCAATGTCCAGATTCAACGGAAAATGGGGACGGAGTGTCTTAACAATAGGTTTCTAGGTTCCCTCTAACCTACCATGTGACAAATAACAGGAGAAGCTAAAATTATAGGGCTATAGTGTTTTTATTTACTTAAATAAATATAAAAACATTCTCAAAGGCACTCTATTGATATTTCCTATAATAGACACCCCCTTTTCTATAACATCTGATGTTATTTTAACTAACAAGAGAGTCTCAGTAGAAGCTAGCAAATTATATTTCATTTTAAATATATATTTTTTTCCTTATTATCAAAATAATTATGTCTTATTGTGTACTTATATCGTCTAGACTCTAAAAAAGTTAGATTTATAAGAATCATAATATAATAAAAGGTTTCAATTATTCGTGGACATCTAACAGAGTTTGACAATTCATCTTTTTTTAAAGAAAGTAAAAATATAGCCCTTTGAAACGGCAAAGATTTTCTTTAAAGTAGTTTATGGTCTACTGAATGAGTCGTACAACTTGAAGATTCATTAAAGTAAATGAGCGGCTCATCTCTTTATATGAGTGTATAGCATCAATCTCTCTTTTTTGTATTTTAAAATACTATTTATTTGGTAATAACGTTAAAAGGGTGTATTTTATAATGACCTATTATAAAATTATTTCGATATTAAAACAGATTCAAAAACATAATCTAATAATTCCTGTCGGAGTTAATCAACCACAGTTCAAGACATTCTGTTGTTTAAAACTTTAAACTCTAAAGTATATAAATTTAAAGTCAGGTAAGTACCTACTAACGGTATACCAGATTAAAATTAAGTAAATGTGTAAAATAATGTTAATATTTAGATAAGGTAAGCTTTATTAGAGCTTACGATTATTATAAGTATAATTATGAACAGTTAGCGGCCCCAAGCTTTTAAGTACATTCTGGTGAGCTTATGCCTAAGTAATATATAATAGTGTTTAAAAAATTAATCAAATTAAATTTATTAATTTTGTTTGTAATTATTTATTATAGAGATTTTCATATATTTTTACTATATACAGTTTGTTTGTTTTCTCTGTATATAATAAAGAATCAAGTAAATTATTTTTTATTGTAAATTAGAGCAATGAAGTGAATGGCTTCACTGGGCAGGAAAAATCATACCATTAAAATAAACTTCCATACTTTCAATAATAAATAAGCAAAACAATTTAAACTGCCAAAATATGAAATGGTTTTTGTTCGTAAATTTTGCCTTAAGCACATAACTTTCAAACACATCCACAAATTGCTTGTTATTCGTATAAAAGGAGTTTCGAGTGTGGACGGCCCAGACAGCACCAACTCTTAACTGATCTCAACCTGTGCTAGAATTTAATAAACCACGTGAAATGTCGTACAATTGCTATAGGTATTCATGTAAAACATAAGAAAATAATTAAAATTATCTTCTTAAAAAATGTAAATAAAATAAATATTTATAAAGTTTTGTTTTCTCCTTATTTTTAAACGACTTCTGTAAGGAAAGGAGGTTATCAATTCGACTGTATTTTTTTTATGCACCAATTCAGTTTAAAAAATCGTATAAGCATTAAGAATAGATTTTTATAATATGGATTTTCATTTTATTATAGTAGTTATAGCTGAAGTTTATACTCCAATATAGAGAAAGCTAAGATTTTGATCCAAAAAATTATATTCCTTTATTAAAATTCAAATACTATTTATATTCTGTACACAAAAAAATATTTTGTACCTAGATTAATTTTAAATATTGAATATGGCAACATATATCGTCAGTCCAACTCATAAATATATATCAAGTGGATTGTTATTTTTGTGCGAGGTAAGCTTCGATAATTGGCGTTGCACCGTGTGGAGATAAACACTCTACCTATGGCACTCTTGGCCTAAGCCGTACATTCTATTTTAGTCTCTCTGTTGCATAATTATAAGACCCACAAATCAACGTTCAAATTAGCATTCATTTATAAACCATTCGAAAGTACTGGATACGGGTCAATTGAGTACAAAAGTTGGAAGGATTAAAAGGTGAATGTTTTTAAAAGCAATATTACAGAGGAAATGGCGTCGTTAATTGACAGGTGCGTGTCGTGCATGTTGAAACAGATAAGGGTAACAAATTCGAATTCATTTCAACATTCTACATACTGATTTGACGCTATCACTTAGCACTTAGGTGTTTATTTTTTAATTTGATTGTGCCTTTTAAGTTGGTTGAGTAAATAGGATTTACGTGTTTTTTTAAATTGTTATCGTGAATGGTTTTGATAATTATTGTACGTTTTAAAATTTCAGTAGTTTTTTTAATGAGGATTAGATTTAAAATTACTGATGAGAACATATTTATTTATTCATTAAATAAATTATTAAAAAATCATTAAAAGCACACGGAGTCATTTAAATTTAAACTACAAAATCTGAGTGTTGCCACCACTGTGCTAGTAAGTATTCAATATAAAACTTCCGAATAAATATTCAGTATAAATAAAACTAGTATTGTAAATAGAAAGAGAAATATCCGTTTAATTGGCAACACCGACCGTTGGCGTGGTGTTACCGAGATAAGCATAAGTGCGCACCCGACTTTAAATGTAGGTATTTTATTTACAGATTTTTATACCCATTTTATTTGTAATAGTTTTCATTTTATTAGGAGGAATGAATAATATATTTCAATTGTTTTCGTTTTCATGCTCTAGTTGACAAAGCGCGGTGTTGAGTTTCGCTTCTCCCTACTAGGTTCCCTGTGTTTAACCTGTTATATGGGAATTTTACTAATGTCACATATCTAATAAATACTTACTTGACATACATATAAATTAATTCTACGTACAATTATTAATTTTCATTTACTTTAAAAGATAGTGCATCGAGGAATGTATCAATTAATATTCGTAACATTTCAGGAATTTCATATTAAAATATAACATGCGTATAACATTTCACTTAGAATATATTACTAAAATTAAACTAAAGCATTTGGGCTGTGCTTGAAATTAAATTCCTATTTTATTTTAACTTGAAATACTTTTTTCATTTACTTTGAGGGGAAAAATTTAAAAGTTAACTTTGCACTTTGTTCTAACCAGAGTGAGGTAAACATTTACTTTTTCTAAATTTGTATCCTCACTCTAAACTCAACTGTATGGTGATGGCACGGGCGTATCTAGAGATATTTTCTAAGAAGCCCGGGCGCCTTGACCTAAGCTTTGAACTAATCTTTTTAAGTCGAGTTTTTTAGTTTTTCTCTCTTAATTTTTTTTGCTTAAAATTATGGGATGGGCACGACCCACTCGGCCCCCCATTCCTACGCTAATGTTTGTGAATTGAATTGCCAATGTTTTTTCTGTAAACTTCCTTTAAAGATTTTTTTAGCTTTACCCTTTTGCCCCCACGTATAATGGAAAACAGAGGTAACGTATTGTTAAGACACTCCGTTATCCACTTTATACAAAATTTTCAAGACGTACGGTATAGTCTATCAGGAGGAGGAAAATAAAGTAATTTATATATAACTTCCCAAAATGGGGATCGAATCCACAACCGTTGCCTTTACACTTTGTCGTTGTTGCAACTTCCACTAGGTCGTGACGACGTCAATAGATATAATAATAGGTATAAAAGAGCATATTTAATTATAATTGTATGTAAACATCCTTATTTATGTTATATATGATGACGTCATCGAGGAGTAAATAACCTTCTAGTATTTATACAAGCTAACGTAAAATAACGTAGCTTTTACATGCGATAAAATAAAATTTAGTTTAGAATAAGTGAAATTATCTATAAACATTTGCATGTTTAATTAAATTCTATTATACGCACTAAATTAAGCAATCTACATAATTAACGACTTTTTACGACACTGTAAAAGTTTATATATAGTATAGGAAACAACTTTTTAATGAATTAATTACAATATATGTGAATGAATGGAATTAAGTAATAAATATTATATAAGATAATTATTTTTTCAATTGTATTTGTTTGTACATTTTAAATAATAAATAATGAATTTACTGATCATAGTAGTGACGAAACACTGGCTGAAAATTTTACTAAAGTAAAAAAAAATAAACGAACCTGCATACAGCTACTTTGTAATTACGTTTTTGATATATATAAAATTCCTTAACTTACGTTATTATTTTTTAAATTAAAGCTTGATATTAGCGACGTAATAGTTGGTAGAGCTAGTATCTTCTATTTCATTTATATACGAGTACTAGCGGCCCGCTCGCGGTTACACCCGCGTGAACTATGTTATTATTAATTTCTGTCTCCATGACTACGTCCTAGTGACGTCTATGCAAAATTTGACACTCCTGGCATTTGTAGTAACGAAGTTTCATACAAACTTTCGACCCCAAAAACAACCCCTTAGAAGTCGAATATTGCAAATTCCCGTCTTAGCGAGCACCTACGTCCTATGCAAAATTTGAGATTCCTAGCACATGTAGTTTCTGAGATTTCGTGATGAGTGAGTGACCTTTCGATTTTATATATATATATATATACTGCACAGTGAAGTCGTTTAAGCTACATTTTAAAGATATATTTTTAGTATGAATCTGCAAGTTTGACCTCACTGTTTCCACTAAGAAATAAAGAAAATCTGAAACTTTCATTTTATCCCAGTTTCAAGTTTTAAGTCGGAACACTGGTTAGAGACTCGAAACTTCTTAAAATGGACTGACTCTTTGAAGCTGTGATAGTAACTAGAAATTTATTCATGTGTCACGTGAGTGTAATATAGAGAAAAATTTTTGAAACTTTATCCTAGTTTATTTATAAATGTATATATGTAAGTACTAAGTAATTAAAAAAGTTCTTGAATTCTGTTTTGCGTAGCAGAAGTGAACGCCGCGATTTGTTTCAGCAGAGCAAGGAAGTGAATTACTCTCTTTATTCGAGTCGAATCTACAATTACAGCGTTTAAAGCCAGACGTTGTCCCACTGAGCCATGTGGGCCTCTTTTAGTTACATATATAGTTTAAATATTGTACAGATATTATTTAATTTCCTCGAGTGAGAATCTGACCCAAAATCTGTCCAGTTAAAGCCTTATACGCCACGTCTGGCCTGGCCAAATATTACAATCTTTACAAACAAAGAGATATATACGACATTTATTAAAACATATCTAAGTGTTTGATATTCGAAGGCAATGCCGGCGACGCTTTATAAATACGAAGATTCATGCCTTGTCATCCAACCCAAATATTTTTTAATACATTTAGAACGTTACCTTAACCTGACGTCTCATGCCTCAGGCATTGGCTTTTAACTATCGACAAATATAAATAACCTTTCTGAATATAAACGGAAAGAAGTGAATCATTTCATTAGAGGTCAGTCGTGGCGCAGGGACAAATGTGTGACTATAATCCCGATTGGTTGTGGGTTCGATCTTCATTTAAGGAAATGGAAAATTTTGGTGTGAAGTTCAGCGCGGCTTGAGTTCCACCACTCAACACGCAAATACTCCGGAACTCGGAGGAAAATGGAAGAATGCCGTCTACATGAGGTTTTTATATATTACTGGGATTTTGGTAACTACAAAATAAGACATGAGAATGAGGTGTTCCGTGTATATTAGTTATCATTTTTCTTTTATACGTACTCTAGAAGAGTTCTTTTACTTATATTTTTATTATCGTTCTTTATTCGATGGTAGAGTAAGCCATTTTTTAACATATTGCATTACGGGTGTCGCAGGTGGAACCACACTTTTACCACATGTACCAGCCTGTAAAGTAAGAAGTGCACAACGCTAATCCGATTATATTATTAGCAAAAATATATTATTACTTTTGTAATACAAATAATAAGCTTGATAAAGATCAAAAGTGCCTCAGAATCGTTGTACGCGGTGCTATTTAAAAAGATTACACAAAAGAATTGAGTTCCTGCGATTGAGCGACGAGATAACACTAACAAAACGACATTAATGTGGCAAGTATGTGAATATTTTTAAAGAATTGAGCCTCGGAACTTGTGTAGTTATGTCGAGTACGTTGTTAAATTATAATATATTTTAATGAAAAACTATAAATAAATAATAGGCAACCTATGTAGTCTTGGTATTTTTCTTTACTTTTTAGTTTCTCGCTGTATCCGCATGTAACGAGGAAATGGAAATGTTATTAATAATTCATTCCCTCGAGTAGGAATCGAACTCACAACCGTCGCTATTACATTCACATGCTGGTGCCACTGTGCTACAATGTCTTCTTTTTAAATATTATGATATTTCTAGATGTTGTAGTACTACTATGTTGAGATTGTTTAAATTCATAGGTGACTGTAAAATACGAGCATATATGATATATGTAGGAACATAATTTTGCAAAGTTGTAAATCAAACTTCACATAGTAGAACAGATGTTCTACACGTTCTACCTTGCACATTTCACACCCTATTCAGATTACAATAACTTATGACAGTATCTTAGAAGGAATATAAACGAAAAAAACACTTATTATTATTATTTTCCCCCCTTTATTAGGGTCCGATTACAATATAAACCGTTTTGTTAAACTGCAGTTATTTACAAGAACCGACTTACATTTGACCTTCAAAACCCATGTGGTCGGACCATCCCATGACGTTGCGGTAAGACCAGTTATCAGAACTATACAGGCTTGTAACCGCAGTCGTTACTGAACGACCACGACCGGCTGTATAACGCGCCCTCCAAGTATAATAAAGAAGAAATATACACTTACAATATTTCTGTATGAACATGTTATTTTTTATTCCAGTTTCACACGCATATACCAGGATAGTCGAATTCTGGAGGCATTCAGTGGTGGAATTCAACACTGCAGTTTCCTCGACTTCAGAGCGAGGAAATGAAATGATTAAATATTCCATTTCCTCGACTGGAGATCAAACCCACAACCTGCCGCGTTAACAGTCACAAGCTGGTGCCTCTGCACCTCGACTAGCCTCTTATACCTATATTTTACATACTATCTAATATTCCGAAATCTCAATCCAAACGCCAATATTAAACTTAGGTAACAAAAAAATAAGAATGATCCCTAAGAGATGTTTATCGCATTAATATAATACGGTATTAAGATAACAATGGCGGGCTCAAGAGAGGTCCAATATAAGGCGCTCAGAGGTCGCTTTGTTGTGAAAATAACTTTATGCTGAGACCATGGACTAGGATTCAATAAGCCATAGAACCTTACAGACTTTATACTTTTGTCATTCATATCTTTTGTGCAAATAATGCAATTCTATTCAAGTGTAAGATTTCGTTTCATCCCCCCCATTGTGGGGGGGCTTTGTATTCAGAAAAATGTTATGTTACATTAATGTAGGTAATTACAGCAAGTGTTTAACATATGTAAGTTACTTGTTGAAATATTGTTGGGAAATAAAGTCCACATTATTTATGCTAGTAGGGTGTATGTTGTAAGTTTTTTTTTAAAGTTTGGTACATAATTATTTAAAATTTAAAATTATCAAAAAATACTTTTACTACAATTTTTAGATAATTTTAATTTGGGAACTGGGGAACGGAGTGTTTTAACACTAGGTTCCCTCTGCCTACTCTGCTATGTGCGGGATACAGCGTGAAGCTGACTATTTTTATAAATCTACAACTAAATAAATATTACAGAAAAATGGCAAGATGTAAACTAATTAATTTAAAATTACGTTCGCTTGGATTGAAGTTTGAACTGACTGAATTAATTTAGTTATGTAAATGTTTCAGTTATTATAAGGTCATATTTTTAACTTTGTTATTAAAACAGAAAAGTTTTGATGAAATTTTCATTGTTTTAATTAATACAAGTATATTGTTAATTAATTAACTATTCATTAAGGTTTTTTACATTTCACAAGATGATCTATGAATAAATTATACTAAATCTATGAATGAGAACGGCATCTCAAGATCGCTTTCAAGATTGATCTCAGAGTTGAAAACGATTTATAAAAACGGTCCCTAGACATATATTATTGCATAGAAATAATCTATGCCAAAATCCCTTTGTTTTAACATTACTTACCCAATAATAAGAAAAATATTTTAATACTAAAAGGTATTCAACAAAACTGATATTATCTGAATTCTATCATGATATATATAATAATATAATATAAGGATCGAATTTATTACTTCATAAGTCATGAGGGTTAAGTAATAATCGTCGACAATGGGCAATAAAGGCTTTATAGGCAGTAAAGTTCGATCTCGCGGCACGTCATAGTTCAGGAGTCAAATGCACACCGTTTAAAATTATTTGAGAAGTTAGATTTTATTCGTATGGTTTTTGTGTTAATGGTAGTGTTTATTTTTTTCATATTTTAATATATTTTTAATTATTTAACTAGATGCAATTTTGGAAGTATTTTTTAATTTAAGGATTAATCATTTCCTAATATCTTTTTAATAAAAGCTTCTAAGAAGTTTTCCTTCTTTCCTTTTCTTCTAAGAAATAAAACGAAAAATACATATGCAACTTAATCAGAATCAAAATATTCTATAGGCTACCACCGTCTTTGCAGCCGGCAAAAACTCAAGAATTACACTTCTGAAAATAAAATTGATAATAAATGTGTAATAATGAAAATAAGTTATCAGAGAAATGAAATGGATCTTTTACAGAAAATAATATTTATTTTGTACATTTTTAGTGTTATCTTACACTTGGATGTCGCCTATTCAAATCCTGCTACGTTCAAATTTTTATACGTTTTCTAAATAATTAAATGTTTCATTATAAATACACATCTTATAAAATATTAGGAATATATTATACTAATGAAAATAATCATCTAGAGTAGTTCTATAATTAAATTGATAGATTGATAGATATGTTTTTAATTAAAACTATACGTAGAGCCGGTCTCGTTGGTGTTTGATCAATTTCATTAGCATGTTATTCGAATACGACAGTTATTGGTGAAGCATTAACAAATGGTTTATGGCTTAGAGTGATATTAATTCATTGACCGCATGCTAGTGTATTTATTAGATTTTTGAAAGTCTATTAATGAAATTATATATACAAATATTTATAGCTTCACGCTATATCCCGCACACAGCGGGTTAAACAGAGAGAACTTAGTGTTAGGACATTACGTTCCCCATTTTCCGCCGAAAGAGGCTTTTTGAGTCGCTAGAGAAGGAATAAAAAAAATAAGGATATATATTTCAATAATATTATATCTAATACTAGCAACCGCCAGCGGCTTCGCCCGCTTAAACTACACAATTATTAATTCAATATACTGAATTACTTTATGTTCTAATATTTCATGTTTGCAGAGCACTTAGTGATTTCTAATATGCACATTTCAATAACTTTGGTACCATATTAGCGTAATTGTTATAAGAATTTTGAATGGTTTAAAAGAATGCAACCTACATTACCTACTATTTAAGATCAGTTATAAGATTTTTTTTGTAAATACATATATTAACGATTTTTTTAGAGCGTATATTGCAAAATATACGCAAAGATATGGTTAACTTTTTTTATTATGGTTAATATTGCAAAGATATGGTTAATTTTTTTTTACTTTTTTTTACTTTCACCATATGTTAAAAAGAAATATAAGTATTAATTTGAACTATTCAAATAATTTACAATTGCATAAACAGACTTTAAGACGAAATAACTGGCCTAGACAGGGATTCATACCTGATAGGGCTCTTATCACTTTTATGTAAATTTTTGTTATAGAGCATTATTAATTTAAACAAAAAAAATGTTATTCTCATATACACCCAGTATCAACATGTTGGGCTTTAACGTTTCGAGTAACTATCAGTTAATATCGCGATCATACGGAAAGCCAGAGCAAGTTGGTATCAAAGACACTGGGAGTCACCGGCAGAGCGAGACATTACTTTACGTCAAAACACCGATTGGTAATGTAAAGAGCCCAAGATCGGCCTCATATGAAGTACTGTTCTCATCTTGAGGCACGCGCCCCAGTATCATTTGGAACCATATGTTTGCATACAACTTAAAACCATTTGAATCGGTGAGCATCCAATATACTGTAAAAGGCTTGACACTTTGGTTTCGCCAGCATCCATCATACCAGTCATTTTTGCATAATTCGCGATCGGAGACAAAAATTCTACTAAGTAGTTTTAAGCCTCTATTATCGATATATTAATGGACCTAATTTTTAAGTTTTTATATCTTTATAATCAACTTCACGCTGTATCCAGCGCACAGTGGGGTGTGGTGTGGGCAGAAGGAATCTAGAGCTAAGATACTCCGTTCCCTATTTTCCGCCGATTTCTGGAGGCATTGCGTATTAAGTGATGGAACTCAACGTCACGGTTTGCCTCGATACCAGAGCGAAGAAATAAAAATAAAAAAAATATATAAATTTAAATAAATATTTCATTTCCTCGAGTAGACATAAAACCTACAACCAGTCGCATTTACTATAACACTTTCGTGCTTCTGCACCACGACTGGCCTCTTTATCTTTCTTTTTTCAGCTTCACGCTGTATCCCGCACAGAGTATAGGCAAAGGGAACCGAGCGTTGAGACACTCCTTTCCCCACTTTCCACTAAATTTTTCGAGGCATTGCGTGTTGGGTAACCGAACTTCACGCCTGGCTTTTGAATTGCTGCTAGAGCGAAAAAATATAAATATTAATATACAATAATGCATTACCTCGAATGGAAATCGAACCCACACCCTTGTGCCCCTGTGCCACGAAGGCCTATATTTTTCTATGTGTAGAATATGAAATACATTATATAGTTAACAGATGTTATGACTTATATCCCAAAAAACACACCCTTAGGGGTCGAATTTCGAAAAAAAAAAACATATTTCAAAATCCATGTCAAAATCCCATCTAGGGTAGCATGTAGACACTAAAATAATTCGTATGTAAAATTTGAGATCTTTGACCAGCACTTGTAATTACGAAATTGCATATACAATATCAACCCCAAAACTACATGCTTAGGTATCAAATTTAGCAAAATCTCGTCTTAGTTAACAACTACTTCCTTTAAGTAACGCTCATACAAAATTTGAGACTCCTAACACTTATAGTTACGAAGTTTCATACAAACTATCAACCCTAAAAACAACCCTTTAGGGGTGGAGTATTGGAAATTCGCGTCTCCGTGTGTACTTACGTCCTATAAGTAACGTCCATAGAAAATTTGAGATTCCTAGCACTTATAGTAATGAAGTTTCATACAAACTATCAACCCTAAAAACAACCCTTTAGGGGTGGAATATTGGAAATTCCCGTCTCCGTGTGTAATTGCGTCCTATAAGTGACGTCCATGCAAAATTTGAGACTCCTAGCATTTGTAGTAACGAAGTTTCATACAAACTTTCGACCCCAAAAACAACCCCTTAGAAGTCGAATATTGCAAATTCCCGTCTTAGCGAGCACTTACGTCCTATAAG
The DNA here is from genome assembly GCA_000313835.2 of Heliconius melpomene melpomene. Classification (NCBI taxonomy): domain Eukaryota; kingdom Metazoa; phylum Arthropoda; class Insecta; order Lepidoptera; family Nymphalidae; genus Heliconius; species Heliconius melpomene. Next base: position 52,772 of record HE671286.1, on the reverse strand, counting down.
TAACTCCTATGTAAAATTTGAGATTCCTAGCGCTTGCAGTTTCTGAGATTTCGTGATGAGTGAGTGACCTTTCGATTTTATATATATAGATAATAGTAGTATAATTATATTTAGAACTAAAACCAGTGCTAACCTGATTTAGTATTTAAAAGCGTTTCATTATTGATGTAAAAAGTGATCGCGTGTTCATAGATAACTAATTCGTAGTTGTTTTATATTCTAGTACATATTTAAATAGCTGCAGGCCATAATTGAGTTATTTCAATTAGTCTAAATTTTGCATATTTTTTCAGTTGAAGTTAGTTAAAAATATTTTAACATTTAGTTTATTTTAACTGAAGTTAAATTAGTAACGTAATATATGGCTGTACGACTTTGTTTACACAGAATTATATACAGTAATATGAGTTTGTATAGGACGACGGCTTCGTTGAACTATATGAATGGAGTTTAGTAGATAGTCACCGACAAGAAACTACACAAACCTACTTACATGTAAAATATTAAATAAATAATAATTTACGTGAGGTCGTCGTGACGTAGCGGCACAAGGCTGTGACTGTAACGCGACGATTGTGGGTTCGTTCCCCACTCGAGGAAGTGAAGTATTTATTTATGTTTATATTTCTATTTCTTCGCTCTGGTGTCGAGGCAAAGAGCGGCGGTGAGTTCTGCCACTCAACAGGCAATGCCTCCAGAATTCGACAGAAAGTGGGGACGACGGAGTGTCTTAACACTAGGTTCCCTCCGTCTACTATGTTGTGTGTGGGATACAGCGTGAAGCTGATTTTTTTATTTAATAATTTTAATTTACTTAATTTTAATAAAAAATCAATGACTTTTTATTTGTAGCGAAATAAACGACATTCTTTTTTCAGTCTGTATTAAAATTTTGAAATTGGAATAGCAATATTATCCTTCTTTATTTTTCTAGAATAACATTGTATCTTAAATTGTAAGAGTATATTAAAAAAGAGAGACTTACATTAAATATATTTAGTTTTAAGAATATGATATAAATTATTAAAAAACATAAGTTAACAGGATAAAGGATCTATTCGACCGGATCATAAATATGACTTGAGAAATTAGTAGTTTTTTTAACGACACCCCAAACTGTTGCCCCGCTTAATGCGATGCCACACGGGTGTGTTTACTTTAAACAGGGCAAGCGGTGGGACGGTCTCCTATCACAACATTATTGTTTTGAATACGACCACTCTGGACTTGCCGGGTTATTATGTAAACTTTAATGTACGCTAACTCGAACAGGATTTCATAACAAAGAGTAATTATACGCCTGGGGAAGTAACCTTACGTAAACTTAACTAAACATACGTCATTCGAATGTTTACCTCGTTCATTTGGTTCCAACGTTAAATGTTTAGTTGTTAAACTTACTTTTGTAGAGGAATTCGAGGTTTAGGTTCGAATCTTGAGTACCTTATCAAAATAAATAATAAGTAATGAAATCAAAATGTATCTAAAACGAAGTATATCAATCAAATCTGGATTTGTTTCAGAATTGGAAAATAAATATTGTTTATCAAAACTAAAATATTCATTAATTAAGATATCCCACTAATTTTAAAATATATCCTACTGATTTGAACACGTCACGCGGACGAAGCCGCGGGGGGAAGCTAGTATGTACATATATTCAAACAGTCATTCTGGACATCGATTTGATTTTTCAAGTAACCATTACAAGCTTTTAATTTGTAATGTGACCTTTCGCTTTTTCCTTAAAGCTTTTCTATCCCTCTTTTTACTCCCAAGTGATAAATGAACCTAATAAATGTCTCATCTGAAAACAATTACTTTTTCCATTTGGTGTACAGTCAAAAGAACAAAAGATAACTTTGCATTGCTTTTTATTTAGTTTTACAGTAAATAGTTTTAGTTCTTCATAATCACGTATTATTATAATTATGCCACAAATCTTTTGAATTAGATTTTTGTTTTTAACATCATTTCTCCATATTAGATGATTGATATAAAAGATGATAACCATTTTCCAACTTCTTTCCTTCTCAGTTAGGCAACTTAACCCCCTATTTTTATCGGCATCAAGAAGGCAGAATTCAATGTCCTGCTTTGTATCGACTCCAGAACGAAAAAAATTAAACTAAAAATTAAATTAAATATTAAATTTCCCCGAGTGCGATCGAACCCACAACCAGTCTCATTGCCAACCATTCACACGCTTGCCCCTACGCCACAACTGACACAATATACAAATATTAAACAAATAAACACTTTTAAATGTAAATGATACATTTGCGTACTTACTATATAAATATGAACGTACAAAATATCACACTTCATGACACTTTCCCAGGCCTCATTGATACTCACCGCTGGTCCTCTGTTGACCGACACTGGAATGTTACCGAGTCAGTTCGGACGAAGGTTACAATGAGATGAGACTAAATATTTACATCGATATTTATGGGCTGTTAGTCTCTGTCGGTAAATTATTTATTCATTTTATTATGTGTCTACCGGGATATGATACTTTTTTTTTTCAGCATCACGGTGTGGGGAGAATGGGAACCTAATGTTAAGACACTCCGTTCCCATTAACATAATTCCAAAAAAGTAGGGAACTTTTTTGATAAGTATAATTTTGGTAAAATAATATATACAGTCAAAGCATTGAACAAATTTAAGCAGCAAACACATTTTAGTCCCTTCCCAAAACTTAATTGTGTATTTTATTTCTTCGTTGTATCTACATTTATATAAACTACTAATACTATTTATAAAAACCTTAATAAATTAATAGTGAACACTAGCGAACATAAAGCATTTCTATGAATTTCCAGGCAATACCAGAAATAGACTGTAATAATAATATATGAAATGTGAGTTCAAAGTAACGTATATTCTCCTTATTTTTTGAACATTGTTAGAGACTCCAGATGTCACAACTGGTTTATTTTCTACTCTGTTGTAATAAAATGCAAAATCCTTCAGCATTCGGTGCATATTTCATTCTCAAAGGATCGTAAAGATTCCCTTACCTGCTTGTTTGTTGTGAGTTCGAAAGGGGCCGGAGCCAACCATTTTTTTATTCAATTTTACTTGTGGGAATTTTATTATAGACCTAAAATGGCACGTTCTCCCATCCCACAGATGTGCCAACATTTCAATTGTCAATACTCCAAGCATATTTATATTTTTGAAAAGGCTAATGTGGATTTCTACTAAAAAGGTATTCGTTATTTTACTTCAAATCGTTCTTTGTTTCTTAATCAATTTGTTAAACAATTTTGTATTCATTATAAAAACTTTTGAGGCAGACTGTTTATCATATGTTATTATTTTATCATTAAAATACAGCTGTATGTTTTCAATTACCGACACATGATTGATGTTTCCAGTGCCTATCCACACACCGACAAATTTATCGCCGCCATCGCAACCCGGACAACTATTAATTTTATCATAGTGTAGACTTGCCGCGTCGATATAATAATGCGAAGTCATTGGGTTTGCTCATATTGCCCCGGGCTTAACCCTCAATTCGTTTAAATAAATATCGTTTCTACGAAACGCTTCTGCGGTAGCGGTTTGTTTTTTTTTATTTTACATAGATTGATATATAGATAGATACCTGAGGCATTCAGCAGATTCTAAAATAAACCCGATCATTTGTTTTCGGAACATTCTCAAAACATTGGGACATAAAATTTAATTTCCATTCGTAATGGACTAATAAGAAGTAAGTAATGTTTGAATCGGCTGGTGTTCCAGCAAGAAATCCAACGGGCGGCGCACTATGGGACGCTTTCTATAAAAGCGTGCCAAAAATGGTCGAAACAAAAGTCGTAATTTCAAAGTTCTGTTGATTGTTCTATATACTAGAATAGACTATCTTATCAATACAACAAGATTTTTATTTTTGATAGCAGTTTAAAGTATCCAAAATGACCTTCAAACAATACACTTCGATATTTCCCTATTTTCCATACTGCATGTAGCGATATTTAAGCGTTAGTTTCTTAATAAATTTCTTTAGTAACTGTATTTATGTTATACATTTTTATAAAGCTCATTGTTTTTTCTTTAAGAAAATATAATTAGCGTATAATAAAAACCTATATTTAAAAAGATATCTTAAAATTTTTAGAAGTGTTATATTTTAACATTTTCATATTTTCAATTGGAGTTTTCATTGTTGCCGCTGGCTGCCGCTGCCGAGAAAACTATATATATGTATACAAGAACTATTCAAGAATTTGGGGAAAGAATAAAATTTTGCGCATATTTGCGCCATTTTGATTTAGAGCAAAAAAACCAAAATGTAGTAAAATGTCAATTTTTGATATTTCATGAATACTGCTTTTATTTTAAATAATTGGCGTCCTATTTAGTTCTGTTTTGTTCTATAAGTAGAAAAAAACTATCAGAATGTTTATTTTAACATGGAAAATAATAATATGTCTATTTTTGCAAGAGCATATTTGTTTTGAAATATAACATTTTTTGTGGTCATTCCAACTACGAACATGACAAAATTATCATTTTTTATGTGAATAAACAATATTATGTGAATACAAAATAAAATATTTAATTAATTTGATGTGGTTTTGCACAAAACACTTTTCTGGACAAGTATAAAAAGATCAATTATAACTAGTTGCTTTCATTAGAGTAACCGGACTTTTCCGTATTGTTTCTAATACTGTTAACTTATTAAAAGATATACATATATTTTGTGCAACATGAGTGAATTCGTTTGCAGTAGACGTAACTTATGCACTTTTATAATTGAAGGGAGAAATACTTCTGAAATAGAAAACTTTTAAAAGGAGAACTTCAATTTGTCGTCATCAGACGTACAAACTATAATGAACAACATTCAAAAAATTTTTTTATATAATTCTTCACACTATGTCATCAGGACTTGCCGTAAATGTCGAAAAATTAATACATAAGTGTATATTGATCGAATTGCGCATTACAGTATTCCTCCTTCTCCTTCGGTGCATAAAATTCTTATACATGGAGCTCAAATTATGCAGTAGTATGCGATTCTTCCTATTGGACAACTTTCTGAAGACGCTCAGGAAGCAAGAAATAAAGATTACAAAAGTATCTAACGAACTGTTTGACGAAGCTAAAGAACTTCTGCAAATCACAGAATAAATTCCTTATTTACGTCACTATTTTTATAAAAAATATTTTTATATTACATATGATACATCAGTTTTTTGTTTAACAGCCTAGATACAATATACTTAAGTTACTTTTAATGATTTAAAAATAATAATAATTTTTAAACATCTTAATATGCTCTTATTTATGACAATTTCTAACTTTGAAATTTTTTTATTAAATAACTCATGACTTTTATTAATATCTATTTTATGTCATTGATAGCAAATATATTCAAGTATATATATGCAAAATTTCAACACTTTGCGATGAAAACTGAATGAGTTACGGATTTTTGACACGAAGCGGGTCATTCCGTCCCACTGTGCGGCGCCCAGCGGGACGCCACAACAATGGCAACCAAATTAAAAGGAACCGTAAGCGTTTGGACTTGAGCCCCGCTAAATTTATTACACCAAGTTTTTATTCTTTATTTTCTCCGCTAATGAGATTTGAATGTTGCAACTGTTATTCGAGATGCTTGAAAATGAAAAATAATACTATGCAGATTTTCTTTATTACGGGACATTGTTTTTCAAATTCCACACTAGCTACCTACAATGCTTACAAAATACTTAAATATCATTTTGGACTTTATAATATCTACTTTTATCGTGATACTGTTTCCTTTTATATAGCTTTTTAAGAAATCTGTATGGCATATATACAGATTTTTAAAAATCGCGAAACGATATAAGGTATACCTTATATCGTTATTTCGCAACAATGTACACGTATACACTGGTATACCATTGACGGCAATCAAAGATCATTTAATCTATTTTTGCAGCCCATAATTTTAAAAAATTCTTTATAAATTTATTTAAGCGGCTAAGATGATTACAGAATTTCAAGCAAATCGGCGCTGCTCACCTGTAGGCTGTATACAGAATTCTATCGCGTCGAAATAAAGTTCCTATTAAATTGGGAGCAAAGCTTCGCGGGTGGTCTAAGACGAGTTAACTGTTGATGTAAAACAGAAACAAGAATGCAAATTTTGCTTGTGTTCGCAAATAAGTAATATCGAAACTGTTAATTAATTCCAACAAAAAATATTTGAGATTATATCTCGACTCATATTGGTTTATTTAATTTAAATAATACTTTTATTATTCATAAATGCTGTTGGGAATAATAAATGTTGGTTAGTGTAGTGTAATGAAACTCGCTTTCAGCATTTTATTCTTGAAATAAGGACTTGTGTTTAGTTTAAAAATAATAGTATTACATGCTATGGTAAAATACAGGATGGTGAACAAGTCGTGGCCACTTTGAAGTTAGCTGTAGATGTCTACGCAAATTTGATTCAGCATTGAAAGTTCAGCAAATCTAACTTCAGAACGACCAAGACTTGCCGATCTCACTGTACATCAATGAAAAAGTAAACAAAACAATGCGGGACCAATAGCGCAATACGAATTAAGTGCGGCAAACTAGATCCATTGAATAAAACGCCGCTCTTTTGAGAGCTTGACGAGAATAAGTAGGAACAAAGGGACAATAGTGAAGGAGCGGAGTATCGGAGCGTGGCAATCCAGTGCCGGCTTCCGTTAACGTGGGAACGCCTTTTTATTACCGATAATATTTTCCATGATGATACAGCCAGCACCCCAACCTCATTAAGGCCCAAAGGATGCATTTATTACATTCATACTTTAACAGTTTCAGTAAATTAAATTATATTTACTAAAGTAATTTTTTTTATGTATACAAGGTAACTTTAGTCCTGTATAAAACTTTAATATAAATAAGTGAATTATGGAAAAACAAAAACGCGATTGTATAAACTTAAATAATATATTCAACAACATTAGTGAAAACAAGACAAATCCACCGATCATTTATCAAAATTGGTTCAAGTTTAACAGTTACAAGTGAACAAAGGAACATACATACATACATACGCGCTATAGACACAATCGTCCTTTTCAGGCTTCTCCGCAGTCGGGTAAAAATATTAAAGCTTTGAAACTTCGATAATTGTATTATTTATTATAACTATCTTATTCCAGCTCAAAACATGAATAAAGAAAATTAAATAAGCTCAAAATAAAGAATTAATAATAGGAAATTAGATTGAAGCAGACGCGACGACGAACGAACACATCCATTTGATGTAAATAATTAAGCGAATCCCTGTACCCATCAACAAAGGATAGACTGATTCGTATCGCCTTAACCCACTTGTTAATCGAATTTAAATCACAGTTGTTCAGGAAATGTCTCTTAAACATTTAAATAGAGCACATTTAATGAAATCCTTTGATAACCGAATAGACTTCCCGAAACCGATTGAACCAATATCAATAGGAATTGGGCCAGAATCGGGCCATGGTTACATCTCCACGTTTCTAAACAATAGTTCATCAACTATCTCCGGTCCGACACATCATTTCACGGACCATCGGATTCTGGTGTATTTAGTGTTTTTATTTTCTTCACGCAATATCGATATGGAGTACAGATGTTTTTCCATAATTGTTCAGTTTATTCTTAAATTAAAAGCAATATTCTACAAAAGATATTAGTTATTTTACATACCTAATATCTGATTTCTTAGAAAATTTTCCTACTTATTTATTAAATATATTCATTTATAAACATATAATGCCAAGTGGGCTATATATTATTTGTCGCTGATTGCAGACATTAGATAAAAGTGTCTCAGAAAACTAACAAGTAAGGTGATCTCTTGCCAAATACAACCCCAAGGCGGAAGCTCCACTCGAACGGGGGAAGCATGATTTATTGGTAAAACTTCTGCCATTACTCATCTCACCATTCGTTACTCCTATAAAAAGAACGTCTTCCGATAATTTATTAGAAGCAGTACGGAATTTTATTGGGGCTGTCTATTTTAGAGTGCTCTCTCTTCTGCAGTAGTTATTAAACCATAAATAACTAATATTATTTATGACAGCCCTAGAAATGCGTATACATATGTAATTAGGTAGCATTCGTTTTTGTTTTTGTTTGAAAGATGTGAAATCATCTTTTTTTGGGCAATGAAATGACAATTAAGATAATTAATGATTATATAAAAAAACATATATTTATATTATACACTGACAAAAAAATCTAACAAGACAGCAAATACAGCTTTAAAAGTAGCATATACTACTACAGTACTAGAACTTTAATTTAGAGTTAAAAAATAAACAGATAGTAAAAAACAAGTAACGGCGGCGGCACATGTGATAATAAACAGCAATAAAAAGAAGCCATAAACAAATCTGATTTATTAGGAAACGAAAGTTCCAAATAAAGGTATTCGTGGAAAACAGAACGAGAACTTGAAATGTTAACAATAAGCTTACTACTTATACTTGTAAAATAGCTTACCTTTATATATTTGACCTCGGGCTATCGGCTTCTTTGTTATAATTTTGCACAATTCGAGCAAAAAAACTTCGAAGTCGTAGTTTATTTTTCAAACAAATCCAATTGACTCAACGCGGCACATAAATCAGTATGAACACAAAAACTTTTCAAAACTTACACTTCACGGAAAAGTTTGAAAAACGACGCACGCACGGTAAGTAGCACTGGACACTGTCGAGTTGTGGTTGAAAAGTTTCAAAAAGTTGTTATAAAACACTACACTACTATAATTAATCGTTGTAATAGCTGGTAATCACTAGTGCCGTGACCGGTTTTTACGAGAAGACGAGAGCTGAGACTATACGTGCACACTCGACAGCGGCGCGAGGCGCTCTGGCCTACGTTGAAGTCCGTAGCGGGCGAGGGGGTACCGATAGACGAAAATGGCTTCACAAGTTAATTTTTTTCTCTTTCCTCCTTTAATATTCCGCATATGCCGTGCGCGGCCAGCGGTGCACGCGCATGCGCAACCCTTACGCCATATAGGGGTTGTAACGCGATGCACTCGCACTTTACATAACTTATTGGGCCGTTGGAGCCAGTGTTTAATACTCTTTCCGTGTCGGCTTTGTAGTCAGAGTTTAGAATATTAATCACTGTTATAAATAATACTATCAGACGTAAACAGGATACATTTTATCATTAATCTCAATATTATATGAGCAAAGTTTCAATAATTGCACCTTGTATGGTATGGGGGTTAAGCTATGAAAACTTAGTAAAATAAAATTTATTCTAACAATATTAAACTGTAGGTAAATAAATGGTTTAAATATAACTTATGTTTTGGATTAGATAATGTACAGCGATAGCCTATTTATAACAATTAAAACAATTAAGTATAGTTAAGTATCATAATTCCTTGTTATGACTTAAATTGCCTTATGAATCTTATTTCATCTTAATTTTTTTTGGGGTTAACTTCATTTTTATTTTCCGCGTATAGCCGAGTTGGCAGAGGGATCCTAGTGTTAAGACACTCTATTTGCCACATTCAGACCAATTTTTGAGGCATTGGCGGAAATTAATGCCACGCTTAGATTTATTACTTACCATTGCGAAGAAATGAAAATATTAAATAACTAGCGGACGCGCGCAGCTTCGCTTACGTATTTAGGAGTGAATTGTAATAAACCATGAAACATGTGTTCAATGAAATATTTTTAAGAGTCTAAATTTCAAATTTTATAAAAATCGGCGGCGTTTTAAAATTTTTTCCATACAAACTTTCAACCCCTTATTTGCACCCTTATGGAAAAAATTCTAGAAAACCATGAAACATGTCTTCAATTAAATACTTTTAAGAGTCTGAATTTTAAATTTTATAAGAATCGGTGCCGATTTAATTTTTTTTCCATACTAACTTTCAACCCCTATTTCACCCCTTTAGGGTTAAAATTTTTCAAAATCCCTTCTTGGTGGATGTCCAGATTACGAAAGTAAACATCTGTCCAAAGATCACGTTTCTACCATCAGCGGTTACGGCTGTGCGTGCGTCTTACCTCAGTCAGTGAGGACAAGTCCTTTTATATATGTATATAGATAATAATTTATTCAAAGTGGTGATAGAACACACACCGTCGCGTTCACAGTCATACGCTTGTGCCCCTGTGCCACTACGACCTCTATCTATTTTTTTTAATTCTATCTATATAAAAAATATTTCATATATTAGTTATATGAAATATTTTTTCTTATATTTTCAGTTAATTTTTTGTAATCGGTATCGGTGGTAATCGGTAGGTTTTTCTTGATATTGCTGTACATATTATATGAATTTATTGAACAGTGAAATAAATTAACTTTTCAGTATGCTATAATGATCAAAAATAATTAATTAACATTAGAATGTTATAGTTACACTTACATAACGTAGATTTATGTGACCAAATATTTGACTCGTCCGTATATACAAATATTATTTATTTTGGGAGTACATGTTAATTTTACGTCAACTTTTTTCTATAAATGTGAATTTTGTATAAAAATTTTAAGAGTACTATATTTTACGTTACTTTATATATAGGCAGTCCTTCTCAATTTGCATGTGAGAGTTCCCATGTGAGCTGTCAATTGTCCGAGCTTACCATTCTTCGCTACTTCAATACTTTACTCTTTTTACTGTCAATATTCGAATTCAACGTCGATCTCTCGATATCTTTTAGCCAAAAAAGATAACGTATTTAAATAAAAAGATTTAAAAGGAAGGTATTGTATATTCTTTTGTTTAAAAAATATCACCTTTGTCTAACCACAGAGGGAAAACAAAATGTAACTATTCCTTCAATTGGGACCCACCATTCTACTTATTCCATATATTCAATCGAAAAATATAAATACATATTAAATTACTTAATATTTTATTAATATCACTAGACACGACACTATCACCAATACACCCGCAATTTCGTGTCCGTCATTGAAGGTTTCACTCTTTGAAGTTAGAAGTAAATCGATAATAATTTTATGTGCATAACTCACAATGTGAATAAGCAGAAATGGTACAGACAGCTGAGACATTTTTGTTATAAAATATGAAATATATTCGTTTTATAGAAAAACACTTAAATGTGAAATTTTAGAGCTTAACCTAGTTTAAAGATTACGTGATGAGTGGAGGAACTAAACACTACGCTTGGACTAAATACAGGGATTATTAATTTTTACAATATATGCGTTGACCCACAGTTTAACTTTACATAAGAATAAATGTCACGCAATTATTGAATTTTGAATTCTAGTTTTGAATTCTAATATAATCTTTTTTTTTTTTTCATTTCTTCAAATCTTTAGCTCACATAGCTTTTTTAAATTTGGTCAGTTAAAAAATATTTACCGCTCGTTTAAAACTAACATCACTATAAATTTAAATATTTATTTATACCGCGATTTCAATTCACAACCACCACACAATAGCGTCGAGAGGTCGTCTTTGACCTTCATATAGCATTTGCTAAATTCCACATACCGGGTTTCACTAACGTTCCGTACATCTTCACAGGGATAAACTATTTGGTAATGCATTAATAAGAACTAAAATAAATTCTACAGACTTTTAGTAAAAGAAAATTATTTGAAAATTGTGAAAATACTGTTAAATACATAATAATTATATATTACCCTCTCTGCCCCAAGGTTACCTGGAAGAGATTGCAGATTTAGTAATTCGGTGTATTGTATTATTTTATATATATAATTTTAAACTTTCTGTAAGTTTCAGGCCAGTCGTGGCACAGCGGCACAAGCGTCTGACTGTAAGCGCGACAGGTCGTGGGTTCGATTTCCACTCGAGGAAATTAATCCATATTTTCATTTTTTCGTTCTGATATGGAGGCAAAATCCGACATTGCTTCCACCACGCAACATGCAATGCCTGCGGAGAATTCCACGGTATAAGGAGTATCTTGACTCTTAACACTAGGCTCCCTCTGCCTATCCTGCTACATGCGGGATACAGAGTGAACCTGAAACAAAAACTGTTTTATATACGGTGTACAATAAAAATACTTTTTTATTTTAACTTTCAGCTATATTATATATGAGATAGCGCTAACTGTATACGAGTACGTATACATAATAATAAAAGGAAACATTTATTTTGATAACTTAAAGCGAGCTTCTTATCCAAGAAATTTGCGTTCAAGAGTGCTGAAACAGTTTGATGTGCATCCATAGCTCGTGGGCGTGATTGTCGTATTGCGTGCGCCGACTTGATAACGAAGCTAAAAGCGAAACCCCCTGTGAAATATGGACAAGCTCGGCCTGTCACATTCGCTGTTCAACTTTTTTAGTTTCATAAATCCTTGTTGTTTCTGGAAATACATCGGTGTTTTTTCTATTATCCCGTTGTAACGTGGTTCTTCCATAGAAGTTTTTATAGCTCGGGAACCTGGGAACCTTGGAAAACTTCGTTCCCGTTAAGACACTAAAACTCTGTTACATTACGATTACTGTGTTACTCTGTACGCTAGGATTTGCCTCGCAAAGACAAGAAGATACTAAAATGTTACTAAACTGCCATGATCACAAAGCAATGAAAATTACAATTTTTTATAATATATTTCTTATACACGAAGAAGTTTTAGAAATTTCCTTACGTCATCTCCATACTTAACCGGTACTCTTTGCTTTGCTGTGAGCTAACTGTTTAATATTTGCTAGTGAGCGCATAAAATATTTGAATAACAAATTGTAAACCACCGTACAGAATACTTAGAAGGTAAAGAAAACTAAAGTACACAAGTTGAAAGTTTCCAATCGATTTCTAATATATTAGATTGTATTAAATAATTTTATTATATATACGTACAACTCCTCAAATATATTGTTTAAGAAGTATTTCAATATATATATTTTTTAACGTCACGCTGTATCCAACATATAGCTTGATAGGCAGAGGGAACATAGTGTTAAGGTACTCCGTTCTCCATATTCCACCGTGTTGGAGGCATTTCGTGTTGAGTGGCGGCACTGGAATATAAATTATACAAATATTTCATTTCTTCGAGTGGAGATCGAACCCACAACCAGTCGCGTTCACAGTCCCACTTTGACCTGAATGTATATACATGTACCTACATATATCTTATGTTGTGAACATATTTAGGTCACATGCCATACAAACGCAAATATCTTCGTGTATTTTACTGAACATCTTATAAAATGCCGGAGTCACCAAAGCCACACTCATCAAGATTTCACTCAAACACTTAAAACATTCAAAGCAAGTGGTCCGTCGCCGTTTTGCGTCTAAAGGGCCTTGTTGCCTAGTTGATATTCATGGCAACTCGAAGTCTCGGCGGTGCTGCGGCCCTACGTCAGCTGTTTTGCTCAAGCATCGTCCATAAATAAACCATATAACGTTACTGTATGTCTTATAATCTATTTTTATTATATATATATATATATACTAGCGGACCCGGACGCGGCTACGCCTGCTTGAAATATAATAATATAATTTCTATAGAAATATAATTTCAATCTAGATGAAATGCTAAAAGTGACTATTATATGTATTTTCATAAGGATGAATATCAGAATGACGCGGTAACGAACGCGGTCGCGTAGCGACGACGGTTGTTATTAACATGGCAGAATAAATTGCATGTCAAATTAGAAAGTATTTTAATTTATTAGTATATATGTGTAATATAATATTATATAGCCTATAGTACATCTGAAGAATGCAGCTTTTATACAAAACAAAAACAAAGTAAATCGGACCAGTAGATCCAGAGATCTTAGCGTTCAAACAAACAAACAAATATATATATATATATATATATTCATTTTACGTACAGACATATTAGATTAAATCTACATTGGAATTCAATTCCCACTCGAAGAAATGAAATATTTAATATTTTCGTTCACCTGTATATTTGCAAAAGGCAATTTTGATCTTAATAAAACGCACGACATATTGTTAATTATTATATTATTAACGAAAAGTTTCAATATGTTTACTGTATTGTTTTAAATCGGTCCGCAAAATAATTTTAATACTTAGGAGATAGGCATATGCTGTCGCGGACCTTTAAATGGGAAGAATCAAATCAAATCAAACCAGTAGTTTCTGAGATTAGCGCGTTCAACCAAACAAACTTTTCTACTTTATAATAATAAGTAAAGAAATAAAAATAATTTAAATACAACTTGTATGAAAGTGTTATACGGTTGTCACGCATGTGTTGTATTTTTACAAGCTTGTATTCGACTTGCCGTGTTAAAATGTGTGTCAGTGTATGTGAAATGTTGCAACCTCAATTTGACCTATTTCCCAGTGGATGATTGAGCTGAAACTTGAATTACGACTTCAGTTCTAATAATAGTTTCTAATAATGATTTAAATTGATAAAATACTAGCAGAAAAATCCAAACACTGTACAAGCTGATTCAAATTTAATCATTTGTAAGAAAAATACCAGGTATACTAATTTGATAATTTTTTATTAAGAAAATAATAATTTTCATGCGAATTAGAACCGTCAACAATAATAAAAAATGAAGAGATCATTATTTATAGTTGAGAAAGAAGAAGTGCGAAAAACGTAAACATGCTGTAAAACAGGCACTAAATAAAATTGCAAATAAACGAAAATGGTGGCTCAGAACTTCTCCGTTTTTCTCAAAGCTTTAATAAACAAAACAAAGAAATAGCCAAAGTTGTTGGGCGTTTTGTTTTGACCGGAAACTTTTCAAATTAGAAATCGCTATTAAATCACGATGAAACAATTGTATAAACGGAACCAATTAATAAAACTCTACGAAATGTTAATTCGAGGCATTTGGAACGTGTTTTATACAATAGTTATGGATTCGAATCCTGACACGAACAGGGTTTGTTTGTGTTTATAATTTTGTTCAAACAAACATTGCGTTTACGTTGGAATGCTGTCGTTATGGCTTCAGTTCCCGTTCGTGAACCATTTTCATTTTAAGAATTGTTTTCTGTTCCGCCACTCACGCAATTTCTTCAATTCAGGCAATTAGAAGGGAAGATCAGGTCACATCAGATTTTATCTTTCTATCCTCACAAGTGCGTTAACCCAAATAAAGAATTTAGTTGAAAAAATTTAGAATTTAATTGAAAAATCAATATTGTTCAAACATAGTTAAAAAATTAGAGAACATAATAACTGGACAATATGCAAAATTAACACTATATAAAAATCAACAATTCTAATTTCCCTTTCGCTACAGGGAAAACCCGAAAGTGTAATTAACAGATTGCCGAGCCATCAACGATGATGTTTTCACATTAGGCTATATTTTACTGGCAAACGATTCGATTTGTTGCATTCAACAAACCCGTGAATAGCCGTGATTGCGGGATGGCGTGTCGCGGCCGTGCTCGGGAAAAACTACGATTTCACGGAAAATAAACTATTGCTATTTCACATAGTGGGTATTAAGAGATGTTCACTTGTTATACTTACATATTTGAAAGGTGTTTCTTTGTTAATATTTAATTTATTATGTATATTTTATTATTTTACTAAAAACTATGTTATTAATAGAGACTAGGATCGCGATAGGTTGTGGGTTCGATTCTGACTCGAGGAAATGAAATGCTTAATATTTTCATTTCTTCGCTCTGGTATGGAGACAAAACGCGGCGTGAGTTTCATTACTCAGCACACAAAGCCTATAGAATCCGACGGAAAATCCGCACATAGTTTCTAACACTAGGCTCCCTCTGCCGAAAAAAAAACAAAATAAATATAAACAGCTAAACTTATTTTATATTCAATAGTTTTACTAAATACAATTTAAAAAATAATACTTTAATCAAATTATATTTAAAGCAACGAAGCTTCATTTATATTTTTAGCAGCATGTAAGCAAGACTCACAATCATAAATTTAATAAAATGTAAAAGATTAAAGTAAAACATTTTTTTAAAATAAATAAATTTAACTCTTAGAATGTATATAATTTGATCGTCAGACCACTCCAGTGTTGAAAAGCCGTCGGTGACGATATCACAGCATTTTCCAGCACTGACTCCGGCACAGTCGAGCGAGCTCAAAAGACGCTTGGCTTCGAGTCTGCCACTACCTCGTTATTTTGCTAAGTTTACTCAAAATAAATATTATTAAAATATAAATATAAAGGTTTTACACCAGCGCTCGTAGAGTGAAATTCGTTTATTTATAAATATATTTTTTAACCTGTTATAAAATGGAAAGCTTTTTTAGTTAAGCTGGAATAGAAAAAAAGGCTGTCATGGCGCAGGGGCACAAGCGACGATTGTGAGTTCGATTCCTTTGATGGTTTTTTTTAAAAAACGACGAATCTTTTCACCCACATGAGTGATTCGTGCCTCACAAATAAAGAGCATTTAATTGAAAATTTGTTCACTTATACTTAAAAAAATTAAGTTAAACTAAAATAATTCAAATTCTAAAAGCTCCAACGTGTCTTTAAGTTTGGACTCGACTGTTTAAGCCGCATCGAGTCAGAAGTTAAAATGCTTCGCTTCGCTTTTTTTCAGCAACATTATTATATTTATTATCATAACAGATCTCGGTCTTTAAAGTTCCTTTTTTTGTTTAGTATAACTGTTTCTAAATAGCCTCTCGAGGCGCTTTATGGTTTCATTCCAACGGATTGGAAGAAAGTTGAATTAAATACCAAGTTGTTTCGTAAGTCATTGCTAAACTTGTAAAAATAAAATTTTCTTTTGTATAATTTTGCATAAAAACTCAACTTGGTGGTTTTCTTAAACGATATCGGCCAAGTTGGAAATGGACGCGTCAATGCAGCAATTAAGGCAGTTCTGAGTTTTAACAAGCAAAAAAAATGAAAACCGATAAAATATATTTAACCTTAAAAAAATATAAAATCTAATATCCATATACTTCGTACCTACCTATCCATTTCACTTCAACTTCAATTTAATTAACACATCCTAATCTAATGTAAGCGATGACTGTTTACTTGTCAAATTATATTGGTGAAAGCCTTAAAATCACCTTTCAGTATCTACCTTTTTCAGTATTTTCTACTAGTTATGTTTGTTTCAGAAGAATCGATCCAATTATCAATTAAATAATTAACAAATAAATGATAAAAACAATTTGACTCCAAAAGTAGTAAGTAAAACAGACAGACCTGACAACGCTGCACGCTAGAGCACGCTAAACGGTATTTACTGAAATGACTTTGGTCGTAACAACTGAAATACTTGTAAACTTTTATGTGAACGCTGTCAAAATTCATATAATAAGAAGTAAAAAGCCGTAACTAATTTACTTTATAAATGTTAACAGTATAATATATACCTATGAAAGCAGATTCATGATTTTTCCTATATAGCCTAGTGTTAACACTCTCCGTTCTACATATCCCGCTTATTGAGACATTGCGTATTGGGTGACGGAGCTTTATACCTGTTTATAACCAGTTCCTTCAATGAGGATCGAAACCACAACCATAACATCAACCATTAAACGCTACATCACAACAACCTTATATTTATAAAATAAAAATATATATTATTTATTTTTAAATATAAATAATAACACAAAGAAACAAAAGCAACAATAGAGAACAAATGTGAAATACTGTAATATATTTGATACAGTTAAGAAATGGTGTTCGCGCTCGGTAGAAAGTTCCTTTGTACTCGAATCAAATGATTAATGTCGTTTGCACTTGTTCTTGACATGCCGCTATTTTTACATGACGAACAAATCTGACAGAATGGTATGTAATTTGAACTTATGTATAGATACTATTGATATATTTAGGGAATAAAATGGAGAATGGAGTGTCTTAACACTAGGTTCCATCTGCTTACCCTGCTGTGTGGGATACAGCGTAAAGCTGATTTATTAATATATATTTTTTCTTGAATTACATTTTTGTTGTTGTTTGCCAACTCTATTATTATTCATTATTTTGAATATATTTATTATTATTATAATTTTAATTTAATTGACAGTACATTTTCTAAAACTAACGTAATTCCCGAACGTAATCCTATTAAAAAATATTGTCTTTGTTAATATTTAATTTTTCGGCCCGGTGTTAGGGTTACATAAAACTTGACGTTAGGTTTTCAAATTCTCTAACGTTAGATGAATACGAAGAATAGAATGTTTAAGCATAAAGTTATTTTTTCTATGACCCAATAACGTAGGTGCGTGAAAAATAAGAAAATTAAAATTTTCAAAAAGTCCACAAACTTAACGACTTTTATGACTTTGTTGTAGCCTATAGGTACATTAAATTAGCATAGCATATATATAATATTATAAAGATAAAATATCTCAAGATTGTTCTAAAGAGATAGCGTATCTCGTAACCTTTGTACTGCAAAATGTTAATTAAGCTTGTTAAAAGCTAACAATACAGCTCGCGACGATCATCGAAGATAACTTGTATTATGTTACATACGCCGTAAGGAAACCTAAACTCTCTTATAAAATAAAGGAATCTTATCCTAACTTGTATAATAAGGTCTTATATAAAAAATATTATATAATTATAGCCGTCTCCTGCAGACTTGTAATTTGTTTTCTACGTATTTTATATTTGTGAAAAAATTGTGTGTTAACATACAGACAGTACTTTTATAGTACAGTTTGTACAAGAAAGAGCATGAGCTCCACGTTTTATCCCAGATATGGAAGGTAATCAGAAAGAACTCTACGCTCTCCACTTTTCACCCGAAATACGTATCGAGTGACGAACTTTAACGCAGCACTGTGGGGGTAAAATAAAAACAATTAATTACAGTTAGCGGAGATCGAATTTTTAACTATATATAGGCTATAACGAATTAATTTCAATTAAAATTCCTTTTCTAATAGTTTTAATACAATACTAACTGTGAGTTATGACATTCAGCTACGGTTACAAATTCTTATAACCTTTTAAAGCTAGATTTTTACTGGAATTTTCACGAATCTTTAGTCACGTCAGCAGTTTGTCAGTCGACTTCGTGGAAATCTCGACAAATTGGTGACTCTACATTCAATATTATTTTTGCGTTTCAATTCTTAAAATTCTGGGCAAAAATTTTACTAAATCTTAAGCACAAAAATAATATTATTCTTATTATATCTTTTTCATTTAATGGATAGATAATACTTCTAAGTTTAATATTGAATTTCCTGAAAATACGTAAAATAATCACCAATCCTCGTTAAACTACGGTATTGAACTCTGTTATAAAGCACTCAATGTCTTTAAACTGTCTAAACTTAGATGCTGCAAGTTTAAGGATATATTCTCTCCGCATTTTGAGATAAACACAAGTGGATGTGAAGTTAGAATATTTATTTACTCTACATTTATACTAAGGCAACTATTTGTCTCCTATCATTTTGTCAAGTAAATATTTTTTTTTCACAAAGCAGTTTGTATAGATTGGCATTATATTATTGACATTCAAAGAGTTTCGTGGCACTACTTCTGTTTTGTTTCTGAATCTGAATTTTATTATTTTTCTATGTGTGTGACTGTAAACGCGTTGTAGGTTCGATTACCATTTGACGAAATAAATTAATGAAATATTTAATAATTTTATTTCTTTATTCTAGTGTCGAGGCAAAGTACGGTGCTGGATTCCGCCACTCAACACGCAGTGTCTCCAGAATTTGGCGGAAAGTGGAGAGTGGAATGCCTTAACAACCCGCAGGGTAGAAGGAGCCTAGTCCTTCTACCCTGCGGGTTACAGCGTGAAAAATACATAAAAAAGAATATATAATTTCAACACTACACCATACATTCGAAAGTAGGCAACATATAAATTTAATGTCTCATGCAAACATTGTAAAAAGTGTACGCAGGAAACTTCACTGGGACCAAATAATAGCGGATGTAAGCGTATGTGACGTAATTTATGTGCTAAATTTTCTGGTAAAACTTCGCCTGTCGTTCTTGGCTCAGTTGCAGGAGTCCTCTCCTGTTGTCGCGGGGATCATAATAGCTCTGGATTATATAAAGATTTACCTTGTTTTTATATTTATGTTACTTGTTCCTGAATGGGCCTGGTGAGAAATGTAATGGGGTTTTTTGACGAACTTAAGTGTTTTATTTAACAACTTGATAAAAAATGTTGGTATACTTGCTATCTTAAAGGCAAAATATCGATATTTTTTTTAAATACACTTTTCTTAAACATTCTTCTTTTATAACAAACGAACTTATTTGAGTAAATACAAAATAAACGTAAAATAATTAATATATTTGTAAATTTAAGATTATAAGGTTAAATTTTTCATATTTAAATTTGCTATTTACAGTGAAGAGATGCAATTCAAAGTTCACCAGTCAACTTTGTGCATCTCTCGAAGACTTGACGATTTTTACCTCTAATACTTTCCGCATTTCAATATTCGCACGATCCTGCTCAAATATCTTTTGAAACTCTTAAAAATTTATCGTGCTGTGAAAGCAAACGAACTACTTTTCAATTCATGAGAGCAAGACCGCTTCCGTTTTGTTTGTTTTAAGAAAAAATATTACTTACTTACTTCCATATCTAAATTGCTTACATAATGAATATTACGATTATATGAACTTAATTCGTTCATATAATCGTAATATTCATTATGTAAGCAATTTCGTAAGTTGTGGGTTCGATTCCTATTAGGGAAAATATTTTTTTTTCGCTCTGGCCACTTAACAAGCTATGCCTCCGAAAATCGGCAACGTGGGGAATTAAAAACTAAAATTTTTACTTTTCGGATTTTTTCCTTTATATATTTTAAAAGTTCTCACTTCGTGCGGTTTTCACAATTGCAAAGTCCACGAGAAGTAAGTACCCTATTTGATTTCGATTACGCTGCGAATGTCATTGAAGAGATCGTAGAATAGAATATTTGTAATATAAAGATAAATGATCTTGACAGACAGACCGACAATAAAGTGATCATATATAAAGGATTCATTGTTTCCTTTTTATGTACAGAGCTTTAAAAATCAAAAACTGTCATCATATTAAAATTTTAACATTGATAATAATAGGTCACTTATAAAATGTCCTACCCTAAAATAAACAATTGTGTTTATTTTTTCAGAATATTCGATATCATCGGTTAGAAAATACGATAAATTCACGAATCTAGGACATAAATCATTGAAAGCTGGGTGCTTTTAAGTTATAATATCAAACAAGTGCACACAACATACGCAGAGGGCTGTCACAGTCGGCCGCGAGCGTTGCCAAATACGTCACAAGTACTGATACCTAAACTAGCGAGCAGCGCCAACATTTACTATTGAAAATCAGACATAAGTATTTTCAACTATCAATGAATTTTGATTTATTCTCATATTTCATACTCGTTAATATATATGACTTAATACAGTTTGCAACATTTTTAAAGTTTGGACGGTTTGTCGGTGGAAAAATATTATTCTACTCTCCAAATAAGTTTTATTTACTTTTGTGATTGAGAAATGTGCTGACGCTGTAATATATTACAATATTATTTTCACCTTACATTTAAAAAATTTTGGCAATTGCTATCCATACCTATATTATAAATTCGAAAGTTACTCTGTCTGTCTGTCTGTCTTTTACGCAATCAGGCCCAAACCGCTAATTTAATTGTGATAAAATACTCATATAGACATACTTGAGGGTCTCGGGATGAACATAGGATACTTTTTATCTCATATTTGTAATATTTTCGATATATACCAATATATTAAAATACTTATTAATTTGACATGCAATTTATTCCGCCATGTTAATAACAACCGTCGCGTTGCTAAGCAACGATTTGCAAAGTTTGTTGTTAGAAAACGTCACCCAAAATGAGCTTGCTTAACGCATCTCTATATTGAAAATTGAAAATAATTTCGTAAATATATTTAATAAATATTCGTTTAGTTCAAGCGGGCGTAGCCGCATTCGGGTCCACTAGTATTTACATATATTTAAGGCATTCTGAGTAAACACTAGAATATCTCACTCAACTTCCAACTTCATCTGTCGTGGGTAAATGGTCTATTAACGAGAGAACTACTATAATATAATAGCTTACTTAGAAAACTTTTAGGCACAGTCTTATATGCCCGCTAAATGTTTGCTTAGAGAGTATTCATAATCATTTATTTGATTATTATGTACATAAATTACCCGTTATCGCGACATTATGGCCAAGGTCCCCTTGACTTTTAGTCACAAATATTCGTTTTATGTACTTACTTGCTTTTATAAGAAAATAATTCTGTAATAAAACAATGTTTCACCATAATTTTACACATGTGTAACATTATAACGTATATTAAGATATTAGATAATACTTATTTGAATATGTCGTATGTCTCTTACAAGCCAGCTGTAGCTATTTTTCATCTGGTACGAAAAAATAAATTTTCCACTTGTCCTTTGTGTGCCTTATCTGAAAATAGAACAAATAGTTTTCCAATTTTCTTTATTACGTATTTCATTCCAGCGTTAACTATACTCGGAGGCCCTGGGGCACAAGTGTGTGAATGTAACGCGACGGTTGTGGGTTCGATTCCCACTCGAGGGAATGAATTATTATTTATTAATATTTTCATTTCTTCGCTCTGGCACCAAAACTAAAACTCTGCGTTGAGATCCACCACTCGAGAGGCAATGCCTTGAAAAATCCAACGAAAAGTGAGAAACGGAGTATCTCCGTTCTCCGTGTTTCACCTACCTACCGTCGACGTAGATAGATATGAAATAACATTTTTCTAGTAAATACAATTTTTTTTGTAAAGAAATCTAATGAACACAAAGATTTAAATTGCAATTTTTTAAGTGTAGTAGCTGTAAATAACCATATTAAAATAACCAACCAATTAAAATCAAAAAATCGAAATAATATTACATGAGAAAAACGAATAAAGCCGCACGTGGCCACTAGTAACTTATTATAAACTACATTTTAAAACCATAAAATATTTAATTAATTTTGTAGGGACCTTACGTTTTTTGTCACTCCGTACTTACCTGTCTGTAGATAAAGCTTTTTCGAGATCCGCTGTAAAGCTAAGATTGCGATACAATGACTTATTTTGTCCTCCCGACAACTTTAATGCGAAAAGGGTTGCATCCATTCTGCTTACACTGACAGAATGTTCAAGATAACTAAGAGCTGTGGATATATATTACAGATAACATATTACAAAATGTAGTATAGGTTAAAATAATATTCTAAACGTTTATTATTTAATTACAATTATTAATCCACTAGTTTTTTTTTAAATAATAATTTTTTTTAAATGTTTAAGTTGCAAGTAGTAGCTTAATTTAAATAAAAGTCTGCTTTATTTTCATATGAAATCTAATTTAAAACTATGTATAGCTTATGTTGCATATCTATAGCATTATGTTTGACAACAATGTTTACCGCGAAACACGAAAATTTACGCTTCAATTAAATTCATAGTATCGTAGTAGTTGATACAACAAAAATATTGTAGAATACTGTGAATATTGATGTTGCATCTTATTTATATATGATGAGAAAATCATATAGTTACAAATTAGCTTTTGCTTTGAACGAAAAAACCTTAAGAACATAGCTTGCTAACTTGCTCGAAACGATAATAGAATAGGTGAAGGACCTGCTGAAATGGAGTTGCCATTACACGCTGTGACTGACCATGTACCTTTATAATGCATCATTCTCAGAAAAAACATTAGATATTTCTAACTTTGTTTAAATAATATATTTGAAAAATGAAATGGTCAGTCTTTGTGAAATTTTAGGAAAAAATGTCCTTATCATATATTATAGCCTGTCTTAAATTTATCTACCAGTAACCAGCCACATATCGTTATAAAAAGTCATCTTATTTTATAAAAAAAAAGAACATTTTCAATATATCCTTATGGTAAATCAATTATAAGGCAAATATCCCATATACCAATATAATCCTTATACAATGTTGGACTCATTAAGAAGGGATTATCGTTGACTTTGAGTGATCGAAGCCATTCCGGAGCGATCAGAAAGGACGACGACACCAATCAATTTGTCCGATTTCTCCGTTTTTTTCCAAATATCCGCAATTATCAAAGAATCTTTTGAATTATTCGAATTGAATTGCCAAGCAGGCGGAAAGAAACGTAATTAGTTCGTCCTTTCAAATTCGGATGTCAAATGCAAATTAAAAACAAAAAGATAAGTGGAGCTCCCCAATTTGTAAGCTTCACACGTTATTTGTTGCTCCATCGCTTTTCGTTCTGATCAAAGATTTACAGATCGATGACACTGAATAATGTTTATACAAAAATAATTGTATTTACATAAAAATATTTTTATTGGTTATGTGTCGACGTAATTGTTGTGGAATAACCACTTGGAGCGAAAAATTATTTTCATTTCTACACTTTTCGAAAACACAGTGCGGCGTTGAACTCCGCCATTCAACAACAATTTCGGGCAAAATACGGAGAATCGTGTGTCTTTTATAAAATTTTCTCTGCCAACCCTGTTGCTACAATATCCGGGGTACAATTGAAATAAGAATACGACTCGCAAATTAGTTACATGAGTTTATAAGAGTGGGAATGATAGTGTCAATAATATCAATATCGCTACCGCTAACAATATTGTATGCAAATTACATAGATGAAATCATTTTTTACAATAACCTAAAGTAATATTTCCAACATAATAAAATATAACTACAGTAGCTAGAATCGAGTTTCGAGAGGTCTGTAATCTAGTTGTAGTAGAACTTAAAGTGTCACAGTAAATAAAGGCACTAGCTCCTTTCTGATGAAAGATCAACACTTTAAAGTTAGGTTTCACGTTCAGCTTACAGAAATAGCTGGTCATTGTCAATGTTGACTTTATGATAGTGTTTATAATAAAATTAAATAAATATTAATGAATGAAAACCATTATATTATTTGCTTGCTTCAGTAACTCACTTTGGTTATTCTAATGTAATTTAGTAAGTATATGTAATTTAATAATTGACAATTTAAGAAAGATGGAGAGAGAGAGAAAATGTGTAGAAATAATAAAAAACATATAAAGAGAAACTGATTCACATATGTCAGAAGAGCTTGAGAGTGAGGCTATGTTAATATTTTCCACTGCTCGCTAGAAACGGTCGGACGAATTTGAAAAGCCAACTCCAGCACTACAGACTTGGGCGACTGACTTCACACCACCTCAGTGTTTCATTACGTCACCTCGTTATTTTGCTTCAATCCTCCATCGTACATAAAAGTTATTAAAACGTAAACGTAATACTTTTAATTTAAAATATCGTAGAAAGCCGACTCTTG
This sequence comes from Heliconius melpomene melpomene, assembly GCA_000313835.2. NCBI lineage: Eukaryota > Metazoa > Arthropoda > Insecta > Lepidoptera > Nymphalidae > Heliconius > Heliconius melpomene. The sequence continues at coordinate 27,487 of HE671286.1, read as the reverse complement.
TAATTATCCATGATTTATGTTTAATACGTATGTTTTAAATAAAATTAATTAAAATGTTTTACTTTGTCAATGGTATTTCTTTTACATTATGCTAAGAATTAGGAGTGAAGGTAGAGACGACCTCTAGAAACTATAACTTCTGAAAGATTGTCTACATGAAAACTGATCTGAAATGTCACTTTATTTAACAGGGTTCCTCCCAGGATAACTATCTTGTATAGGTGCTATATGCGGGATACACCATGAAGCCCGTAAAAAAAATACAATATCATTTTTATATAATTTAAAAATATACAATACAAATTGTTCTATTGTATATTTTTCAATTACGATTTAATGTAATGTATCACAATTATGCCAGCCAAATATCACGTACACTTCTACGTAGGTACACACTACAGGCTAGGAAGTTAGTACTTCGCTCTGTGTTCTTCAATTTCCGCTTGTCCTAGAACTCTGAATGTTTCACGACCGTACCAAGGACCCTAATAAGGACCTGAAACGGAACCTTTTTGGTATTCTAGTTAAAAACGCTGTTTAATATTTATTTTGTTGTTTACATAAAGGTTTAGATGTTAAAAGACGAGGGGAGGATTTATTCACCTAAATGTAATTAATAACAGTGTTCATTTATACATACTTTATTCTAGGTGCAATATCTTCAAGTAAATAATCAAATAAAAAAAGAGCATTCCAATAATCAGAATATACTTTTATTAAATTAGTGAATCAATTATACATTTTTAAATATAAATTATTATAAAAAAAATACATTTAAAAATATAAAAAAACCACTCTTCCGAGGGCGGGACAAGGGTCCAAGCCATCGGTGGCTAGGACCCTTAATAATAATATAATATAATATAATATATATTTTCCAATAATTATTATTAAATTGATGTTATGATATTAAATTGTCTAAAAATGCGTCAATCTGTAATTTCGATTCGCGGCGGGAAAGCGCGGGGTTGAGTTCCGCCAATCTACTCCCATTGCCTTCAGAATTCGACGTAAACAGTGTCGGGATACAGTGCAGAGTTGAAAAAGATTAATTTTAATGATTATTAAATTCCTGTAAAAAAATCTATCTAACAATGCAGTCCAAATTATATAGTTATGGACTGAGCAGCATCAGTAAATAGTTCAAGTCGTGAAATAAAAACGGCAGATGTAAAGTCTTAACGAGGACATAGTAGTCGTAAATCACGGGAAATTCTTTCTTATTGAATTTCCTTTTGTCGACGGCAGTTTAAGCTTACTTTTTGTACTGAGACTCGGTAGTGGACTTGTATAATTCGTCAAAATATTGTACATTGCATTGCTTATGAAGAACAAAACATAATTGTTTATAATATAATAAAAATTAAAATGGTGTATTTTAATACAATTTTTTTTTTAACTCTATTATAGTTGAGCTCAAGAGCTAAAATATCACACAATTTAGTTGCTAACAAAAAAACAGTAGAATTAACAAACAAAAATTATACATTACCAAAAGAATTGTTTACTCTCTCCCATGGTTATACTACTCTATAGTACATCTCGTGGACTTACTATTAATGAATTGGACATAGAAAATTTACAGTACAAAAAAGGAAAACAAAACAAAATTTACGCAGAAATAATGATAAAAAAATATTAAAAACTGAATAATTAAATTTGTGAACTTTTAATATGTTATATTATACTTTCAGTTAACCTACAATCAAAGAATTGATACGGAACCTAGGTATCCGACTCTGACTCGCACTTGATTTTTTTTTTAAATATGCCATAAAGAAATCAGCATGGTCCAATAGGAAAATGAATAAAAAAATAGGACTATCTTAGTACAAAGTTAGAATATACTCGAACACAAGGGAATGGCCTAGGAACGGTTCGGCAACGTCAATATTGAACCAGCGCTGGTCCTGTTTGTGAGAGGAATAAATTGCGACCAGAAATTGTTCGCGTCGGGCGAATAATTTTCTTAACTGTCTTTTTCTTTGAAAACGATGCGTTGCTTACTTTTTGTGATCTTTGTATGACAAAAAGATTTAGCTTGAACATAACAGATTGAGAGATTTGTAAAAAGAATTTATTTAAATTATATTCAGTTGAATATATAAACATAATCTAGGAGACCAGTCGTGGTGCCAGTATTTGGCGTTGACTTCTACCATTTAACCCGAAATGCCTCCAAGATTCAGCGGAAAGCGAAATAGCTACCCTGCTATTTGCGGGATAGTATTTCGCGGGAAACACTATCCCGCAAATAGCAATAGCAATAGCGCGGGAAATTTTCAAGACTTGATTGACAAATAAAAATGTACTTAATAATTACTTGTATTTAGAGAAACAGACCAGTGAGATATTATTTAAATTAATATAATTTGGTGGAAGTTGTTAAAGATACGAGTATATTACATTTAACTGACCGCTAGTTTTAGCATTAATTTATAGTACAGATTTAGTAATAAATATTTTATGTAATCCTCACATACATCTTCTAATTGTAAATTTGTCTAGACGAAGTTTTTAATCTAAGAGTGGATGAAAAATGTTAGACCATCATTTAGAAAAACCAATCGAGCTCGCTTCCAATTAATTTATCTTCAGAAACCGCAATTCACTACAATCTGCCAAGAGGGAATACTTCAGATAAGAGAAGATAGCTCATTGTATACCCATTCTACATATATATATATATACCTACATATATTATATATACCTTATTGGATATATATTTAATATTTATAGTAAAATATGTACCAACTTACCAAGATTGTGGGTTCGATTCGAGTCCGCCACTCGACACGCAAGGCTTTGAGAATTCGGCGGCAAGTGGGGAGCGGAGTATTAACACTTCTCTCTCTCTCTGCTTATTCCGTTACATACGGGATAGAGCGTAAGCTGAAAAAAAACCTACTATTTTTGCAATTATATAAAAAATATACTTTATTAAAACTATAATCGTTTAAACATCATCTACGTTTTTATACGTATATTGTCGTATGTAAATAGTCGTAAAAACACAAATGTTCCTAGCGATATCCTATCATTGCATTCGTAGTATCGTAAAGGCAGAGTAGACTGGGGTGCAAGCAACCCCAGGTTTTAGGGACATACAAAATTATTTTGAAATTTAATATTTTTTTACAATATCGAAATTGTAGGGATACACCGTGAATGAACGAAGATTAAATAATTATTTTCATTTCCTCGTTATGATTATAAGACAAAGCGCAGCATTAAATCCCACCAGTTAACAAGCTAGGTATCGGAAATTGGGAGAAAAGTGGAAAACAGAGTGGCTTAACACTTAAGTTCTTTTAGCCTACCATACTATATGCGGGATAAAGCGTGAAAGTATAAAAAAATTACAATTCCATTGCATATTGTACATGATATAAATAATTACATAGGTTGCTAAAATTTTATCACTATAATATTTCTGGCTGTCTAGACGAAGCCTCTCGTTGTTTTATTGTCCAGTCTGAAGATTGAAAGATCTTGATATGTTAATAATATACATAAAGGAGCAATAACTTTTCTTGTAAACTCTGAAATTTTAGAATTTGAAGCCAAAAGGTAAAGGCGCTTAAAATTCATTCATTCGCTCAAAAACACAATTTTTCATAAGCAAACTTTGGTTATAATGACAGTCAATCTTGCTTGTTATATTTTACTTAATCCTAATAGTAAATAATGATATTTTAAGATTAATTAATTATTATTAATTAATATCACAAATATGAAACTTTGTGAGGATGGATGTTTTTTTCACTTTCATAAAACAATAAGTATATACGAAACAAACCACGTTAAAAAAAATATCTTATTAATTTAATTTTAATATAATAATTTTAAAAAATAAACAGAAATACCTACTATACTAGTATATAGGTACATACGCCACCCCCACATTTTATGTTGAAATTGCCCGTGTCGGCGACGATTGTGTCATTGCTTCCACAACACAAAGCTTTATGGTTACTACCTAGTATTACTTTGAAAGCAGACAGTATAATGATGCAGATATTGTAAGGATATTATATAAATTTTAACACAAACTTATTAAAAGCCACTTTTTACATTTTTGAAGTGTTATTTCACACTTAGAAAAGAAAAATACTTTTTAGAAAACATATAGGGTAAAACCCGGATAGTTGCCTCGGACGGATACATGCCTCAGTTTCAAATGCTCTATGTTAGACGTGTTGTCAGTGTTTCTTTTTGATCATAATAAGAAGCGTCCCCCGCGTAGGACTCGGTGCCGCATCAGCTGTCAAAGTAGGTGCACGAGTTTTGTCCGTGTGAGTAAAAATCTTCCGCGACGATACTTTGACGAGCGTCAGAATTATATTGGCAAGTAATCTCCGTTAAATATAATTATAACTAATTGCGGTTTCAGTAAAATAATTATTTCTTTGATTGCATTAGAGTTTAAATTGCACTGTAATAAACGTTTTGTTGTTAAATATGTTTTATTTATTTTGTAAATAAAAAGGGCAAGTATCCGTATCAAAAAGGATAGTTGCCTTACTGTCTTTTGCGGATTGTTGCCCTGGGGCAACTATCCGTAACTACACATTTTAACGAGCAAACAGGTTTTTTTCTTAGTTATTTTTTTCATTTGGTTTTACTTTTTCTTGGTGATATTTTTATTGGGCTTTACTATAGTTTATCTTAAATAAAATAAATTCTCAACAGCAAAATGCCTCGCAAGTATAAATGAAAGCCAGGCGTGGTGCCGCGCCACATCAGCTGGACAGAAGATAGCTTAGCACTTGCGTTCGAAGATCTTAATAAAAAACAAAAAAGTATCAACGAAATATCCCGGATTTATGGCATAAAGTTAATTCTTATTTTTTTTGTTGTTCTACCTTTAAAATAAATAGTAATATTTTATTTTTATTTTTATACTTAATTACCATTTTGGAGTCTATTTTGTTGTAATTTTATAATTATATTGACTTTGATTAAAACTTAATGAAAGATTGTGTTCAATAACAAAAAGTGATTACTTAAATTAATATAAGTTCGTTTTTATTTGAAAAAAAATAGACAGGCAAGTATCCCACGAACCATTTTCAACGTTAGGCTAGTATCCGCCATAGTAGGCAACTATCCCCTTTTTTAGGGGCCACATAAAACAGACTGTACTCAAAATTAATAATATTTATATTTGAAAAAATTGGCTAAGTTAGAAGATTAATATACTATGTTTAAGAACACACATTCAATAGGTAATGTAGTGGTATACATTTCTAACAAAAGAGCTTTTTCAAAAAGTGTGGCAACTATCCGGGTTTTACCCATATAAAGGTTCCAAAGAGGCGCAGGTTCAAATCCCGCTTCGTATTTATTAATGGACGTTAAAAAATTATAATTAATATATTTACTACTTATAATAAGCTAAAATATTGCCGTCTGCAATTGTATCCAACACGTAGTGGGGTAGGCAGAGACCACCTCGGAACCGAATGTTTATACACCCCGAAAGTGGCTTAATGAGGACATTAAGCCACTTTCGGGCCTTGATCCGTAACTGGATGTTATTGAATAAAATATTAAGAATAGTTTTGGGCTGTTGATAGTTATCAATATTTTTCTAACTATTTTAGTCGAAGAACGTTAAATGAAAAGAATAAAGAAAAGGGACAATTTGTTGATTATTTAAAGTTACAATATTATAAAGAAGATGTTTGCCTTTGTCTGGTTCCTCTTTAGATAAGGCTTGAATTGCCTTCGTGGTAACTTTTAATTAAATATCACACTCTCGACTATGGAAATTTGTTAAACGCTTCACGATAACGCTGTCTAACTTTAACACTTTCGAAACTACTATAGAAACTCCATATTAGTTTGGGAATACGAATACAAACAAATTAATAATTTGAAACTATTTACGATTTTATAAGTATGTTTAAATCATTTTTGTTATATAATTGTTAAAATACTGTAGGCTGGTTATTGTATTTTTTCTGTAAACAATCTCGAGATAAATGCTCTTAAGAGACGGACAAACGGACAACAAAGTGATCAAAGGTTCCAATTTTTACTTTTGAGGTACGGAACCCTAAAAACGTCTTAGTATTCTACGGCGTGGTGTTACAAGTCTCAAACACTACATACGTTTCCCTTTATACGTGTCTCTTATGAAGCGTAATGGGTAAAAAATAATTTATTATAACTGCGCATACTAAAACATCTAAAATTTCATGTTATTAAAGAAAACTTAATAATAACAATTAAATTTTGTTTTTCTTCAAAACATTATAAGAGATGAAGCTATTAAAAACCTCTTTACGATAACTTTGACCAAATCACCGTCCCGCCCATCAACGATTGAGTTTTTGTGGCTTTTCCAACGATCTCTGTTATCTAGGTCGACTATAAGAGTGTGTGTTGAAATCCCTCTCAGATGACTCGTCTAAAGTTAAAACAGGGTCAACCGCTTCAATAAAATAAGAGAAATATTTCATTATGAAAAATCTATTTCAAAATACACGCTGGGAAATATTAACTTTGCAATATAAAACCTAAGTCTAACTTTGACTTTTAAACATGAAGCTTTTATTAATATAATATAAATGTTGATTATTCATAAATTTTTTTGAACTCAAAGATTTTATATTTCCCAAAGCAATATTTATTGAAATTAATATTATTCTTAAAGGTATTTTCCCTTCTAGATTTCTTAATTGATGGCGACTCTTTGATATGAAAAAAATATTACCGTTTTATATTTTTTGTGATAAAATATATATTTAATTTACAGAATATATAGGTCATATGAGCAATTGATTTTGCCTTATAATGATAAAGGCAAAGCAAATCAGCTTCACGCTTCCCTGCATAGAAGGGAGAGGGTGCCAAGTGTCAAGATACTCCCTTTTCCATCGAGTGGAACTGAACGCCGCGATTTGTTGAATTAAGAAGGGGAAATTATTATAATTAAAATAAAATCATCAGCTTGCGCTGTTGGGTTCTGCCACTCAACACGCAATGCCTCTAGAACTCGGCGGAAAGTGGGGAACAGAGTGTATAACACGAGGTTCCCTCTACCCTGCTGTGTGCGGGATACAGTGGGCCATGAAAGCTTAAACTTTGAAACTTTGGAGATCAGTGATAATTGAAATAACTACCTATTACTGTAAAAATAATATTTAAACATAAACTGAAGCTCGAATAAAATCAAAAAAATACTTCCGCCAAATAATGTATAATAAATTAAAGCTGTTTGTTTTTAAACTTGTTTAAGAACATGTTGTTCTGTGAAACAAGAAATAAATTCTTTGAATACACTGAAAATGTAGTGTTTGAATTGAAACGAAAAACTATCTAGAGTTCTTTAGTAGTTTATCTTCGATAGAGTTAAGTTAAAAGAATGAACTTGCTGACGCATTCTTTCGCTTCGTTCGCAAATATCAATCGTTTGTGCTTTGGTTAACTATAGTTCTTGACGATGAAGAAATGTATGTACTTACTTTTATTTATATTTTAAATTGCAAAGAAAAATATTTTTACAAAACATATAAAAATGTGTATGTAGCAGGATTTGAACCCACTCCTCTTGGAAACCGTCCAAGCGCTCTAACCAACTAAGCCATACGTTCTCATCGGGCTACGTCGAAATTCTTATGAAACTGCTGAGCATAGAAATGAATTGTTATGTAGATAGCCCCTAGTCATTTCCCTATGGACAACACTAATATAGATTTTTCAAAATTCCTATGGGGATGGAAAAATGGAATTTATCTCAACGAAGTTGTGGTGTGAGCTGAAGTAGGTCGCTTGAAATATTTAGTGCTAAAATTATGATATATATTTTTAACTGTATTTTAAAGGAGTTATACAATTATAAAGATATGGACATTCACAACTATTATTTAGTTATAATTTTTTATTAACAATATTAATTTAGTCTTTTTTCAATATTAATTAAGTCTTTTGGTATCCCGCACACAGCAGGGTAGGGAGCCTAGTGTTAAGACACTCCATTATTCATTTTTCGCCGATTTGTGAAGGCATTGCGTGTTAAGTGACGGAACTTAACGCCGCGTTTTGTCTAGATAAGAAATGAAAATATACATTTACTTAAAAAAATATTTCATTACCTCGAGTGGGCATCGAACCCACAACCAGTCGCGTCTACAGTCACATACGCCAAGCCCTGCGCCACGACTAGCCTCTATAATATTAAATAATAATCATTATTATTATTATTATATTATATACGATATTCAACCGACGCGCACCGGCTCAAACAAGGTTTCTTACCAACAAGTACTCGTATAACTTAGTAACTTGCGCAAGTGAACTAGAAACTTCGTAGCACGGTAGACAAAGTGTAATAAAAGCTTTTTATATATTTAAGCACTTTGAATTGCACTTTCTTAACAAATTTTTCTTGTTTAATTTCTTAGGGTACCTCTACCTATAATAAAAATCCTTTACAATATCAAAAAAAAACAGCTTCACGTTATATCCCGCATATAGCAAGGTAGGCTATGGGAACCTTGTGCTAAAACCTAGTGCTCTTGGTGCCAGGGCAATATGATTAAAATAATGATAAACCTCAAGTGGAGATCGAAGCCACAACCGTCGCGTTACAGTTACGCGCCTGTGCCAATGCGCTACGAAGGTCTCAATATTATATCTATATATTTTCTTAATAATATTATACAGTCACATTTTGAATTGGTTACAAAGTTCAAATATGAAAATGAAATTAACAGAAAATTTAAAGCTTTCGTATATTCTATTATTTCTATACAATTACGAACATTCATTAATATTTTTTCTAAAATGAAGCACAAGTCTTGTTGATTCACTTGACCTAGTTTGGTTGAATAACCTAAACGGTATGCAGTGGAGAGTAACTATTAATTAATACAATTGTAATTCACATAATTAACAAATTCATGAAATAACCTTACAATCTAATATACATGATTAGTTAATAATTTTAGTTAATCCGGAAGTTCTTATAATTGTCTGAGAATATGATAAATAAATCAGCTTCACGCTTTATCCCGTATATGGCTGGATAGGCAGCGGGAAGCTGTTAAGACACTCTGTTCCCCACTTTCCGCCGAATTTTTTGAGTCATTGCGGTGTTGAGTCTAGTATTAGGTTACACCTCATTGGCACACGGCTTTTGTCTAGTTGCCAGAGCGAAGAAATTAAAATATTAATAAATAATATTTCGTTCTCCTGAGTGGGGATCGAACCCACGACCGTTACGTTACAGTCACACTCTAGTGGCGCAGAGTCCCACGACGATCTTTCATCCGAATATAATAGAATATTTTGAAGCAAAATTTAAATTTTACATTAAACCTTATTTAAAATTAATGTAGCTAATCTTAGAATAATCGGTTTACTTTGCTTTCAAATTATAGCTTGCTTCATTAACGATAATTCAATAAGGAAATAAAATATAAAATACATTTACAAAATATTTTTTTTATGAGGATAATGGAGGCTATCTTCAATATTCGCAGACCCAAAAGCACTGAAGTCCGAATAATTGTATTGAATTGTTTATTTCTTAAGAAATTTTAAGTTATTTCAAGATGTTTAAAGTAAAAACATTACCATACTTAACTTTGTGTGTCGATTCAAATATCAAACTTAGAATATTCGTATATACGTACTTGTAATACATTTGCTGAGAACATTTAAACGTCCATCAAGGCTTACCTATATATATATATATATACTAGCGGCCCGCCCGCGGCTTCGCCTGCGTGAACTACGTTATTATTAATTTCTGTCTCCATGAGTATCTACGTCCTATAAGTGACGCCCATGCAAAATTTGAGACTCCTAACATTTGTAGTAACGAAGTTTCATACAAACTTTCAACCCCAAAAACAACCCCTTAGAAGTCGAATATTGCAAATTCCCATCTTAGCGAGCACCTACGTTCTATAAATAACTCCTATGCAAAATTTCAGATTCCTAGCACATGTGGTTTCTGAGATTTCGTGATGAGTGAGTGACCTTTCGATTTTATATATATATAGATATAAGTCTCTCTCTCTCTCTCTCTATATATATATATATATATATATATATATATATATATATATATATATAAAAAAAACTGATTGCTATCTGTACATAGAAAGTATAATTATGAGAAAATCTATCCTTGGGGACATTTATCAATATAATGAATCTTAAATTGTAGTCTGTTTATCTGTACTTTTGTGCACGCTGACATCAGAAACAGCTTAACCAATTTAAATGCATTTTTTAAATTTTTATTTTGTTTTATTAAAATCGGTCCATAAATAAACACTCTAAAAAAATGTAATATTAAGATGTTAAGTAATCAAAATTGTTTTCCAGATTTTCGGGTGCAGTTGAAGCTAGAGCAATGAAGAGCACTGAGAAAATGTACTTGTTACGTCCTGAAACATTCGAGAGTTATTTCATAATGTGGCGTCTCACTAAAGAACAAAAATATCGCGATTGGGGATGGGAAGCAGTACAGGTATTTAAATTATACTTAATATATTTTAGGACTCCTAAATCTCATAGTATGATCCATGATTTATTATCTCATTATGAAATAATTGTGTATGTGACATCACACATATATATATATATTAACAAAAATTATCTAAACTCAGGCACTAGAAAAACATTGTCGCGTGGAAGGCGGTTACACGGGACTAATCAACGTATACCATTCCTCACCACAAGGTGACGATGTACAACAGAGCTTCTACCTTGCTGAAACACTTAAGGTTAGTAGATTTTTTTGATAATTATATTTTTTTTTTAATTCACGCTGTGTCTCATATATATTGTCTTCATCTACTGTCCATATAGTTCGCGAGGCGAACACGAGTTTTGCATTTGTGTAAGTGATTATAAATCGAATATAGAGTAGAGTCAGAAAAAAAATTAAAATAAAGTTTATTATTGCACTGCATCTACATAATTTATATAATTTTACCTCACGGACTGTAAATTGGATTACAGTTTTTGAAAAATTTAAGAGCCCAAGCCAAGTTTCATGACGAAATAAAAAAAAATGTCTTATTTTATTAAACCTTTAAAGTTATTGATCACTTACATATAAAAAAATATTATATTTTTTATGTTACAGTACTTATATCTACTGTTCTCTGACGATTCGGTCCTGTCTCTCGACGAGTGGGTCTTCAACACTGAAGCTCATCCATTCCCCATTAAGAACAAAAACCCCCTATATCGGCTTGCGGAGAAATTCAACGAAAACGGCGATAATCAGGTTTAATTATGACTTATATATGTATTATTTAGTAAAAAAAAAAACAAAATTTAATTATTTAATTTACATATAAATTAATTTGAATTGTTTATTATTATCATATTTGTTGATTATTATTATATGAAATTAGGATCTTGATGGCAAAAACCTTTCTTCTTTCGTACATAAAAAGCCACTTGCCTACATAATTATATTCGATATTGTTGGCGAATATTTATTATTTTGAACATTTTTCATGTCTTTCCACATTAGCATAGAAAAATATTTTAGGAAAACGTATAAAGATACGAATGTACTGGGACGGCTTCCAAAAGGCGCGGCTTCGATTTTTTATATTTTAATTTCATTTAATATTTTTATGCGTTTCCTAAAAATATAAGCACTCATTATACTTAATATTAAAACTCTTAAAGTTATCACAAGTTTTTATTTGTTTTATATTGGGTTATGGTGACATTTTTTGTCCCAACTATCTTTTATATAAAGCACCCAGTTACTGTCTTGCCTTGTAATTTTGAGATTCAACAGAAAAAAATACTTTTTTTTTGTTGAAATTATTGAAAAAATAATGCATTTACATTAGCTTAGTAGTAATAATATTATTTAGTGTAAATTATATTTATTTATTAGCATCGTATTCCTGTTTATACTAATTGTACATTTGTTTATTACTCTTGATATATTTTTATATATCACACAATTATGTTTCTGTATATTTCTTGTAAATCAGAAATCCACTTCTTTACTTTTTATTCAATTTTCCATATAATATTTTTCGAAAGTTTTTTTTATTCTTCTGCTTAATGTGGTTTTTACTTGGTTGATTGCAAACTACTACAAACCTATTGGTCATTATTTAAAATAATAGCATTGAATACAAGAGTTATATTTGTCAATTACATTCAACCGTTAAAATATTTTGTAATAGGTATATTTTTTTGAAATTTTAAAATAAAAAGAAGGAATAACCATAAGAATTTTATATATTTTAAAATAGATAGTTTTTCTTTATGTAGAGTAATTTGAACACGTTTAATTTTAAATGTACAATTCATTATATTTATAGCAAATGAGCTTGCAAATAAAAGCATATCGCAAATTAAAACGTACATGTTACAAATATTTAATAAAATAGGAGAAAATTAGTAAACGAATAGTAAAATTATTACTTTAGACGAAATTTAGATGATTTTTAAAACGGGAACTTATCTACATTTATAGTTTACTAGCGGCCCGCCTGCGGCTTTGGCCGCTTGAACTAAAAAATAAAAAAATGATGAAAAAAAAAACTAAAAAATTAAAATGTAAGGGTGGACAACCCTTATCACTAAAGAGTATGAATAGATGTTGGCCGATTCTCAGACCTACTCAATATGCTCACAAATTTTCATGAGAATCGGTCAAGCCGTTTCGGAGGAGTACGGGAACGAACATTGTGACACGAGAATTTTATATGTAAGATTTAATATGTGTCATTTATATATTTCAATATCCCCTTGTCGCCGGCATATTTTATTATCACAGTCGATGCTTGCCTCACTCTAGCTTATAGAAGGACCACTGGAAGTTGACTCTTCATTTGCATCTTTACAGTCGTATTGTTCTGCTTCTGCATCTTCTTCTTTTGGTTCGAATCCCGACCCGCCGGCAACGAGTAAACCCCGCAACATTGGTGACTCGTGCAGCGCCATGAGAGGCGTCTACTGTTGACACACGTTCTCACTAACATACGACTTGCGGTTTACGGGCCAATGTTGCGGAATAGTAGAATATAACAGTATATAGAATGTACACTCAGAATGCAGATAAATGCCACGTCCGCGCTCGCTGGCGAACAAGGAACATATTTTTCTCGCTCGTTGTGGTCGGTTAGTGACGCCAGATTGAGCTGAGTCACTATCACTGCTCATCGTGATATAGTCGTTGGCATGTAAATCGAGGTCGCCAATGTAGTTTTGAAGGAGATTAATAAAAAGTCTACTCACGGTTAACACCGAGTATATTCAGCACCACTTTAAAGTACATACAGGTTGAACACAAATGATAAATCACGACACAGCTTGTACAAAAGTCAACCACAAACATATATATAAAAAAGAACACAATAATTACAATAATATTAACAAATAACTGAGAAAACAACGGAACGTGTATAATGCGCATCGAGTGACAAGCATCGACTGATAATAAAATATATCGTTCCTCTCAAATATTTTAGCACAAGTCCTGTAACAGTTAAACGATGATTTCACGCGCTTAGATGCTCTCAGGAGTCCGTTCACTTCATCGCCGTCGAGAGTTAGGAGACACGCTCGCAGTAGCTTCTGCATATATAAGCTTTTAGCATGGGCCTCCTCTTCAGTGTACAGGCCATAATTTAGGTTTTTTTGTGATGGCCTCGATCGACTGGACAAAAGTACAGTTTTTGTGTTATAAATAACGTTTGTGACATAAATCAAAGGTTTTTTGCAAGGCCTCTTGTGCTTGTTGTTTTTGTATCGGCTCGCGATTCAAAAGGGCTGGGATAGATGCGAAAATTGTCGCACCATGTGCATGATACAGCGATACATGTTTCTACGGTGTCATAATACCAGCCGCTTCTGTAAGGTTATTGTTGAAAAATCTTATAATGGCCTGTTGGCACTCTCCTAAAGCCTCACTCAAGCTTATAGAGCTGTTGGTTCAAATCCCGACCCCCCGGCAATGGGCGAACCCCGCAACATTGATGACTCGTGAAGCGCCATGGGAAGCGCCTATTTTTCTCGCTCGTTGTGATCGGTTAGTGACGCCAGATTGAGCCGAGTCACTATCTTTGCTCATCGTGATATAGTCGTTGGCGTGTAAATCGTGGCGAGATGAATAAAATGTCTACTCACGGTTAACACTGAGTATATTCAACACCTCTTTAAAGTACATACAGTTTGAACACAAATCATAAACCACGAAAAGGTTTATACAAAAGTCAACCACAAACATATTATATGTTTGAGAAGAGGGTGGTTGAGACCGGAATAGCTCAGCCAGTTGAGACTTACAGTTACCCTCGAGAGGCCTAACTTAGGCGACCAGCGACCGAGGTGAGTGCTCAGGAATCGGAATCGGAGGGAGAGAGGGGGATAATATCATTCTCTCGTCTGGAGGTCGGGTGTGGAGTGGCGCGATGCTACGAAGATGCAGATGGTCCGATGCATCGGCACGGCGGAATGCGTTGGACGCGAACCGGCTGATGTGAGCCTCCAGGCTTTCCATTTTAAGGTCTCTGTGGAGTGTCGAATTTCGAACGTAATATGGTGCGTGGATCACTCGCCGTAAGGCGAGGTTCTGGACCACCTGCAAGATTCTTCGCTGATTCTCGCTGATGAGGGCGTACCACACCGGGCTAGCGTATGTCAGAGCGTACAACGTCCGTGCGGTTGCTTTTATGATTTTTGATTGTTAGCAATCGGTGTCACGTCAGAGTGACAGGCAACGCCATTTGATTATGACAACTGTCAACTATTAAGAATCGATTTCGCCGATATATCAGACAACACGAAAATTACAATAATATTAACAAATAACTGAGAAAACAATGGAACGTATATAAAGCGCATCGAGCGTCAAGCATCGATTATGATAATAAAATATGCTGTCGACAGGGGGTAGGCGTAAATGTTTAGACACCTTACCGGTTCGGTCGACGGCAGCGAGCGGTTTCATATAAATAAAATAATTACGATACGTAATATAAAATATATAAATTCAATTAAATGTATGAATGTATAAGTGATAAATAAATAAATTAGTATATTGAAATATATAAATGACTCATATTAAATAAACTATAAATGCAAATAATAGTTCCCTACAGTTTTAGCTTATTGTAACCTGTATATTTTTAAAATTTCCATACAAATGTAAGTTTTGAATATATATTTTTTTTGATTCTTGTTAAGTCAGTAAAATAAATAAAAAAAATATTATATATTTATTGTACTTGATAATTTAGTGTTGTCAAATTTACTATATTTATATACATTATATGTATATACTAAGTTTTACTATTACACTAAAGTATGCTGATTATTGTTTAATAGTATATTTCATAAAAAATCTATAAATTTATCATTAAATTTAATTATATTTCACTGTATTTGAAATAAGATCTTTGGAATATAATCTTAAAACTATAACAAAATATTTCACGTGAACTGTAATATTCGTACAATGTATTTGACTAGTTTGTGTATAATTAATTAAATATATCAACCAAAAAATGTTATATTAGAATGATTAATGGATCTCTTTGCATAATAATGTATTTATTACATTATTTTAATATAATTAAATTTTATTTAAAAAATATATTTTACTTTTTTAATAAAACTCCCTATAAATCGGCCTAATAAAAAACAATAACTTAAATAAATACATATGTACATCAACATATTTTACTGTCCTACCTCTGTGTTTTCTTTATTTTATATAAAATAATTAAAAGTCGATTTTTGTTTACTTTTCTCAGGCGGTCAAAAGCTGAACGGTGGGCGTCGTAGTATCTTAGTAAGCTAGTAGACAACTTTTACGCAGTGATTGTAGCGAATTCATATTCTTCTGAAACTAGAGATTAGTTCAATTAGGGGCCATCCATAAATTACATCACACGGTAGGAAAAAAGGATATCTTTAATTCCGTGACATCACACTTCAAAACATGATATCATTTTAAAACTGTTATTTTAATTAAATATTTTTTAAGTTTATATTTAACAAGCATGTGACGTCACAGGTACTACAAGGACAGGTAATATAATTATGAAAATCGTGTGACGTAATTTATTAATGACAATTTATAATATAGAATAGAGGCGATATGGTTAGAGTTGGCAAGATTGAACGCTATTTATTGTGATGATTCCCTTCTAAACCAATAATATAATATATATGTATGATCTGTACATATGTTACACTGCCAGTGAAAATGTTCGATCTTATCGACTCCAACGTTCAGTCTCTATGTATAATTAATTTGTGTACATTATGTATATAATAGTCATAGATAATAATAATAGCTTTAGGTATTTTGTGTGTAAACGTTACTTTTAACCACGAATTTGAGAGTAATTGTTGATATATTTAATAAATATTTCTGTTTCTTTACACTTTTTTTTTTATAAACTTTTATCATTTTGTCGCGCTACAATAAATCAGATATTTTCTTTTTCTTACCTTCCTATAGTGTTCCTAGTAGGCAGAGATTAATACTATTTTTTCGTCTATATTTCTTAATAACTTGTGTTATAATTTAAATTGTTTAATAATTTCTATCGTCTTTACTATATTGATTATTGTTAAATCGCAAAGATCTCAAGCGTCTACTTTTAATAATGTTTGATATCCTTAAAAAATACATAAATATATGTATAGAGCTACGAGATTGTTCATTCGATGAAATAAGACAAACTTTTTTAATATTGATTTCATGATTTTTAGGACAATTATGTTAGGCATTCTTTGAAATAATTCTCGAGAAATATTGACTTTTCGAACATTGAAATGCTATTCATTATTTCATTGTCTGAACCATTCTAGAAAAATATTTTTTCATTTACTAATAATACATTTATATATTTATGTTGTAACACAATAAATACTTAACTTAAGCATTTACGTAAGTGTAACATCGCATAATCTAGTTTAATGTGTCAACTGAAGTAATTTTGATTATTTCAAAAGAATAATAATATTACCATCACTATTAATTGTTTATTTAATTTAATTCTTTTTTTTTAAACTCAAGTAATTAATGTAACTAACTTAAGTTACTGTACAATTATTAAATGTAAAGTAATTGTTTATATTTAATATATTTTAATACATTCAAAACATTTCAATCTTCGGCAATATATAACTTTGGCTATAATTAATGAAATTTAATCAATTAAAAAATAATCCCCTATTATCTTACATATATAATTAATTTATGTAATTACACTTGTTTTTAACAATTTAAACGTAAAATTGATTAATAAATGTTAATCTGTCAACATATAAGTATCTAATAAATCTTATAGCAAGGTTTTGCTCAACCTGTACTTTGAATCGTTATTCAATTTTGATTGAATATTATTAAAAGGTTAAGCGTAATACATATAATTAAAATGCTGTTAATAGTTTATTTTTTTATTTGGCTTTGTCAAAACCGCAAAAGTAATTATAATAATGTTATATTATTTACAAATGTTACATATGTATTTTTTTCTATTTTTACACACTTTTAATTGCTTACTTCGATACAATTTATATATAAATGAAATATATTCACGCCTAACCATTTATTAATATTCAGAGCTTGTTGATATGTAATAATATAAAAAGTTGTAGTGTTTATTAAAATATTATGTAATGTAAATTTCAGTTATTAATAAAATCATGTTTACATATAATCTTTTTGTTTTATTTTGTTATTTACGTCGTGTAAACGCAAGGGTTATAGGTTCGATTCCCAGTCGAGGGAATGAAATATTTAATATTTTCAATTCCTCGTTAGCGAGGCAAAACGTAGCGTCGAGTTCCGCCACTTAACACGCAATGCCTCCAGAATTCGGCGGAAAGTAAGAAATCGAAGTGTTTTAAAGGGAACGGAGTATCTTAAGACTAGGTTCCCAGATTCGAACGAGACCATCTTCGTAGCAAAATGTACGATATGACTGTAAATGTGATTGTTTTGGGTTCGATCACCACTAAGGGGATGATATTTGTTTTGACCCTACTTAACTATATCTATATACTCGCGAAATATCTTTGTTTACGCCAACTACTTTTTAAAAAAGTTCACATTATATTATCAATTCCATTTTCGACTGGATGAACAACAAATTTTTACAAACTTTTAATATAAATACTAGTGCGAAAGAAACGCTTTGAGACTACATTCATCATTCGCTCTGCGAGAGATTGAAACTCATTGTTGACGTCTGTATTTCCTATGGCATGCAATGTGGGGGTCTTCAAAAACAGAGCGAATAGGTACTTACTATAGGCAAGTGTGCACCACCATCCACCTCATTAAGGACCATCAGGCTTGATGTGGTCAAACGCAAGTCTATTTCAATATAAAAAAGAAAAAAACGCCGCAACCGAGGAAATAAAAATATTAAATATTTCATTTCGCCGAGTGGGAATCGAACCTTCGACATTGTGCCGCTGCGCCACGACGGCCACAAGCAGAGTGAGAAGTACATATAGATAATATAATCAACTAAATAGCGATCTAGTAACTCAAGTGAATGTGTATTATATTCATTTTATTTTCGCGGTTTCATTAGAGTATATTTTAGGATGTCGAAGGTACGTAACTCGTAACGTAAATGTCATGACACGATTGCCGCCTAACATTTGCCGCCCGATTCCCGAAACGTCCAATTAGGCGAATGGCTTTGTTTGTTAAATCGTCCAGCTAAAGTTACTGCCTCGTTATATTGAGACCGTACACTTTTGTAAATGTTTTTGTACTAGGTCATCTTCATGGGACGGCGCTCTGTAAAATTCGATCATTGGCTAATTACATACCTAATTATAGCAGTTAATACCTATATTATTATATAATTATTTTTTAAAAAATCTGACTGAAGCACTACAGAGTTTTGCTTAGCTAGCAAAGTAGCACATAAAGATTATTTAATATACTTATTAAATATCTATCGAAATGAAATATCCAACTCTAAACAGTTAAAATTAGATTTGTATATTTTATTAACAGTTAATTTAGTTATCTCTCTACTCTATTAAATTAAGTGCATAAAAGCACTTTCATCCATAAATCATGTAACCAGATATAACAATTTAATTACACGTCGGAAATCAAATATTGTTTCAATTAACGTGGCCAAGACAATTTTCTTTATGGGTTTGGGACGCTCCCTGTCCCCATTCGCACCACCATCCTGTGGTGGTGGGGTTGTGCCACGCTAAAAGCCAGGTGCCTTGAATCGCTGAAATAGTTGCGCGACTTACAAAGTGACGAACGTGCTTCGGGATTGCTATTTTTCGCTGAAGATAATTTTAGATGTTTCGAATTTTATAATGGCTGCGTCACTATATTTTCTATTGTAAATTCGTTATTGCATAAATATTGCGGAGAATATTTTTCCTTTATTAATTACGGTTTGAAATTTAATATAATTTGAGTGTCGTTGTATTTTCTTAAAACATAACATTATAAATGTATGGCAAAAGGTGACCGAGACAATCAAATTTAAACAGACATACCGCGGTTTTGCTTTAAAATTATAGCACCACAATGAAGTTTACAACTATCATCAGTTTCATGTCTTCGAGTCTTCTGTTCCAAGGTAAGAATATGTTAACATATTATAGGTAATATTGATTGATTTATTAATTGTATTCAATGCATGTATCGTAATCTATTCGCTGGGTATGTTACAAAACCTATAAATTACGAAATGTAAATATCTTTTGACTAATTATAAATAGGCTTTTCTAGTATTTTTTAAATTAGCTTTGCGCTGTATCCCAAACACAGCAAGACACTGTTCCCCATATTTTACTTTTTAGTTCGCATATAAGGGTGGCTAAAAAAACCTACTGTCAAGGGATTCCTTCCTCCACTGTCCAGCTGAATTCCAGTAATTCGATATTAAATGTCTTAACCTAATTTTGCGGAAATCATTTGGTCTCCGAGTGTGGATTGATCCCACGACCATGCGTTGTGTGCTGTCTGCCTTATGTAGGTAGGCCTGTGAATAGGTATGAAAGGTAAATTTTACTATTTTTACTTAGAGAAACAAATCTTCCTCGAGATTTCTCACTGCTTAAGACTAATTGAAGGATCTTTCATAAGGAAATAAAAGTTTTTTTAGAATTAAATATAAGCAATTACCAATTTTATTTATTAAACAAAAAAAACTGAAAACACATTTCGACATTTTGTGCTTCATCATCATCATCGACAGTCATAGGTCGTCCACTGTTGGACATAGGCCTTGCCCAATTCTCGCAACAACATTTGATCTTCAGCTTTATCATTGGTGCTAATCTGTCGGTTACTGCTGTCCTACATGGTGTTACGTACTACTTAGCATAATCTCTGGCTTCTATTAAAAATCAATGCTTTGTTTTAAAAAACAATTAATAATCAATTGAGATTTATATATTTAAAATTAAAATATATAGCAAATTTAACTTTGCCGGCATAAATCATTGCACGATAGGACGCGCGGACGATGTTGGCGCTTCTACATAGTGCCTTAATACAAAATACACTATAATTTAAATTTATTTAATGTGTGACGCATTTACGCATTTTTATAGTGTATTTTGGGCTGAACATACGTTTTTTATTTTAATTTATATTAGAGTCGCACTCTATAATACTTTTTTAATGTCATATGTACAGCAACTAATAAGAAAAACATTTTTTTGAGATCTTGGGTAATAATCAAATGAAAAAAAAAAATAACATCCCATTCATCTTTCTGTGTGTGCGAGCAGTACTCCCCAACGACTAAACAGAGACAGAAATGGCCGCCTGGGGCTCAATGGGTGCGAGCGTGAGAAATATGGGGCGCTAATATTCCCTTTTTACCAGGATAACATGAGCAGCAAGGAGCTTTGGCATTCCGTTATCATCCAGAGTCTCAGTATTCATTCATAGACGAGTTTATTTATACTACTGTCTACTATTACGCACTGTTTACATAAATAGAGTTATCTATATTGTTTGTCAAGTACCCGTGCTACTACTACTTTGAAAGATATATTTATATTTTTCTAGTGTAAATAATATATTTAATAAATATTAACGTTTGTTTTCTGACTATTTAAAAAAAATACTAGAAAAATTCAGGGCATGCTAGTTATAGAGAGAATTCAGGAGTAAGTCAATTCGTTATCACTTCCCGTTCATTCAAAGATACTGGCCGCAGAAAATCTTGGCGCATTTTGTATGACGAAATCGAATAAACGAGGACATGTTAAAATATTCTAAATATAAATTAATTAATATATTTATTAGATCCTCTAATTAAGATGACATAACACAATAACAAAATACAGAAAAACAAAAAAATGAGACTTAATGCACCATCTTTGACTTGGCTAAAACCTTTGCCATCCCTGTTGTAGACAAACTACTACTGACTGACAAAAGCTACAACTGTTAAAAGTTGGAAGTTCTTTCCTCCGGCGCCGTGGCGCTGGGAAACGGTTGCAGGCAACAGCCCTCTGACCGTGGTCTCTTGCGGTGGCCATTACGATGGCCACGTCGTTGGAGTGGGCACTAGGCCCGGTGGGGTTGTGGCTGCCGAGGCAAGCACTGGGTATTGGAGGCTTGTTGGGGTGTAGGGGGGGGATGAGCGTTTGCCACCTGGGCGGTCAGCCCAGCCGAGTGAGACCCTTGGTTGCCCCAAGGGAGGCCCAGCTAGGCGACCAGCGACCGAGGAGGCTGCTCAGGAGTCGGGGGCTGAGGGGGAGGGGGGGATGATATCCCTCGGCAGGCGTTTGGCGGCATCCGGCGGTCGAGTGTGGAGCGGGGCGATGTTGCGTAGGTGCAGGTGGTCCGAAGCATCGGCGCGGCGATACGCGTTGCTCGCGAGCCGGCCGATGTGATCCTCCAGACTCTCTAACCGCAGGTCACGCTGTAGGGTAGCGTTCCTGACGAAGTAGGGAGCCTGGGTAACGCGCCTGAGGGCAGTGTTTTGGACCACCTGCAGGATCTTCTTCTGGGTTTCGCTGATGAGCGCGTACCACGCCGGGCCAGCGTAGGACAAGTGCGGCCTGACGTACGCCTTGTACAGCGACAACCTCGTTCGTAGAGGGAGTCTTGATCGGAATAGTGGACGCAACAAGGAGAGCGCGATTTTGGCCGCGCTGGCTGCCTTCTTGACTTGTCCTGCCATGGTTAGTCTTCGGTCGATCACCACGCCCAGATAGGTGGCTCGGCTGCTCCATGGGACCTGCTGGCCCTGCAGGCTCAGCGGAGGAGGCAGCAACTGTTAAAATATTGAGAGCGATATTGTAATATAGCATGTACTGTAATGAATAAATTACCTAAAAGTAATTCAGGGCAATGAAAAAATGCATGGAAAATATAGCAAAATATGGATCAAGGCTTTTTACAATTAACGCTATCGTGGTGCAATGGGATAGGAAACAATGATTGTGACACATGAGGTTGCGGGTTTAATTCCCCCCAGGGGAAATATAAAAACATAATTAAAATAAAGATTTGGAAAATTCGATTCGATTAGGATATCAAGGTTGAATATCTACTTTTAAATACTGATGTATTTTATACTGACGGTCATATTACAATATAATTATATATATAATATCGAAGCTGACATCACCATTTCCATTTGAATGACACTTAACACAACTTCATGGCCACCGCCGAGCCCTTTCCCATTAGAAACAGAATATGTTTTTATGAGTGGACGCGGACCGTAAAGCAAGTCATAAACGCTAAGGCGCCACCCGCCGGCACTCCCCTGACATTTATCCGTAGCCCATAAAAATAAATATCTACTAGGGTAGCATAGCGGGCGAGGGTTCTTTGTAAAGGCCTCGCCGCACCCTCTCTGGCCCGAATCGCGACGACCGACTAACCCCTTTACAATGTAGCATTTAGATTTGTTTAATTTGTTAAAGCTTATTTACGTTGATATCTTAATATATAGATAGACAATGTATTTGTATTTTTTAGATTCTTGTATATAAATATATGTACTCGTATACTATCAGTTTGACACTGTATCCGTAGCGGGGTAGCCAGAAAGAACGGAGCGTCAAACGCTACGGTTTCTGCATACCTCATCCACTGTCCTCAACCTCTTCATACATACCTTAGGGGAGGTCCTTATGCTTTTTACGTGACCTTCCTCCAGTCTTCTTCTTCTTCCTGGCATTAATCCCCGCCATTACCAGGGTCTGCCACCACCAATATCCTTGATATTGTTTTCGAAAGTCAACCGAGGTCTCCCCTTCATGTCTTACTGCTCACTTTCTTTCATAAATCTTTTTTATCATTCTTTCTTCTTGCTTATACGTTTAACATGTCCAAACCACCTGAGTACGTTCTTCTTCTTTCCCACTCCACAGCATTCATCTATCTTTCATTCTTCTACCGTAATACCCATGTTTCGCTGCCGTATAACAGTGTCGGTACCAACACTGCGTTGTATAAGGATATACGTGCAGCTGTGCTGACGTCTCATCAATGAAGCTAAGGTTCCGTTAACTCTGTTACCAATGTAGTGTAGAAATACGCCTATCCACATCTATCTCGTATCTTCCATCTCTATTGAACACACTTCCCAGATATACCACTTAATTCACTTGTTCTAATATCTTATGTGAGTACATGACTTTAATTTAATGTACCTGCAATTTAGATATTTAAAATAAATAAAACGTTGCTTTCGCCATTATTCGCTGGGTGAAAAGCTCGTCAGATAACTCGTGCTGTTGGGCTGACGTCAACGTGTGGCTATCAGAAAATTGCGTGCGTCGTGATAAATGACCGCCTTTGTCTTTATTAGCCAGCCCGGCCTTTTGCCTTTCTGATTGACGTGATAGTCAGAAATAAGCCTTTATTTTAGCTTACAAAAGGAATGAAAAAAGGAGGCTATAAATAAATACAGGTTGATCTTTTTTCGTAGTTTTAATCTACATGACTCTACTGTGTATCGCCGAGTAGGTATTGTACTTAAGATTAGAATTAGGTTTTTTTTTTTCAGCTTCACCAGGTGTTACATAGCAAGATAGGCAGAGGGAGCCTCTAAGGGCATAGTGTGTTGAATGGCGGAACTCAACACTGCGGTTTTGCCTCGACACCAGAGTGAAGAAAAAAAAATATATACACGCGCGTTTACAGAAATACTGACTGACTGGTCTGTTCAGTTTTTTTTTGGAAAACAACTTTGCCTAAACAAACAAAGGGTTTCTTTGTTTGGCCTCTATTTTGAATATAAACATTCCCCGTTGATATTTAAACGAGGTTTGTACTCTTACTTCAATATCAACTTCAAAATTAAAATTGCAAATAACATTTTGTATATAACAATATATTATAATGTTAACCAAATTATGCATAATAAATGATAATATATTTTTAAAATAAATTTAATCTTCTTTTACTTATAAATGATATAATATTTTTTCTATATATTACCCGCGTTATCCAAATTATAATGTCATAAAACATAATACTATGAAAGTAGTCAAAATAAAAAAAATATTGTAAAAACTATGACATTAGCGGTAATGTCAGTCACTTCACTCAGTATGTTTTTTATAACCTATATATATCCCATCAGTAGTTTTAACGTAAAAGTGGAAGTGCGTTTAAAATTTGTAATATTAGGAAAATTAA
Organism: Heliconius melpomene melpomene; assembly: GCA_000313835.2. Lineage (NCBI taxonomy): Eukaryota > Metazoa > Arthropoda > Insecta > Lepidoptera > Nymphalidae > Heliconius > Heliconius melpomene. Next base: position 2,862 of record HE671286.1, on the reverse strand, counting down.
TTCGATATTTAGGTAGAATGATAAAAATCTAACTTCTGATAGCTTTTTTAGCTTTCGCTGTCTAAATTATTGGAGTTATTTGAAGATAATGTACATGAGATTATTTGTCTTAAAAACTTCTAATTAAAAGTCCCCGACAGCTTATATCTGGAACCTTCTGGACTTTATGTGGATGCCGTTATCTTCAAAACAATGAGCATTGACAATTATTTTTATATCCATTTTAAGTATTTACCTAATTTCAATTTATGAGTCTGTAGTGATGCCGAGGCACACGCATGTGACTTGTAAACGTAGCCATTGTGGGTTCAATTCTCATTCGAGTAAATTTAGTAATACATTATAATATTTGAAAATAAAATACTGTAGCTTGTCTTACTAACCGTTTGTTTGATAAACAAAATAAACAAGCAACCGAGCGTTGCAAGCGTACTATTAAAACGCAAAGTGCAGGCATGGGATGCAACGCTGCACCGCCTCGCGAGACTGTGCGCCTGGTGACGTGGCCGCGTGCGTCGGCCCGCCGCGCCGGCCACTTGGCAACGGGCAACCCTGGCACACTTGCAGTGACCGTTCAGCTCTCGCGGTCAAGAACATCTCTTCGGAATGAGGAAGATCTACGTCTATAGTGTGGTTATCTGGTTATTATTTATACATTTTATGTAGATAATATATTTTTTTATTCTTTCTGCTTCACGCTGTATCCCATATGTAGCAGGGTAGGCTGCAGCCTAGTGTTAAGACACTCCGCTTTCCACTTTCCGCGGAATTTTGGAGCACTGCGCGTTGAGTGGCGTAACTCAACAACGCTCTTATCTTGACACCAGAGCAAAGAAATGAAAATATTAAATATTTCATTTACTCGTCGAGTGAGAATCGAACCCACAACAGGTCGCGTTTCTATTCACACGCTTTTGTTCCTGCGCAGCGACTGGCCTCTAATAGTTATGCTGGTAAGAACTGAAAAGACATGAAATCACTTGCATTTCATAGATAATATTCGTCACCGTAAATAGCTGTAATACAATAAGTACTGTAATTAATATGCATCTCAATTTGAGAAAATAGTACACGTTATAATCATGTAGTAGGTACATGCACAGGCATGTAATGGAATTTTGTTATTAAATGTTTCACATTATGTGTTTTCCTTTTCGTTAAAAATATATTAGCAACAAAATCACTGCATTATTTCATCGAGAACATAATTTTAACTTAACAAAGGATGCAAAACAGCTTTTTTTTCTCTATGGTTTCAAATAGTCGCTGAATATAACTAGTTCAATTCTTCATAACATTCGTATAATACACATTCTTTTAAAAGTACGCATTCCTTGAAGTTCATGTTGTCCTAGTGATTTGAATTCAACAAAGTTTAACCCTTTCCCTTGGTATTGAAGATATCGGGTGTCCTACATTTTTCACATTCCAAAGAGATTGTGAAAGTATTTTCTGTCCCTTTTCGTCTTATTATGAATTTAGTATGGAGGAGATCGGTGTTCAGTATTGCTCTCCTCCTCTCTCCCGGTGTCCTCAGCGACCCCGCCCCCTCGAGGGATGTGGACAAGAATGCGGTGAACCTCCTCAGGCTCCTGCAGTCCTGTTCGAAGCAGATTGCAAGCTTTCAGGAAGGGAGCCGTGCGCAAGCCGAGGCGCATATTTTTTGCAACAAAATAAAACACGAACAACTAACTACTACTGCTTACGACTGACTTACTTACCCTTCGCCGCCCTTTCTCGATTACTCTTTGAGGATATGCTGTCCTAATACTTCATCGATCTAATTACGCATATCATTATAAGAGCTCTTTCGTTGAAGGGCTTTTTTTTCATTGAATAAAAAAAAAGTAAAGAATGATTATGATCTTAAATGTAAAACATGGTTTTTGTAACTATATAAATAAATATTTTTCTATACATATTTTTATTTCATTGTACAATTAAATAAAAAGCAAAAAATATAATACATATAAAAAAATACTTTGAATTAATTCCGTTCATTATCCCATCCCGCAACGTATTATCGCAATCGTCTCTCTAGCTAGAGCCGGCCCTAAGCGCATCCATATTGAATCTCCATTCACCTGACTCAGATCAATACACGTACCCCATGGAGCTTCGAAGGCAAATTATGGAGTATTGATTTCTGTTAAAAGCACCTCCACCGTATCTATGCAGTCTTGGTATTTTCCGAACAGTTCGACATTATCGACGATCGCCAATACGTTTCCAATAAATGAAGTAAATAAATACGCGTATCGATAAATATTTGTGAATGTAACGTAACGTGTACGTAACGTTGAATGGAACAGATAGTTATGTTATTTAACATGATTATTGTAATAATAAAATTTATAAATAAAAATGTTCTATAGCTATAATATGTACGAGAATAAAATATAAGATATTTTTTATTTATTTTAAGTATCATTATTAACAAATAAATAAATAAAACAGTTTACTCTACATGTAAATGTCATCATGCAAGAGGGTAATAGACTGGGATCCGGCCGTTGAATCCTGCATAAACGAGTTTTCTTAATTAAACCTATATTAATGAATAATACATGATTAGTAGAACAGATTACACCTGGGTTGCCTGGAAGAATCCTGCCGCAATCACCTTTAATTTCATTTTTTCGTAACTCGTTTTTGGAGATAATTGCACCAATACGTTTTTTATATGAATCGCACATCATTTGAAAGATAATCGCATAAGGAATTGGAAAATTAAGGGTTGCCAGCTCTCAGTCTGCCGCAAGTCTAGGGTTGCCTGGTTTAAAGATGTCACTAAATGTTAATAATTTGCACTCATGTGTTTTTTAATGAATTATATATCAAATTAAAGCTTATTTTTTTCTG